>CM023406.3:11515353-11748138 GCA_004368105.4 Eucalyptus melliodora | reverse complement strand
CTTTGCCACTAAAGAAGAAAATTGGAAGGCCAAAACAAAGACGAAGAATGGCAGAGGGAGAGGTCTCGGGTCAAGAAAGAATGAACAGATAGGTGCAAAGATGACGTGCTCTTATTGTTGCATAGTAGGGCACAATATTAAAGGTTGTCAATTAAGGAAGCAACAAGAACATTTGAGGTAAGCTGAAGGACCTAGTGAAGAGACAGTTGGAGAAAGGTAAACAGAAGGGTCAAGTGAGTCGACTGTTCTTCAATTGACAACTAGAACCCCAGTAAGTCATGAAATAAAATTTATGATTATACGTTGCTTTGTGGTTTACCATAAATATGTATATAATATCCTATTTGGTTTTATATGTAATGTCTTTGTTAGGTCACAAGAAGAACCCTAGTAAGTCATGAAACTGAACAACCTATTTGAAGAAGGCAAGGTAGAAGACTGCCAACTGAAAGATTGGCCCAAGCAGCTAAATAGCCAGTTCAGTCGACTGTTCTTCAATAAAGAAACAAATACCCAGTAAATTCAACATTTTATATTCAATTTTTCTTTACGTTATATGGCCCGGTGTTATATTTATGGTATTTTTTGCCTATTTCTCAAGTTTGAAGAAAGCAAGTTGGAGCTTAACTGCTAACTGACGGGCCATCACAAGTGCCACCATAGGGGCCACCAGAAGAATCAATGCAAGGGGTACCACAAGTACCACCAAAAGGCCCAACATAAGGTGTCACTGAAGTTGAAGGGCTACACAGAAGGACATGGACAACTAGAAGAAGGCCAGGTGAAAGGGCAGCTACACAAATGCCATCCCTAAGATGCCCAGCTGAAGAATTGGTCGAAGAAGCCTTGACTGTAACCGAAGGGCCTAAAAAATCACAGGCAAGAAAAAGAGCAAACAAATCATAAGTACCTGAAAGTGACGCTCTAATTCAAATAAGAGGGGCACTTGGGAAGAGGGTAAGACAATATGGTTATGGCATTTATACATATGAGCATACTAGAATAGTCATTTTGAATGTAAATTTTATTGGCTGTATTTAATTTAATTTGTACTGCAAACTTTTGCTGACAATTTATTGTCTTTTTTATAGCTTGGGAGAAGTTCAGAAGTTCTTATCTTAAGCTCAACTCAAAAATCAACGGCTACACCAATAAAAAAGAAAACATCAATTACGCCAACAAAAAATAAGAGCAAGAACCTAGTTGCAAGTCCATCTGATTTAATTCAGCCTAGGACAGTTGCAACTCCTTTTGAGTCAATTCAGCCTGGGACATTTACAGCTCCATCTAAGTTAATGGATACTGAGAAGGTTGAAGAAGGAGTTGCACATCCAATTAGAAAAGGTGCAAAAATTATGAAGCAAGTGAAAGGCCCATCGAAAAGAGCACGAGCAGGGGGTGTCGTGCATATTGATTGATGAGATGGGACATGATAGGATTTGTGGAGCTTAAGAGTCAATTTTGTAAACGTTATAATAACTTGCTATGGATGGTTATCTTTTTTCTCTTTCTTTTTTATTTAGTTTGTCATTGATTTTGTGGGACTTAATTTCAATATCAATGGAATGATCTTGCTGCTTGTCAAATTCTTTTACTTTTTGTAAGATATAGATCTGCTTTTACTTGCTACTGTTGGTGTTGGGTTTGTGGTGGTAGCTGGAGTCTTTGGTGTGGTGGTGGTGGTGGATGGTGATGCTTGGTGGCGTGAGTTTGTTGTTCGAGTGCTAATGTGGTGGATAGTGTGGCTGGTGATGGTGGTTGGTGATGCCTAGTGATTATGGGTTTGTGGTGGGGGTTATGGGCTTATGTTGTCCCTAGTGCAAATGTGTAGTTTGCACATCTTACACCATGTGTACTGGTGCAAGTTAGTGCAAGGCTCAGCTTACACTAGTACCTTGTGCAACAACACTACCGGCATGGTGGTGGCTGGAGCACCTAGTGTGGCTAATGGGGGATAAGTACACTAATGGTGTTATAAGTTGTGCACAACACTCACTTTGGTGCCAAAAGTTTCCGTTGGATCACTTAAATACCAAATCGGAGGAAAAATGATCACTTTGGTGCCACCAGCGAGAAATTTCGGCCAAAATGATTATGTGACTTTTATATTTAAAAAAAAAATCGATGTGGCTTAAGATTGTCCACGGTGGATAACATAAAACAACATCGTTTTCCTTTCTTCGTAAGAAATGATGTCGTTTCTTGCCATCCACCGTGGATTCACATACGAAACGACGCCGCGTTGTTCCATAGCAAAAAACGATGTCACTAAAGATGGAGTAAAATAGGGTTTGTATACGGTTCTCCTCGACACCGGTCGTAGCTCACTCAACCATCATCGTTAACCCATCGTCGTTCGCTTGCACGCCATCGCTCAGCCATTGCTGTAGTTGTGCCATCGTTCACGATCATTCAGGTTTGTCATGTTCTCTATGTGGATCAATTTTGTGAAAAATTTAGGGTTCTGACGGGCAAGTTAGGGCACGGAGGGCAAATCGAGGGCTCGACTCAGGGGAAAAGTAGTGGGGAAAGTGGTGGGGATGTCACTTTTATGGGGACGGAATAGAAAATTTGATTCTTCCATCGTTCGTTCGCTTTCTATTGTGGGGACTGAATAGAAAAATAGGGTGCGGAGGGGCTTGACTCGGAGGGAAACAGTGGTAGGACCGAATTTATTTATTTAATTAATTAGACTGCTTTTGTGGGGGATCAAATGTGAATGTGATTGAATCAAAAAATGGGTGGTGGGGACCTAATTTTGTTTATTTAATTTGATTTCTTTTGTTTCTGTAAATGCACCGAATTGCGGAGATTTTAGTCGCATTTGTTCCTTGACAAAAAAAAAAAAAACCGACAAGGACTTGCATGTGAAGTTGCCCATTCTGTCACGTGGTTCTAACAAAACGACAATAACTCTTTTTCTTTTTCTTTTTTTTTTTCATTGGGTGCAGCATCGACATGGACGGGAATCGGTAGGTGTCATTGTTTGCTATGGTGGAGAGTTTATTATTGGCACTGAAGATTGGGAATATAGTGGTGGAAATGAATGTACTATTTATGTCAATGTTTGGAAGCCATCATATATTGATTTTATGAGGGATTTGGTATATTTTTTACAATGCAAAGTGCAAAAACTATATTACTGTGTTCCTGGAAAGGAATTGAAGGATGGGTTGAGATTTTTTAATGACAATAATGGTATTAAGGATATCATTTACCATTATCTTTACGGTGAAGAAGCTAAAGTATATGTTGAGTATTATAGTGAGAATGAGGATGAAGATGGGGATGAGCAGACCACCACTAGAGAAGGAGAAGTGAGGGATCCTGTTCAAGCAAGTAATCAAGTCGAGGATGAGTTTAGGTTAGATGAAGGGTAAAATGAGAGGAAGATAATTCATATTGATAGAGATAAACAAAGAGGGAGATGTCTGGAAATCTTGGGTGAAGATTTGGGTGAAGATGTGGCCGATGAAGATTTCATTGGATTAGAATGGGAAATTGCTATATTTAATGAATCGGAAGATGAATATTTAGCTCTGGTAAGTTTCCCAAGTGACGAAGATGATGATGAACTTGTACAATCAAGACAAAAACAAAGGGAATTTCTTAAAAAAAAAGTTGCAACTTCAGCAAAGAGGCTTGAACTAGTGAATATGGATGGAGAAAACTTGGTTCGAAAAATGAGCTTGACAATGATGATGGAGAACCTGCTCCTCGAAGAAAAAGTAAATACCCTTGCTATGGTCCAACTGTTGATAAACCTGTTTTGTCGGTGGGCATGAGATTTGACGATGCCAAACAGTTAAAGGAAGCTGTTGTCAAGAACTCTATTGCTGAACAAAGAAGCGTTGAATTCTTTAGAAATACAAAAGAATTTGTTAGAGTTAAGTGCTCACAACCTAATTGTTCGTGGAAGCTCTATGCCGCGCTTAGTAAGAATAGGTCATTCTAGATTAGGTCATTTTATGAGGAGCAAACTTGTCCAATTATCTTTAATAATAAAAGGATAACAAGTGTGTGGTTATCAAAGCATTTTTTTCAGTACTATCAAAGTAATGCCCGAGATCAAAAGTCCTCAATTTCAACAGTTAGTGAAGGAACAAGTGAGGGTTAATGTGTCGAGGAATTAATGTAAGAGAGCTAAGATGAGGGTGATGAAGATATTGATAGGTGGGTATAAGGAAAAATATGCGCAGGTATGGGATTATGCTGGTGAATGCATATTTCAAAACCCATCTAGTAGGGTATATGTAGAGGTTGTGGAGAGGCCACTCTGCGATCTTAGGCCTAGATTTGATAGATTTTATATTTGCTTTGATGCATGCAAACGGGGCTTATTGGCTGGTTGTAGAAGAGTTATAAGATTGGATGGATGCTTTCTAAAGGGTTTATACAAGGGGGAGTTGTTAGCTGCTGTGGGGAGAGGTGCTAATAATCAAATGTTCCCGATATTTTGGGCGGTGATAAAGATAGAGAACAAGGATATTTGGTCCTGGTTCCTAAATAATTTAATGGCTGACCTTGAGATAATCGATGGGGGAGGATGGGCATTCATGAGTAACCAAGAGAAGATAATTTCATTTTCAATTAATTCACTCCCTTTTAATATTAATCACTTGCATATTTTTCCTGACTTGTATTTATTGGTTTGAATTTTTGTAGGGACTTATTCCTGCATTGGTTGAGTTGATGCCACATACTTAGCATAGAATGTGCGTGAGGCACATATATGCAAATTGATCAAGGAACTTTAAAGGAGATAGGCTGCAGAAGCAATTCTAGCAGATAGCAAAGAGTACGAATATGGCTGATTTTAGATTAGCTAAACAAGGATTGTTGCAGCTGACAAATGAAGGTTTTGATGCACTCTTCCAGACATAAGCTAAGCACTAGTTTCGGGCCTTCTTCAACGAAGAGTTCAAATGCGATATCATTGATAACAACCTTAGTGAAGCTTTAAATGGTAGAATTTTAGAGGCTAGGTGCAAACCAATCATCGGCATGCTTGATGATATTCGAGTTATGGTTATGACTAGACTGCATAGGCAAAGAAATGATGCTACAAAATAGAGTAGAGATTGTGGCTCTAGGATTGTGAAGAGATTGAATGCAAATATTGCTGCTTGTACGTTCTATCATCCAGTTTGGAATGGAGATAATGGATATGAGATTATTTAAAATCAAGATAAGTATGTTGTTAACTTGAATACAAGAAAGTGTTCATGTCGAGCCTAGCAAGTGAATGGAATTTCCCGTGCCCATGCCATTTGTGCTATTCAGATGAAGCAAGAAAACCCAGATGATTACTTACATGATTGGTACAAAAAAAGCTTATATCTTGCTTCATACCAATACATGATGCAGCCTATCAGAAGCAGCAAATTTTGGGAGCCAACAAATCATGAAAGCCCTCTACCTTTATCACTGAAGAAGCAAATAGGAAGGCCAAAAAAGAAATGAATAATGCAGCAGGAAGAGGCATCAAGTCAAAGGATGAGTAGGATTGGATCAAAGATGAAATGCTCCTATTGCCGCAAGGAATGGTACAATAAGAAAGGTTATGAGCTGAAAAAGCAACATCAACAGCAAGATGTAATGTCGATTTAGTGCCAAGGACAGGATCTCTTGAAGAGTTTCTTGTTGGGCCTATTGAAGGGAGGACAAAAGGCCTTACTGTAATGCCTATTGAAGGGCAAACCGAAAGCCATGTTGTAAGGTAAGTATCCTCTTTGTCTCAGTAACTTTACAGTTCTTATTCGATAGAGTTTGATGGTTGACCATGTGTACTGGCTTCTCTTGTGTTTTTCCTCTATCATGCAGTTGTGATTTGAGAAGTTTTCTTCATTTGTTTCCACCATGAAAATGAGTAGATGTCTAATTATTCATTGTAGTTGGTCATAATCTTAATACGGTACATTGTTGTAAAGCCTACTAAAGGGCTAGAAAAAGGCCCTGTTGTAGGCTCAAGTGCAGAGACAAGGACTGGAATGGGCAGGACAGAAACAACAACAACAACTAAGTCTATTGTTGAGAAAACAAGAAAAAAAATATCTTGTAAGTTGTACATCGCTATGTTTGGTCTTTTATAGGCTAAAATTTACATTTGTTATGTGTTTCTCATGTGAGAAGATGAGCAACTACATAAGTTGCAGAGGTTGCTATAGGGATTGTTGTTGCTGAAAATGATGCACCACAGCGAACAAGAGGGGCTCTTGATAAAAGATTAAGGCAATATAGTTATGGGATTTATACGATAAACGTACTGAAATGACTATTTTGAATGTAAGATTTATAGGCCTCAAGCATTTAATTTGTTGTACTTCAATTTATTTGGTTGACAATATCACTATGTTCTTGTAGCATGAGAGAACTTCGGAGGTATTTCTCTCTCAAGGTGGGCCAACTCAAGAATCAATGGTGCAACCAAATAAGAGTGCTCTAAAAAAGAAGAAGATAGTGGGTATAGCTACGAAACAGCCATCCAAAAAGAACCTAGCACTAGTTCCATCTCACTCAATGATTGGGAGCGATGGTGATGATATGGACCAACACATAACATGTTTTAGAACAAAAATAGCCATCGTCAAAAATAAGAAAAAGGAAAATGAGGTGACAGAAAGCTCAGTTAAAGAACATGCACATCCAGTTCAAAAGAGTAATTGGATTATGAATCAATTCGAAGTTCCAAGAGGAAAATGAGATCGGGGTGTTGTCAAGATTGACTGATGGGAGGATGCTGGACATGGTCTCTTTTATGTGATACTTTGGACATGGCATCTTTTCATGTTTTCCTTTTTTAGGAGTGTGTTGCATATTATATCATTGATGGTAGTTGCTGCCTGCATAGTGTCATTGTTTTTTTTTTTTTTTAAAGAGTGCTGAAGTTTCGATGATTAGGGAATGAAGTTAGACATGTTTTTTTTTTTTTTTAATGACCCGGGAATCCCCGTACAGCCGGCAGCCAGCGAGGTAAATCCGGGGTGATGCTAGCAGAGGACCCACCACCCTGACGTCACACTTAAGACACCAGATGGCCTGCCAGCCTCCCTTCAACTTGCGTTGAAGGGGCTTCAAACTCTAGACCTCCCGTCTAATTCGCTTTTCTCATAGGAATGTGAGTTGCTGCTGAAGCTTTTGTCCTCCATTTGCAAGAGTGAGCTAATAACTTTGGGAGAAAATCGAAGTATGCACTCGAAATGGTCGAATTGGGGATTTATGGTTTTCAACTTCCGATTCTAGTCGAAATTGGGGATTTAGGGTTTCTTATTTGGAGGAAAACGGTAAACAGCATCGTTTTGTTTTGTGTATGCTGATTGTATTCTTCGGCGATCCACATCGACGTCAAAAATTAATAAAAAAACTGCCACGTTGGATTTCCGACCAACCAAATCGGCGATGGCACTAAAGTGATCGTTTTTCAAAATTTTTGGCACTTAAGTGATCCGACGGAAACTTTTGACACCAAAGTGAGCGCCGTACACAACTTATAGCACCAATAGTGTACTTCTCCTAGCTAATGGTGATGGCCGGTGGCATAGTGATGGTGGTGGTTGGCGCAATTTTCAGAGAAAACCTACAAAAAAAATTGGCAAAATTTGCACTTAACTAATCACATTCTAAAAAACTTAGCACTTAAGTGTTTTCTTTTAATTATTAGTAACACTTAAGTGATTACTTTAATAAAAACTCGACACTTAAGTGTCATTTTTTCATCCTGACTAGCACTTAAGTGATTATTAAATACAACTTATGGCACTTGGATAATCACTCATGTTTGTCTTGTGTATATGCTGGTTTGTAGCAAAACAGAGAAGGTGATGATAATTTAACGACTTATGGCAACTCCATTCAATTCCAATATTTGCTGCTGGTTTATACTTATATTTGGTTCAAGTAAAAAAGCCACCACAACATATTAACCCAATACACATCAATCATTATTGGTTTATATTCAAGAACAAGTAAAAACATAGTACAAGTAGCATCTAATTCACTCATTCCATTTACTTAACCTCCCCATAAATAGAAGAAGTAACCCACAATACATATGACAGTACAAACAACAACAAAGCCATAACGATCTTATGGAACAACACAAACTTCTTCTCATCTTTCAAAAAAAAAAAGGCCTACATTTAATCCAAAACAATTACATTTGTCTACTCATTTTTAACTATGGCAGTCGGAGAAACTTTTTCTTATCTTCAAGTGCTTTACATTTCATTGTAAAGTATAATAGACAACAAAACAACACCATAATAAACTCTTGGTAACACTTGCATTTAATTTTCATCCTTGAAGCTTCATTCTTGAAACATTTAGTTGGAGACGCTTGAGCTTGCATTGAGACTTCATTCTTGAAAAGTTTAGCTGAAGAAGCTTGAGCTTGCATTGAATCAACATCATCCAAGTCGTCCACGAATATAGATGGAGATTGATGTCTTTTATGAAATAGATCCAATATCACCTCTGTGGCTCGGCCATAAAATTTTGCATCGACCCATTTGAAGTATTTGCACTTCGACCCTTCTTTATATTGGGCGCATTCATAAAATCTTCTCCCAAGATTGATTCGAGTCCACAATATTATTCTTGACTCGATAACCCACAAAAACAAAAATGCTTGCCTTCTCCTTCGCTTCGATGAGAGGAATTTGAGGCGCTGCTACGAGTCTTGCTCTCCATTTCCAATATTCAACGATGGAATTTTGGGCAAATCAAAATTAGTGTTCGAGACTTGGATTCAAGCACTTCAATATGGATTTTGGCTGATTTAGGGTTTTAGATTTAGGGCACTTTGGGAGACAATTTTATTAAATTTTTGCTTAAAATTGCACGGCATCTTTTGGATTAATTGTCCATGCCTAGGGTGTCTTATTTGCACCCAAATTGACCTTGAATTGATGGCATGAATTTTAGGCTAAAATTGAATTGAGGTTTAATATTGAAATTGACCATCAATTCCCGAAATTAAACCTTAGTCTCAAATTGGTTGACATAAATTTCATCAATCGGAGTTCATTATCTTGATTTTTTTATATTTAAGAATGTTAAATCCCTCAAATTGAGAAGTTCCCAAATGCATTTATCAAAATGGACCCCAGATTTGGACCTATCTCACAAAAATGAGTAGAATGGAAATGCCCATTCACAAATCATGTAAAATTGATCTAGATTTCCGAATTAGAGCTAAAATTGATAATTCACATTTCGGCATGATTGATCTTGAAATCGATTGAACGGATGAATAGATAATTATCTCTAGATCAAATGTCGTGAAAGGAACTAAGTGACTAGAATGAAGGTAATTTTATTTTTGGCCAATTTTCAACCTTAGATCTTAAAATTCCAAAAACAAAGTTCCCAATCGATTTTCGCAAAATTTGTTATATTAAAGTCAAATTGAGACAAAAAAAAGAAGAAGTGATTCATGGATTTTGATGAAATCCCTTTTATCCCTAATGATATTAAGATTAAAAGGGATATTTTATGTAAAATGTCAACTTTTGACCCGAAGGTTGACTTTTGGTCGAAGGATTAAAAAAAAGTTAACTCAAAAGTCAACTATTTGACTTTTGAGGTTTTTGATGAAAATGAGTTGAAAATCACTCAACAATGATGAGACAAAAGAAAGAAATGAAATATGACATTTTTGTTGGAAAAAAGGCTCCATTGAAATTGGAAAACCTAATATTGAATTTTCTATCTTTATCGACACGTCAACTAAAAATCAAGTGTCAAAAACTCGTCTTAAAACTACACACCTACTAGAGGGGCTCTTACTCTGATATCATATCGTGATATCCCTATATTAGGGATGAGCGGTTCCAGGTTCCAGTTCGGTTCCGTTTGGAACCTGGAACCTACCATCGGGTACAGGTTCCTCAAAATGAGGAACTTGGAACCTACCCGTGGGAACCGAGAACCTGGAACCTACCCTGTCACAGGTTCCAATGTCGGTTCCAGGTTCCAACAGGTTTTTTTCTTTTTTCTTTTTTGTTATTTTCAGATTTGAACTATAACATATGCGCACGTTACCAAAAAAATATATATAACGTACGCGCACGTTACCAAAAAAACTATAACGTATGCGCACGTTACCAAAAAAAAAAAACTACAACATATGCGCACTTTACCAAAAAAAAAATATAACGTATGCGGACGTTACCAAAAAAACTATAAAGTGCACGCACATTACCAAAAAAAAAAAAATAACGTATGCGCACGTTACCAAAAAAAAAAACTATAATGTACGCGTATACTACATGGTAACTTCCCGTTGACATGTTATTTTGATACATTAACTTCGCACTATACAACAATAATAGAATATAATTAGAAATTTCAAAACAAATAGCAAACTACAAAGTAGAAATAAAACGCCACTAGAACAAGAATGCCTAGATGTACAAGTTTTGAAAAAAATTTCGATTAAACCCTTAAATGAACTCAGAAAATTCTGAAATTTGGACATGTTGTATTTAAGACATAGAGGTACAAGTTTTATGAAGAAATCGTAGTCCAATTCGTTCTGGATTAAAAGATAAAATCGATTTACTTTTCCTATTCTCTACTTGCACAGTTTTTGAAACATTTTTGGTTAAATAGGCAAATGAACTACAAAAATTACGAAATTTAAATATGTTGTAGGGAAGACATGAAGAGAGATATTTCATTCAGAAAACATTTCCAAAAGAACCTCATACAAAATGATATAGTCCACGCATTGCAACTTACAAGATCCGAACACATCAGATTGCACAGTTTTAGAAACATTTCCGATTAAATACCCAAATGACCTTCAAAAATTATGAAATTCGACTATGTGATATCCAAGACCATAAGGTAGATACTTCATGAAAACATCGAAGTCAAATTCGTCCTAGATAATTAAATATGGATGGTTCAAATCCCTGTTTGTAGTACCGTAATTCCAGATCTAACCATCTCCAAAGGACCACGATTTCACCTACCTATTCTTGCTTTTCTTCTCTAAATTTTTGATATGTTGTACCTCAGGATGTCCTTTACAACTTTTGTTAAGAAACCGAAGTGAAATGTTGACAAAAATGGTGCCTTATAGTCCATGCATTCATCAAGGGTCGGTCCCAAAATCTCCAGATCCAGTCTTTCCAAAGAATAACGATTTCACCCACTTATACTTGTTTGTTTTGTCCCAAATTTGAGTATGTTATACTCCAAGAAGTCCTTTACAACTTTTATTTAGAGGCTGAAGCCAAACTTCAACTAGAACATCACACACAAGTCACTAGAACATCCAAGGTCGAGCTTTTTCTGCCCTAAGTAACCAGTTCCGGTTCCGGTTCCTAGAAAAAAGGAACCGGAACCGGAACCGGCCCCCCTTGGAACCAAGAACCGAACCAGACCCTCCTCCAGTTCGGTTCCGGTTCCCGGGTAACCCGGGTGTTGGGGAAAACGGATTCCCGAAAACCGGATTCGACACCGAATCGAACCCCTAAATCAAGCGGAAGACGAAGCCCGGGAATAACAACACGCATCACCGATCCTAAAGCACACCACGGATTCGAGCGTACCTTTTAGCCACAGATTAAACACCGGCGTTGATGGAGGAAGAGAAACTGAGCAATCCGATCCGACGAAGCCTTGAAGGGAGGAAGAATGCGCCGTATGCTTACTGTTCTTCGTTTTTGGGAGAGAGAGAGCGTAAGGAGAAAAAGCGTACGTTGAATTATGGAAACGTTCTTTTCTCTCTCTCTCTCTCCTCCCTTTTATACCCCCTTCTTTCCACGGGCCCTATTCCCATGGGCCGAGCTATTTGGGCCCAACTTGGGCGGACGGGCCTTAAGCCCATCTAATAAAGCTTTCATCTCCCACTCGCACATGGTGGGCCGAACAGGATTCTCTTTACCTCTCTTCAACATTCATACTGGTGAATAATCCGTGCCACCAGCATACTTTGAGAGCTCGTTGGTATACATCTGTTAGGAATATATAGCAGCTCATAATGAGCATCACACTCCGAGTAGATTTAGTATGCAGTACCCTAGATCGATCGATCACATTTATATCTCCCTTGATCTCTTTTAAACATGATATATATATTGTATTCACAATTATAATTATCACAAAGACAGTTATAATTGGTCGACCAGTGAATACAAAACCACAATGTGATTCTCCAAAAATCGATCTTCCTCTTTCCTTCAAACTCTCAATTTCAGTCCAGCTCGCTTTTCTAGAAATGCCCCATTAGATCGAATCATCTCATGACCATTGGCAACACACTAAGATAGCAAACACTAAATAGAAATCTTGAGAATAAGTAAGAGTCCTGAGGGGACTTCAAAAATTGAGGAACTCTTTTCCTCAAGAGTCTCACACGTCATAAAAGTTGAGATCAAACTTTTCGCCACTCTTATTGGTCGTCTCATGCATACGTAGTATGAAATATGTATTACGGTATTAACTCCTTTCCCATGGAGCGTATGTCTACACCTTTCAATACCGTACATATGATAGTTCAGACATACCCAATGTCTAACTCGAGTTCACGTATCTACTCATTTACAAAATTTATCAGAACTCACATCTGGCATCTTAGACAGATAAAGTAAAATATGTGGGTATTTTACTTTCAGACATCTTTAGTATTATGTCTTCATCTTAACACTCAGTTAAGGCGACATACGTATTTTAAGCTTGCGCTCTCGATTATCACCTAGATAATAAGCTTAAAAACAGTCTCATCTCTATTTATCACACAGTAAACAGAGGCGATTACCCATGTGAGTGGGCTAATCTTATATCTGTCCGACATACTTCTCAACTTAAAATAATGCACTGAGCATTAAGATGTATAAAGATTATACTAAGGTTCATAGGCATTAATCAATGAAAAATAAAATTTCATAAATGTGAACAACTCAGGGAAATTACAATTCAGTACATCAGACTCTACGCAATCCTAGAGATTTTACATGACCACAAAACACATCTCTGGGTATCGGCTTTGTCATAGGATCTGCAACCATTCTATGCGTAGATATGTACTGCAAGTTTACATCCTTTCGTGCAACCATATCTTTTACAAAGTTATACTTGGTATCTATATGTTTGGTCTTGCCATGATACTTTGGATCTTTGGTGTACGCAATAGCTGCTTGGCTATCACAGTTAACCAACAATGGATTTGCAGCTTTCTCAATAACACCTAAATGATCCAAAAATCTCTTAAGCCAAACTCCTTCTTGTACTGCTGCTGATAACGCCACGAACTCAGCTTCCATCGTGGACAAGGCTATGCACGTTTGCTTCTTACAGCTCCAAGATATGGTGCCATTGTTTAGTAAGAAAGCAAATCCAGAGGTAGATTTTCTTTCATCTAAATCTCCTCCCCAATCAGCATCTGAATAGCCTTCAAGTCGCAGATCCTTTCCTTGGTAATTCAACTTGAAATCAGCAGTTCCCTTCAGATACCTCAGTATTCTCTTGACGGCTTTCCAATGTGCTGGACCTGGATTGGATTGGTATCTACTCACCATTCCAACTGCAAAGCATATGTCGGGTCTTGTACACATCATAGCATACATCAAGCTCCCAACAGCACTGGCATAAGGAACATGTTTCATTTGTTCATTCTCTTGTGGAGTCCCTGGACACAGTCTATGGCTCAATCCTTCACCTTTTGCAATAGAAGTGTCTATGGGTTTATAGTCTTGCATACGAAATCGTTCAAGAACCTTATTTATATAGGTTTCTTGCGAAAGAGACAACGATCTCTTCGAACGATCTGTCGAAATCTTAACTCCAAGAATGTATGCAGCTTCACCCATATCCTTCATCTCAAAGTTAGAAGACAACCATCTCTTGACAGTATTAACCAACTCCATATTGCTTCCGGCAATCAGTATATCATCAACATATAATGATATGATCACAAAATGATCCTTGGATCTTTTGATAGATACACAATGATCCTCATCAATCATTGTAAAATCATATGCCACTATGGCATTATGAAAACGTATATACCATTGTCTTGATGACTGCTTAAGACCATATATCGACCTCAAAAGTCGACATACTTTTTCTTCTTGGCCTTTCACTATGAAACTAGTAGGTTGTTCCATATATATTTCTTCCTCTAATTCTCCATTGAGGAAAGCAGTCTTTACATCCATTTGATGTAACTCAAGATCCAGACTAGCTACTATTGCCAGAATAATGCGAATCGAGGTAAATCTCACTACAGGAGAAAACGTATCTTCATAATCAATTCATTCCTGTTGATTATACCCCTTCGCCACAAGGCGAGCCTTATGCCTTTCAATCAAGCCATCAGCCTTTTGCTTTATTTTGAGAACCCACTTGTTCCCAATAGCTCTGCGTCCCTTTGGAAGATCAACCAGTTCCCAGACTTGGTTTGATTTCATTGACTCCATTTCCTCTTCCATTGCATGAATCCATTTTTCTTTACTAGGGCAATTAAGAGCCTCATTGATATTTCTAGGCTCATCCTCATCTTGTGAAGCAACCATAAAAGTTTCCCCTTCAATGTCAAAACGTCGACGGGGAATACTTTGGCGACTTGTTCGCCGTATGGGAGATTGTACACTTTGCACATCATTCTCCATTATGCTCCCACTTGGATGAACTCCACTAATATCATTGTCTTGATCCAAGGTCTCAAATAAGGAGTGATCTTCCCCTATTTCGCCCTTCTTAGGAAACTCATCCTCTAAGAATGTAACATCTCGTGATTCAAATTCAGTTACACTCCCACTTTCCTGCTCACCAATGAACACATATCCTTTCGAGTGTTCCGAGTATCTTATGAAAATACTCTTCTTTCCTCTGGGACCTAATTTCCCAAACTTGTGAGAGGACTCATGTGTATAGGCAGCACAACCCCATGGCTTAAGAAAACTCAAGTCCGGTTTTCTACCTGTCCATAACTCATATGGAGTGGAAGCAACTGATTTGGAAGGCACCCGGTTAAGTATATACGCAGCAGTTAACAATGCATCACTCCAAAAGGTGATAGGCAAGTTAGCATGCGCCATCATGGACCTAACCATTTCCAGTAGGGTTCTGTTTCTTCTTTCCGCAACACCATTTTGTTGAGGAGTGTACGGAATAGACAACTGTCTTTCTATTCCTTTTTCATCACATAATTTTTTGAACTAATCAGATAAATATTCTCGACCTCGATCGGATCTCAATGCTTTTATTTTCTTATCTAATTGATTCTCTACAAGGTTCATAAACCTTTTGAAACAACTTATCGCTTCAGATTTATGAGAAATCAAATAGACATATCCGTATCGAGTATAATCATCAATAAATGTGATAAAATAAACAGCCCCATGCCTTCCTTTTACATTCATTGGACCACAGACATCAGAATGGATTAAATGCAGAGGAAACTCAGCTCTTTTTCCTTTTCCAAATGGTTTCCTTGTCGTTTTCCCTTCTAGACAATGCTTACATATGGACAAATCGACTTTTTCAATATTGCCCAACAAGCCCTCTTTGGCTAGTCTATTCATACGCTGTTAGCCAATGTGACCAAGTCTAGCATGCCACACATTCACATCATTATCATATTTATTAGGAGACGTGAGAAGGGAATAACAAACATTAGCATTAACATAATCAATATCTAATACAATAAAACCATCCAGAAAATAGCCACAACCATAGTAATTTGTCTCCAAAAACAAATTCACACCTCTACTACAGAAGTTCATAGTGAAACCTAATTTAACCAACATTAATACAGACACTAAATTCTGACGAATCTCCGGAGCATACAATACATCATGAAGAAACAAGGTGCGTCCACCACGCATATTCAGTTGGCATGTGCCAATTCCTTTCACTTCAGCTCTGGAGTTGTTTCCCACATAGATCCACTTAGTTCCAGTTGGTACTCGTCGGAATTCCACGAAGGATCCTCTATCCTTCGCTACATGGTCTGTCGCTCCTGAATCCACAGTCCACAAAGGATTAGACTCAGTTAGGAATATAGAACTCGACGCATAAGTAAATTTCTGAAAAGTACAAGGGGTGCATACCTTCTTTGGCTCACGACAGTCGCGAGCATAGTGACCCTTCTTGTCACAGTTGTAGCATTTCACCCTTGCAAGCTTTTTCATGCGAGGACGCTTCCCTCTTCCATGTTGGTTGAATTTGGGTTTCTTCCCTGAAGGACCTGCTTCTTCCTTGCCTTTCCCCTTATCAAACCAGTTAGGGCGCTTGCGCTTGGAGCTCGAAGCTCCATTTGAGCTAGAACCAGCATAATAGAGTTCAGCATCCGGCTTAGCCGCCAACAGGCGGTCCTCTTCCAGCTCAAGATGACGCATCGCATCCTCAAAGGTTTTGATGTTTTCATTATGAGTCAGGTGCACCTTCATATGCTCCCAACTCTGAGGCAAGGAACGAATCACTGCTTGCACTTGCTGCTCATCTGTGAGGACATGGCCAGCATCTTTCAGCTCAGTTATCATGTTTGACATCTTTCTAAGATGTTGCTTCATGGTCTGACCATGAGGCTTCTTATAAGAGTCAAACCTGATAGTGAGCTGCCTCAGTCTAGTCACCGAAGTATGACCATATCTAGCTGTCAATGCCTCCCACAATTCCTTGGCATTATCAAAACGCTGAAACTCTCGCATGACGTCATTTTCCATGCTGCTCAACAACGTGATGCGAGCTAGAGCGTTCATTCTTTTCCACGCAGAAAAAGCTTCTTTGTTTCTTTTGTGCTGTGCAGTGGTTCCCTCTTCAGGTTCTTCCATGGTCATGACAAGAGCCTCAAGTGCTTCTTGCTCTTCCAGCACATACTGGATTTTCATCTGCCAAATCTCATAGTTGTCCCCATTGAGCTTTTCACCTTTGTTCAGCTCGGCAACTATGCTCTTTGTGGCTGAAGCCATTGATCTGAACAAATCAGACAAATATGCACGAATTATTAATGCCTATCATTTATGCATCCCTATTTACATAGACCCATCATATTAATGAATAATTTCAAGTAAGGCTTTAGAATCAAAAGGTCACTACGTTTCCAATCATCCTCCAAAAGTCCTAACTTAAAACTATCATTAATATGATTGTCATATGCAAAATCAATTCTATGAAGCTACAAAAACTTCTAAAACTACCCACAGCTAATTACCCACAGCAACCAGCAATAACAGAAAGCAGCAGATAATTGACATACAATTAAAAACAATAATGCTTTCAATTAACACAATTAGGTAGTAATCATTACATAATATGTCCACTAAGCACACTTAATACATATCAGCCAATACAACTAACACAAAGTCAGCACACGAACTGGGAAAGATCCTCTTTTGTTCAATTTCTTGATCTTTTCCCTTGAAACAATACAGTAATATTCGTTTACAAAATCCATCACGATTTTCTTATAGGAAGCAGCTCCGTTGACATCCCATATGCGATTCAACACATCTTGCCATTCAGGTGGAAGAGTGCTTATGAAAAATCGCACCATCTCTGACTGTGACATAGGACGACCATTCCATATGACCTGTTGAATTTTCCTGTTGACTTCAAGGACATGATCAATTAAGTCACCTCTCTCCCATCGATGATCAGTCAGCTCAGCTATCAACTCAGACAGCCTATCCTTTTGTTCATCGGTAACTGCGCGAATAGGTGTGCGCAACCTTAGGGGAGGCATAGTTCCTGCAACAAATGCAGAACAAATAAGGGATCACATTATAATCCACATAGACTTAATTGAAAAAGAAACACATTCTTCTCCTCCTTTTTTTTTTTTGTCAACGGTCAACGGTCGTCGGTCACTGGTCAAACGTGGTCAACGGTCAACGGTCAGAGGTCAACAGTCAACGGTCGTCGGACCGGTCGGGCCGGTCGGACCGCCCGCGCGGACCGACGCACGTGCCGTGCGCGTGCGAGGGATGACGTCACGCAGACGTCATCCGCACGTGCCATCGTCAGCGGGTCGGGTCGGGTCTCCGGTAGGGTCGGGTCGCCGGCCGGTGACCGTCCGGCGAAACGTCGTCGGTGATGACGTCATCGATGACGTCATCCGAACGGTTAACGACCGTTGGATGACGTCACGTGATGACGTTGGATGACGTCACGATGACGTCATCACGTGACGTCACGCACGCGTCGGTCTGCGGACCGGCGCGTGCCGGTTCGCCCGCTGGCGGCGCGCACGCGCCGGTTCGCCGACCGGCGCGTCGCGCCCATGCGCAGCGCCTTCCGGCCGCGCGTGTGGGCGCGTGCGGCGGCTCCCGGTGGTGGTCGACACATCGCCGGACTTGTCTCAACGTCGTGCTTCTTCCTATGCAATCACAATTTTATTTTGACTTACGAAAACTCAGAAAAATGGCCGAAAATCGCTCGGGTGTCGGGATTTTGGCCCGGTTCCGTACGGCCGAAGGGATTTCGCCAAAAAAATCAATCAAAAAATCAGAATTGATCGGGAAAAACGTGAAACAGGGCTCTGATACCAATGTTGGGGAAAACGGATTCCCGAAAACCGGATTCGACACCGAATCGAACCCCTAAATCAAGCGGAAGACGAAGCCCGGGAATAACAACACGCATCACCGATCCTAAAGCACACCACGGATTCGAGCGTACATTTTAGCCACAGATTAAACACCGGCGTTGATGGAGGAAGAGAAACTGAGCAATCCGATCCGACGAAGCCTTGAAGGGAGGAAGAATGCGCCGTATGCTTACTGTTCTTCGTTTTTGGGAGAGAGAGAGCGTAAGGAGAAAAAGCGTACGTTGAATTATGGAAACGTTCTTTTCTCTCTCTCTCTCCTCCCTTTTATACCCCCTTCTTTCCACGGGCCCTATTCCCATGGGCCGAGCTATTTGGGCCCAACTTGGGCGGACGGGCCTTAAGCCCATCTAATAAAGCTTTCACCGGGAACCGCGCTCAGCCCTACCCTATATTAACTCACTTAAGGTATTGCCCATTTTGACCTGTCCCATTCCAAGCCTCATGATTTTGTCTTTTGGCTTATAGGCAAAACTTTCTTAAGAGTTTAGCCATCCTGGTAGTGTTCTAGCTTGAACATGCTTAACTTTGGAATCCAAAGCAAAACTTACCGTAATATCAAAAGCCACCTCCATGAGTTAATTTTAATTTTCACACAAACACACACACACACACACACACACATATATATATATATATAGATATATCCCAATATCACTCTTCTCCTATCTAGTGCATAGTTTGGTTCATTCTTAGCCCCTTCGTCACCAAGAGTGTGCTAGGAGCCGCTCCTTATTAAGGTCGTCATGCCCCGACAAAAATTTTCAGTTATATCATCCATATAAAAATTCGAAATATAATCTAACAAAATAGAATAAATAGAATTGAACTAAATTGAAATAGTAAATAGAATATAGAATAATCGGATTAGAATCTTATTCTATATTCTAGAAAATAGAAATTTGAATCGTTAGAATAGTAATTTTTAATTTAACTACTAATTCAAATTAAAATAGAATATGTATTTCTAACTAATATTAATAGTTATTAGTTATACATAATAAATAATATTTATCTAAATTAATTAATGTTTTCATATAGTTTATAGAATTCTAAATAATAAGAATTAGGTTCTATTTTTAAATTAATGAAATGATTGCTTATAGAAAGGAATGATTCATTATAGCTACTATAAATGATTAATGTGTATTAAATATACAATACAATTTAATCAATATCCAATTTTGATTTATTTTTTTTTGAGTTATCTTATAGAAGGTCCACTCTACTCTAAGGAAAGGGTAAGAAGAAAAATAAAAGATACAATAAAGATAAATGCATTCCAAACCATAATGAAAGAGACATTTCTCTGTTGTCATTCAAAAAAAAGAAAAAGAAAAAAGAATCAACCCTTCAAGTATTCCGAATTGAACGAGAAAAATGAGAGTAAAAGAGGCATAGATATGTTATATGATATAGATCATATCCATCTATATTGAATTGCGGATACAAAATAATAGAATTATTTCTTATTGGATCAAATGGAGGTCTCTGATTGAGATTAAAGAAGATAGGCAAGAAATTTAAAGAACGAGAAACGCTTTTTTCTCTAGTGTATATAAAAAAGAAAAAATCGGTGTCTAATTTGAATAAATGCAGGATTTCACTTGAGTGTGTATTCAAGTCCTATGCATGTGCCATGAACTATGCACTTTATGCTCAAACATGATGCACGTGCCATGAAATCATGAATTTCCTCATCAATAACATCACGAACGAGCCAAAGCCCAAAGCTCTGCTAGAGTAGCAAGTATGGAGGAACCCCGCACCAATCCCAGCCATGAACTTGGTACACCTCAATACCGAATCACATCTTATGGCTATGGGCGAACCTCGACTTGTACCACTCGAAAGCTATGAATCTTGACCTTGTTCTACCCATACAAGAAAAAATTCAAGTACACGAGCAAGTCATAGAACACGTCAAGCATCCAAGAATCTATCGACCTACCCTCGGCTTGTTTGCAAGAGGATTTCCTAAAGTCAAAACTTCACGAATGTTACTAAAAGAAGGGCAAAACTATACTTACTTGGACGAACCTCAAACTAGCGCACAACCTAAGAAGGATGGGCGATTTGGCTTGAGGCCGAAGGAGAGAAAATGGGCGAGAGAGAGAGGGGTGTTCTAGGAGAAGGAGGGTGGAGAAAATGGAAGGCAAGTGAGGAAAATGGAAAGCTAAAAGGCCTTGCTTGGCATATCTAGTTCCCAGTTGTCATCAATGATGGCCTGCTTTTCGTTGTGTCATTGGCCCACATCTACCCCACATTTAATGAAGTCCAATGATGATGCTATTCTAGGTTGCCAACTAAGCCATTCTAGAATATTCAGTTATTAATGAGGGCTCACGTAGCACTCTCTAATTGGTCCACTTGTGTGTCGCCTTTCTCTAGAATCTTCAAAGATACTTTGGTCATCATTATGACTTTTGAACATTTCGAATAACTCACCCCTTCATTTAATGAAGAGTTTCTAGAAGATTCGAGGCCTCTGCCTTTTTCGTCATTAATGAGGCGATCTAGAGAATTATATCATCCAACTGTGTTATGGGACCAGAAATTGGATCATTAGGTACACCTTCAAAATCGAATCACATACACCCGAGGTTCAGCCCTTATGTCCGACATTTGCCCAAACCATTCATCTGAAGGGCCGATTGACCAATAAAGTCGATTGTCCATTAGTTGGTTGGAGACCTATTCTAAGGCTACCCATGGCCTAGCACAAATCCAAGGCACTCATGAACCTTAGAATAAGTGACGGAATAGCCGATTCTATCCGTGGGCTCATTCGATCGGCACCCGATCTACCGATAGGGTTCATGGTCGGTGCATTACTAATCCATAATCGGACCTCACCAATTTGATATTCCACTCCGATCACCGAGTATTAAATAGGGATGATACATTTTTGATCTAAAGGAAATTTCATTTGGTGAATTCGAATCGTCCGTGTATCGGCGAATAACCGGGCGAAATCACTCGCGACCGAACCTGCGTTTGCTAGATAGACTTGCGACCATCCGCCGATCCAAAATCATCCCTTCACCAATTCTCGTGATCAAAGTCATCTTATGAGCCGGTGTTCCTATCCCATTGGTATGATTGGTAGAAATTCATAGCTGACACCTTGACCAATTCGTGATCGGTCAGTTAGTCGGTCGGTCGGTCATGACCAATCCATCATTCCTTGCCAATCGAACTGATCGAACCATGGCCTATGGCCCATGATCGATCCTTTTAGGACCTTATGGCCAATCCTCATGAGGACGGAATCGAGGATGTTACAATTCTCCCCCTTTTAAAAATTTTGTCCTCGAAATTTCATAACGTACCTAGGTATTCAAATAGCTGAGGGTACTTGGGCCTTATGATTTCTTCACTTTCCTAGGTAGCCTCTTCTATTCTATGGTGTTGCCATAGGACTTTGACTAAGGGAAGGCCCTTTTTTTTATTACTTGCTCACGTCTATACACGATTCGCACTTGCTCCTCATTATATGACGCTTAGTCGTCTACCTCAATCTCTTTGAAGTTGAGCACATGTGCCGGATCTGGCTCATACTTTCTTAGCATGGAGACATGAAATACATTGTGTACTTGAGCAAGTTTCGGTGGCAATGCCAATCGATAGGCCATATTGCCAATCCTTTCTAAGATTTCAAAGGGTCCTATGTATCGTGGACTCAACTTACCTTTCTCACCAAAATGAGACATGCCTCTCTCAATGGAGACACCTTGAAGAATACATGGTCTCCAACTTAGAATTCTAGAGGCTTTCATCTCTTGTCTGCATAACTCTTTTGTCTACCTTGGGCGGCTCTAAGTCTCTTTTCAATTACCTACACTGCCTTAGTAGTAAGCTACACCAACTCAAGACCAGTCAGCTTCTTTTCCTCGACCTCATTCCAACAAGTTGGAGTTTTGCGGGCAAAAGATCGCTTCAAGTGCCGTAAGTTCGCACAAAGGGACACTTAAGTGCCAAAACTTACAAAAGTGAAGTTTAGGTGGCAAAATTGGAGAGAAATGGATCACTTAAGTGCCATTCCAGCCAAAATCCAGTAAAAATGCTAACGTGTGCAATATAAAAATACAAATACAAATATTAAAAAAAAAATTAAAAAATTTTAAAAAGTTTAAGAATTTTTTTTTTAAAAAAGGGGTAGGTGGCTGAGAGCCGAGCGACAACCTCGGCCAACCCTCCCCCTCTCGTCGCAGCCCTTCCCTAGCGGCGGCGAGGAGGCGGCCCTCAGTCACCTCCCTTTTATTTTCTTTCTTTTTTTAGTTTAAATTTTTAATATTTTTAATATTTGTATTTTTCAAATATTTTAAATAAATTGAATTTTATTAATTTTTATATTCATTTTCTACCACGTCGGCACAAAAACGATGATGTTTTTTGCACTTGTTTCGCCATAAAATCGCCACATCGGTATTTGTTGGATTGGCACTACAGTGATCCACTTTACTCCGATTTTGGCACTTAAGTGTCACTTTATGCGAACTATTGGCACTCTGGGGTTCCCGGTGACCAAAAAATTGGGAACCCTTGTCTTACTACATAAGGCCGGTATATCTAACTTAGTCCATTTCCTTGAATAGTTCATCCATATCGCTTAGGTTTCGGATTCGAGTTGTCAAGCCTGCGAGAGAGGCCTATCCATATGTCTTTGTATCTTCGATACCGAGCTTCAAAGTGCGTTGGAACAAACTCACCTAGCCCCTTTTCTATCCATACAACGGATGAAACTTTACAATAAGTGGTATTAGTTTCTACATCTACCACGTCCGTTGTAGTAGTATATATCTTTATAGGACAACCAAAATGAACAGTAGCCATGATTTTAAGTACCTGTAAAAGAAATAGGGGTGAGTGCTTGGAAAAGTCAGTAAGTATAGCTTCTGGCCATCGAGTAGAACATCAGTTCATCATCAACATTAGTCAAATATCTCATGCAAACTGTGTTGATGGCAAAACAATAGCAAAGATACAATCATGCTTCTTGCACGTGATGCATGCCATGAGCTTATGTATTTCTAAGCTAGTTTCTCTTACTCATGCATGCCGTGCTTGTTTAGCTTTTCCCTTGTGCTCGAGACTTGAACCCAAGTCTTCTCAGAGCTGTCTTGGGACTCGAACCCAATTCAATTTAGGCTTTTTAACCGGGCTTCTGGCTTTTTGCCGGCTTCTGGGACTCAAACCCAGTCAATATGCTTGGGGCTTTAACCCAAGTCTTATGCTAGCCCTTGGGACTCGAACCTAGTTCTTGACAAAAATTCAGAGTATCAAACCCCATTTTTATCTTTTCTCATCTGTGCTCAAGCACAAATCCCTTCTTGAGGGTGTACTCAAGTCTTGTGCACATGCCATGAATTATGCACTTTATGCTCAAACATGATGCACGTGCCATGAAATCATGAATTTCCTCATCAACAACATCACGAACGAGCCTAAGCCCAAAGCTCCGCTGGAGTAGCAAGTATGGAGGAACCCCGCACCAATCCAAGACATGAACTCGGTACGCCTCAATACCGAATCACATCTTATGGCTATCGGCGAACCTCGACTCGTAGGGCTCGAAAGCTATGAACCTTGACCTTGTTCTACCCATACAAGAAAAAATTCAAGTACATGAGCAAGTCATAGAACACATCAAGCATCCAAGAATCTATAAACCTACCCTCAGCTTGTTTGCAAGAGGATTTCTTAAAGTCGAAAACTTCCTGAATGCTACTAAAAGAAGGAAAAGACTATACTTACTTGGACAAACCTCGAACTAGCGCGCAACCTAAGAAGGATGGGCGACTTGGCTTGAGGCTGAAGGAGAGAAAATGGGCGAGAGAGAGGAGGGGCGTTCTAGGAGAATGAGGGTGAAGAAAATGGAAGGCAAGTGAGGAAAATGAGTGACCCGCCAAGCCAAGCACTCCTCTCCAAAATTTCCAAGTGTCCCGCCTACTTTTCTTAGGTAGCAAGCCTATTACACAAATAATTGAGGCTAGGGAATGAGTTGGAAGGCTAAAAGGCCTTGCTTGGCATATCTAGTTCCTAGGCGTCATCGATGATGGCCTACTTTTCGCTGTTTCATTGGCCCACATCTACCCCACATTTAATGAAGTCCAATGATGATGCTATTCTAGGTTGCCAACTAAGCCATTCTAGAATATTCAGTTATTAATGAGGGCTTGCGTAGCACTCTCTAATTGGTCCACTTGTGTGCCGCCTTTCTTTAGAATCTTGAAAGATACTTTGGTTGTCATCATGACTTTTGAACATTTCAAGGATAACTCACCCCTTCGTTTAATGAAGGGTTTTTAGAAAGTTCCATACCATAGTCTTTTTCTTCACTAATGAGGCGATCTAGAGAATTCTATCATCCAAGTTTGTTACGGGGCCAGGGAAAGGATCATTAGGTACACCTCGAAAATTGAATCATGTACAGCTGAGGTTCGGTCCTTACATCCCACATTCGCCCAAACCGTTCATTTGAAGGGTTGGTTGACCAATAGGGTCGATTGTCCTTTAATTGGTTGGAGACCTATTCTAAGGCCACTCATGGCCTAGCATAAATCCTAGGCACTCATGGACCTTAGAATAAGTGACAAAATAGCCGGGTCTACCCCTGAGCTCATTCTGATCGGCACCCAATCTACTAATAGGGTTCATGGTTGGTGCATTACCAATCCATGATCGGACATCACCAATTTGATATTTCACTCTGATCAATAAGTATTAAATAGGGAATGATGTATTTTTTATCAGAACGAAATTGCATTTGGTCAATTCGGATCGTCCGTGTATCGGCGCATAACCGGGCGGAATCACTTGTGACCAGAAACTGCGACCGGCTAGATAGACCTATGACCATCCACTGATCCAAAATCATCCCTTGATTAATTCTTGTGATCGAAAAATCATCTTATGAGCTGGTGATCCTATCCCATCGGTATGATTGGAAGAAATTCATGGCCGACACCTCGACCAATTCGTGATCGGTCAGTTAGTCGATCGGTCGGTCATGACCAATCCGTGATTCCTTACCGATCAAGCCGTTCAACCCAATCGATCCATGGCCAATGGCCCATGATGGATCTTTTTAGGACCTTACAACTGATCCTTACTAGGTCGGAATCAAGGATGTTATAATTCTCCCCCCTTTAAAAATTTCTTCCCCGAAATTTCATAACGTACCTAGGTATTCAAAATAGATGAGGGTACTTGCATCTCATAATTTCTTCACTTTCCTAGGTAGCCTCTTCTGTTCCATGGTGTTTCCATAGGACCTTGACTGAGGGAATGGCTCTGTTTCTGATTACTTGCTCACATCTGTCCACTATTCACACTGGCTCCTCATTATATGACCCTTGGTCGTCTACCTCGATCTCTTCGAAGTTGAGCCCATGTGCCGGATCTGGCTCATACTTTCTTAGCATGGAGACGTGAAATACATTGTGTGCCTAAGCAAGTTTCGGTGGCAATGGCAACCAATAGGCCATATCCCCTATCTAATCTAAGATTTCAAAGGGTCCTATGTATTGTGGACTCAACTTACCTTTCTCACCAAATGAGACATACCTCTTAATGGAGACACCTTGAAGAATACATGGTCTCCTACTTAGAATTCTAGAGAGTTTCATCTGTTGTCTACATAACTCTTTTATCTACTTTGGGCGGCTCTAAGTCTCTTTCTAATTACATGCACTGCCTCAGTTGTAAGCTGCTCCAACTCAAGACTTGTAAGCTTCTTTTCCCGAACCTCATTCCAACAAGTTGGAGTTTTGTAGGCAAAAGATCGCTTAAGTGCCAAAAGTTGGCACAAAAGGACACTTAAGTGCCAAAATCGGAGAGAAATGGATCACTTAAGTGCCACTCCAACCAAAATTTGGCCAAAACGTTGACATGTCAATTTTCCAGCGAAGCGAGTGCAACACATCAGCGTTTTGGTCGGATTTTGGCCAAAGTGGCACTTAAGTGATCCATTTCTCTCCGATTTTGGCACTTAACTGTCACTTTCATAAGTTTTGGCACTTAAGTGTCCCTTTGTGCCCACTTATTGCACTCTAGGGGTCCATGCGTTGAATTATTCAAGTCTGACCATATAGTGCTTCAAATGGAGCCATACAGATGCATTGCTAATAACTGTTATTATAAGCAAATTCGACGAGATGCACGTGCTCGTCCCAACTTCCTTTAAATTTAATTGCACAAGCTCTCGGCATATCCTCCAATGTTTGGATAGTTCTCTCTGTCTGGCCATCAGTTTGAGGGTGAAAGGTCGTACTGTATTGCAATTGTGTTCCTAATGCAACTTGAAGACTTCGCCAAAATATTGTCGTGCATTTAGGATCTCGATTAGAAGTAATTGTCACTAGTACTCCCCGTAGACGTACTACTTGTCAAACATACAAGTGTGCATAATCTTTCAATGAGAAATCCTTCTTCACTGCTAGAAAATGAGCCAACTTTGTCAATTGGTCAACTATTACCCAAATGGAGTCATTTCCTCTTTGACTCCTTGGTAGTCCTAGAACAAAATCCATGGTAATATGTTCCCATTTCCATTCGGGAATTTCAAGTGGTTGTAATAATCCACTAGGCTTGCAACGTTGAGCTTTCACTTGTTGGCATGAAAAGCACTTGGCAACATGCTTACCAATGTCCGTCTTCATGCCATTCCACCAGTAGTTTTATCGAAGATTCTGGTACATCTTCGTATTACCAGGGTGGATACTATAATTACTTTAGTGCGCTTTCGCCAGAATTTCCTCCTTGAGCTTATCATTATTGGGTACGCACCAACGTTCACAGAATTTCAAAGTTCAATCTTTTGCAATGCGGAAATCACTTCTTTTCTTGTCTGTGGCTTGTTTCTGAAGCCTTTGAATCTCCGAATCGGCTTGCTGTAATGTTTTTTTTCTTTTGTACTATTTTTGGCTCAATTCTAAGTGTATTGAGTAAGCCCACAGGTTGTCCTATCTTGAACTTGAAGTTGGAATCTCGGACTTCTTCTAGGAGATTCCACTCTCAAGCCATTATTTGTGCAAGAGAAGACTTACGACCAAGGGCATTAGCTACTCAAACCCAGTTCTTGCTAGGAATTCGGGGAATCAAACCCCATTCTTATCTTTTCTCATCTTTGCTCGAGCACAAATCCCTTCTTAAGGGTGTACTCAAGTCTTATGCACGTACCATAAATTATGCACTTTATGCTCAAACATGATGCACGTGCCATGAAATCATGAATTTCCTCATCAATGGCATCATGAATGAGCCTAAGCACAAAGGTCCGCTTGAGTAGCAAGTATGGAAGAAGCCCGCACCAATCCAAGACATGAACTCGGTATGCCTCAATACCGAATCACATCTTATGGTTATGTGCGAACCTCGACTCGTACCACTTGAGAGATATGAACCTTGACTTGAATCCAAGAATCCAAGAATCTATCGACCTACCCATACAAGAAATTCAAGTACACGAGCAAGTCATAGAACACATCAAGCATCCAAGAATCTATCGACCTACCCTCGACTTGTTTGCAAGAGGATTTCCTAAAGTCGAAAACTTCCCAAATGTTACTAAAAGATGGGAGAAACTATACTTACTTGGATGAACCTCGAACTAGCGCGCAACCCACGAAGGATGGGCGACTTGGCTTGAGGCCGAAGGAGAGAAAGTGGGAAAGAGAGAGGAGGGGCGTTCTAAGAGAAGGAGGATGGAGAAAGTGGAAGGCAAGTGAGGAAAATGGGAAGTGCTCTTCCTATTTATAGCTCTTGGAGTCATCACAACCAAGCCAAGCGCTCCTCTCCGAAGTTTCCAAGTGTCCCGCCTACTTTTCTTGGGTGGCAAACTCCAATAATTGAGGCCTAAGGAATGAGTTGGAAAGCTAAAAGGCCTTGCTTGGCATATCTAGTTCCTAGGCATCAATGATGATGGCCCACTTTTTGTTGTTTCATTGGCCCACATCTACCCCACATTTAATGAAGTCCAAAGATGATGCTGTTTTAGGTTGCCAACTAAGCCATTCTAGAATATTCGGTTATTAATGAGGGCTTCCATAGCACTCCCTAATTGGTTCACTTGTGTACCACCTTTCTCTCGAATATTCAAAGATATTTTGACCATCATCATGACTTTGGACCATTTCAAGGACAACTCACCTCTTCATTTAATGAAGGGTTTCTAGAAAATTCCATTCCTTTTTCTTTTTCTTCATTAATGAGGCGATCTAGAGAATTCTATCATCTAAGTTGGTTCTGGGGCTAGGAAAGGGATCATTAGGTATACCTTGAAAATCAAATCATGTACACCCAAGGTTCGGCCCTTACGTCCCATGTTCACCCAAACCGTTCCTTTGGATGGTCGATTGACCAATAGGGTCGATTGTCCTGCAATTGGTTGGAGATGTATTCTAATGCTACCCATGGTCTAGCACAAAGAAAAGGCACTCATGGACCTTAGAATAAGTGATGGAATAGCCGGGTCTATCTTTGGGCTCATTTCGATCAACACCTGATCTACAGGTAGGGTTCATGGTTGGTGCATTGCCAATCCTTGATCGGACATCACCAATTTGATATTCCACTATGATCACTAAGAATTAAATATGGAATAATGCATTTTTGATCGGAAGGAAATTGCATTTGGTCAATTCGGATATTGTGTATTGGGGCATAACCAGGTGGAATCACCCGTGACTAGAAACTTCAACCGGCTAGATCGAGCCGTGACCATCCACTGATCCAAAATCATCCCTTGACCAATTCTCGTGATCGAAAAGTCTTTTTCTAAGCTGGTGATCCTATCCCATCGGTATGGTCAGTAGAAATTCACAACCGACACCTCAACCAATTCGTGACAGGTCGATCAGTTGGTCGGTTAGTCATGATTGATTTGTGATTCCTTATCGATCGAGCCGATCAAACCGATCAGTCCATGGCCAATGGCTCATGATCGATACTTTTAGGACCTTACGGCCGATCCTTACGGGGTCGGAATCGAGGATGTTACAACCCATGGCAGCCCGCTAGCCACCCGCCGCTTGTAAGTGTACGATTTCAACATTGATGCTTTCAATTCAATTGAGTAATGATGTTTTCTCTCATGATAGATCAAGCACAATGAATGAAAAAAACACGGGATGGAGATATTTAAGAATGCCTATTAAACAATTTTTTGTTCCGGGAATAGAAATTTTGTGTTGTTATCAAACATGTACCTCTATTCAGAAACTTGTCTAGGGAATAGAAATTGGAAAATCTATTGCTAGGCAAAAATTATTCTCAAAAACAAAATGGTGATCATTCGCATTTTAAAATTCCATCAATTAAGGTAGACGTCAATCACCCATTGATTTGCCTCACATTTTTCTTTTTCTGTAATGTAGAATGAGTGTCTTCTAGAGTTTGTATAAATAATAGCTCTAAGTATATATCGAACAATTCGGATTGCATAAATTGTCGAGGATGGAGCGCATGGAATGCATACATCTCTCATGGTAGTGTCCTAAAATTCGGGGTGAGCGATGGTAAAAGCGGATTGATTCCATACTGATATGGACATGGAAATTTCCGTACTTCTCACTAGGGCCATAGTGGCAATGAGCAGTAGCCAATATTAATCCTATAGACTTGGACAAATGTCGTGTTCTTGTCATGTTGCATTCGAAATATGGCAAAATGCTTGATCGAACAGACATGGGACAGACAAATGTTTACTTATCAACATAACCTTCAGGATTTGGATCGGTCAGGATACCTTCAGCATCACTTTCATGTCGGCCATTCCTCATGCAACCAGGTGTTAGCGGTGAGGATCTCCAGAAGTCGTAGGACCAGGTGATGTATCAGATGGTATCTCATTTGAATCGGTCAGGGGGCTCTTTACCATATTTTTTCATTGTCATCCTTCTTGTAACGGGCGAGTCCTGAAGGTCGAGAATCAGAACCTCCCTCAACTTTCTGCAAGATCTCCGCATACTCCCTCCACCACTGCATATAGCTGCTTTTCTCCAAGAATATGTCAGGAGAAACCTTGCCCTTGTCGATCAAATCCCAAACATCCTTCTCGAATTGTTTTAACTTTGCTTTTTCTCCTGCTCTGTCCCTGTCCAGCCGCCCGCATGCCCTGATCGCCTCCTCCACACCTGCTCAAAAGCACGAATCTTCCATCTCATTTTTCACTTTTGGTTTAAGAGGAACAGCCGATGACTGGGAATATTTTTCCTGATGATCTATCAGCCATTGCTATAGCAGCTTGTAGTGGTTGGATCTTCTTTGATTTTCGTAATCCTTCCCGCCCCTTCTGTAATACTCTGCTATGTCTAGCGGTTTGACTATCCTCCGGTAATTTTATCCAGCATATAGCCAACAGTCCCACAGTGGTGCGTCCTGAAGTTGAGGCTTCTTCCTCGCATGGTCGACCACCCTCTCTCAGTAGTCCGTCAGGTATGTCTTGTATTTATCGACTCCATTGTCACGCTGTTCCTGTGCATTTTTGAAGCTGTCATAGTAACTGGGACCCTTGCCGTTGGCTCCGCATTTTTTTTATGTACGACTCCATTAAAGCCAGGTACACTCTCATTTCGTTCAACTCCTTGTTAGGATCAAATTCTTCTCTCTGTTGCTTTATGACGTTTTGTTCATGCTCTACTATTTTTCCCGTCAGAGCAGAGATGCCCTTGTTGTGCAGCTGTCATGACAATGAAAATTCTACCAGTTAAAAGTCCACAGGGGGAAAACCATTCGTAACGGAGGGGCTTTGATGTTCAGCAATTCTACCTGTTTTGCTCGGTCCTCCGATTCCTGGTTCCCAAAACTCGGCACCAGCTTGGTTTCGCATAAGGGACTGGACCGGTATGGCTTAATTTTCCCTTTTTTAAAATTATTTTTCTGTTTCTATCTTCTAAACTAAAGCTGGAGCTGCATCGGCGGTGTGTGCAAAACAAAACACCCATGAATGGGGAGTTCTTAGCTGGGCTGAAACTAAATTGTCTTTTAGGAGATAGATCACAGGTTGTCCGGGAAGGAATACCCATTATCATTAGGCTATCGGGGAAAGAAGCGATGCTTTATCTATGACACGTATAATCACAAGGCTGTTGAAAATTGTAAGAGCAAGACGATAATTAAAGAATAGAAACACCACCCTTTAATTTATTCACTATCCTGGATAAGTATGACATTGGTGAATTGCATCACAGAAGTGATATCTGAAAAAGAAAAAATTGGCTAAGAAGGGGTCAGAGATGGAGGTTTACTGTTTAAGCAATGTTCATGTAAAATTCGTCTCCACTGAGAGCAACAAAAGGGTAAAGGGATGGATTTTTTTGGGGAAATATGGACTTCTCGGAGTCATTACAGAAAATGTAAAAGTAATACAAAGAGGCCTTATAGCAATGTACGGGACTTCTATAACAACATTCTTTAGGTTGATTGGCTGAAATTGACCTAAGTAAAAAAAGAAAAAAAAAAGACACCACCCGGATCAGGACGGGTTATTCCGGTTCTTGAGAACCGACCTTGTTAATTAGGTTCCCGGTTCCCAATTCCAAGGTAGGAGCCAACTCACTTAGGAATCGCTCATCCCTAATCTGTTATTGTGAAAGTTAGGATGAAATTAATTGAAGAAGGAAAAACCGAGACATAAAAAAGGAATAAGATAAGAATCGATATGGCATTTTGATTTCTTCTTCCTTTTAGTTGACACCTAAATTTCGGCTAGGTATTTTAAATTAATCTACATAAAAAATTTATGGATCAATTTGACCCTAACAAAAATGATTTTCGCATGAATTAGGCCTTAATTTCTTTTTGCATCCATTAAGCTTTTTTTCCTTTAATTTTGTCACTTTTTTGAATAATTCATTAAAAAAATAAAAAATAAAAAATAAAAAATAAAAAATAAAAGGGTCTCATGGGGCTAGGCGTGAAAGCCTAACCCTCTTTTTTTTGTTTGTTCTCCCTCGCGTGGGCCCCCAACACCTAGCCTTTGCAACCTAGCCCAGCCCCCCTTCTCCTTCTTTCTTCTTCTTCCTTTGTTCTTCTCCCCTTCGCCTCTGTGCCTCACGCGCAGTGGTCGGTGACTTGCGCAGAGGATGGTCTACCGTAGAGTAGGCCAACAGCGGATAAGGACACGCCTTCAATGCGAAGCAAAGTACATAGGTGGGTAGCTGAGGGGACTCCGACTCGGCCGCACCAAGGGCGGTCGAGACGCCAAGAACCACTGGCCAAACCTCTGTCAACCGGCACCCTTCTGCCTATGAATAGGGCATCGGAGGGGAAGGTAGAGGGAGGCTGAGAGGGATCAAAGATAGCCAGCTCCGATCACTTCCCCCGAGAGACATTAAAGGAGGACTGAGAGCGGGCAAGCCGGAGATCTGAGGTTGGCCGGAGAGGGAGGGTCAGATCTGAGCAACGGGGTTTTGGGTCTGAGAGAGATTTGGGAGAGCCAGAGTCGAGAGACCTAAGGGGAGCAAATCTAAGGAAGGCCAACCGCCGCCCCATCGTCGGGTCTGTTGGTTCCCTAGCGACGAGCTGCTACCCATCCTGATGCTATTCTCGCCGAGCTACTCTTCGTCGTTACTGCCCCTCTCACGAATCAGAGTTGAGCGTCGCGTCACCCATCAATCCTGCTGCTACTGCCCACCACTCACACATCAAACACTGGTAACCTAGGGTTCGAGTTTAGCCTTGTTCGACCCTGTTGTGCCGAAGCTTGCAGCTATCTAACTCGTGCGAGCTCCAGCCCTAGCCGTTCTCCATTAGCTTGTTTCGGTCTCCGGTCAGGGCTCTACGCTCACCTTGAGTCCTGTCAAACCTCGAATGGTTCATTTTGTCCCATTTTGCCAACAAACCCCAAACGTTCAACGAACTGCCTAAAAGACCTCCGCTCAATGGCCGTTGTTGGAGATTTAGTGACCAGCAATGATGGTCAGCGATGGTGCTTGGCTAGACGTAGGTCGGGTTATCGGTCAGGGTAGGCGGGTGTGGCATTGGCGAAGCCCTACGATGAGGCAAAGATGGACAACGCAGTTCGTTGCAACTGCCAAGTTGCACGAGGATGGTAACATCTACAAATCGGGTCAGGCGTGGATCACAATTAGGTAGGGTTTTTGGATGATTCGGGCTGAACGTGCTTGAGCCGGGTTTGGACTGAGCTTACTTGGGCCTAGGAAAATGTGGACCTGGAGTGTTTTTTCTAAAAAAAGAGGGAAATTTTGGGCCGGGCCCACGCCTCAGGCCCATCTAGGTTGGCGGTCGACCATTCGGGCTGAGGGTCAGCGAATCGAGTCGGTCCCAACCCTGGGATTCGACCTGGGTCATTTTTTTATATACTATATTATAATAAAAATAATAAATTATATTTTAATAATAAAAAAATAAAAATAATTTACTTTTTCAGAAAATTAGAATAATCCAAAAACATACTATGTTTTTCCAAAAAGCCTTGAAAAACTAGAAAAAGCCAAAAATGATTTATATTTTCAAAAAATATCAAAACAATCAAAAAATACTTTTTATGTTCAAGAAAATAAAAAAAAGACCAAAAAAATATGTTTTTCCTCCACAAATGCATGGAAAATCTCTTGAAAATCCAAAAAGCCTTAGGATTTAAACAAAATTAGGTATCAGAAAGGCATTAGTGATTAATTAGTGTAATTGAGTCCTCGATCCTAATTTCTCTGGTTGCACAGGAGTGAAATATTTCTCCCAATATTTCACTTGGGTTTCTAATCAATCAGCCCCAAATCGATTAGTGGCGACTCCTATTTAAAATTAATATATAGGTTAAAAACTCAAACCATAAGTCGTGAATTGGCGGGCTTGGGAGAGCTCGGGCTAAGCTCAATAGACCTTAGTGAGCTAATAACCTTCGCAGGCGCCCCTAATCAAGCGCCGAAAAAAGAGGTAGCGACAGCTTGGCAACTCTCCTAGGGACTTTTTGTGGACTTAGGCCTTTTTTATTTTTTTTAAATACTTTACTAACTTGGTTTTTTTTTTCTTTTTTGCAGGTTAGTAGCTTAGAGATTAATTTTATCTTTTATTAAAATAAAATTTCTTGTGATTATAAACTGCTATGTATACTTTAATGTTGTAGCAATGCATGTGGCACACACAAACCGGCCGCCAAACCTGGGCCGCGATAGGATATCTAGGATGGTGTTAAGAAAGATACGACCTTGAACGCGAGACTATGATATAAAGGTTGCCTTTCTTTTCTCTAAATTTCTTTAGGTAGAGCCAAGGTTAAGAGGGTATGATGCCAATGTGAGACAACAATGGGTAGACACCCTCTTAATTTCTCTAAACCTTCTCAGTTAGACATCGAGTTGCACGTATCATACACATGTCTATGTGCCTGCCATTTTCTTTAAAAGAAAAGTGATTTCTTTACCTTTTTACTCAATCTTTTTATCGGGTCATGGCAATATAGGTTGGTTTTTTTTTTTTTGGTCCTAGTTTATATGTGATGGGAGGAGACAATATCTAGTTTATTATTGCCTATAAAGCAGTGCTCTTCAGATGGTGGGGTCAATTGGACCAATTTGTCCAAGAGTGCATGAAAACCAAAGTCGGTCATCTTCTATCGTTGTTCTAGATCCCTGTTCATCCCGAAGTCATACAGGCCATAGCACATTTCTAGTTCCCTAGGACATCCACTTTTATGTTTGGTAGGTTCGAGCTAACCCCAACTCTGGAAGAATACAACATCATCATTGGAATTCCTCTTGAGAGTAAGTTTGTTAGACTACTGACAGGTATTGAACCGCTGCATGGGTTAGCGCGACTTTTAAGAACTGAAGTTCATGTTATGAGGCAAATTCTTGAAACCAACCATAATATGTGCCCACTAGCGTTTTTGACTACTTGTTTTGAAAATCAACCCATGACTCAAAAAAGTAAGATTTTTCTCCTAACCTTTTTTAGGTTCATCATTTCCCCCCATCAAAAAGATGTCATAAGTCTCTCAATGGCATGGGTGGTTGATAAGGTCTTAAGGGGGCAACATTATGTCAACATGATTTTAGCCGAGACATTCTTGTCCCTTAATCGTTTTAAAGAAAACATGGAAAAAATCATGCGAGCCTCCACATAAATTTTACAGGTCTGGTTCTTTTCTCACCTAAGCAAATTTCGATGCCTCATGCCATTATCTGAACTAAATGATTTCGAAAATCCATTATAGAAATCTGTAGTTCTAGGACCATACATTTCCAACCAAAACTATTTTAATTGGATAAATTTCTTAATGGACCCCACTCCTAAGGCATTCCTATGGTGTGCAGGTTGGTTCCACAAAAGGAGAGCTTGCTTTGCCTACAAACCCGATAATCCAATTCCGTTGCTCAGCCTTACTGGCGCCACTCCCTATTACCTATATAGGGTGGCATGATAGTATGGAGCCCTTTAGGAGATCCCACCGCCTTTCAAGACAAAGATCTCTCCACTCTTTTCAACCATCAAAGCCATGACTAAGCATTTGAGATTCCCATTATCGAGGAAACATGGAGCAAATGCCACCGCAAAAGGATCGTGTTACCCGAAGGGCTTGAGGGGCAAGAAAAGGCTCATCATGCCTCTGAGTCCTACATCCACAATTATCATATCCCGACAAGACTACGGCCATTGTTCCCTAATCTAACCAACCAAATTAGTCAACACAAGCAAGCAAAGCATATGCAAAGGGATTTGGGAATAAGCTGGGTATACGTTTCGGAGCTAGTCCAACGAAGCAAATATCTTTGCAAGAACAAGTCTCCCCGTCACATATAAAATACCAATCATGTGCCCTCTAATGTTAATATTGTGAAAGTTTTGTCTTAGTCCCATTGTTTAGGGACTTTTGTTTAATACCTAGTATTTTTCTTTGTTATTTTAATTTGAAGTTTAGATGTCAGAAGTATGTTGTCTGTGAAATCTTCTTTTGATAAATAAAAATAGTTGGACCATTGCTATGGGTCAATCTTTATTTATTCTTGTGCTCAGTCATTGTCTTTACAACATCAGGTAATTATGAATTGCCTAACACTAATTGCTTGCGAATAGCCTCGAGTAATAATGGTCAATCATAATGATGTACAAAATCACCTCGCTAATATTGAAGATGGTGTAGGACAAATGTCCATTGTCCTTCGACAACTCTCGAGGCAAATGGAGTCCACTCAGGCAAGCCCAACCCTGTAGCTGCTTTACACACACTCGTGACACCTGCGAATTTGCCAAAGGATAACTAACAGGACAGACAATCTGTAAAGATCATGAAGAAGCTAAGCTAGCTGCAAGGGCAAGATCCCATCGATCTGTCTAATGCTAGCGTTAAGATTCCAAAAGAGCTCAAACTGCTTGAATGCAAGAGGTATGCTAATACCTCTCGCCTGGAGACCTATTTGTAGGCCTACTTGGTCCGAAAGATGATTCAATCATACCAATTAAATCTGACTGGCCCCGCCTTACGGTGGTACATTGTAAGGATGATTAGTCTTCTTAAGACTTATGGGGAGCTAACTGATGCTTTTCACCAAGAATATAATAGTAACATCGACATCGACATCGCCCCACCTCATGAAGAGCCGATAGTCGCAGAAACAAAGGACAATATGTTCTTAAGAACATATGTTGTGTCAGAGAGAAGCCCGACTACCCAGTTTGACCTTAAGCCCATAGAAGAAGATATCAATTTAGCCTTGCATGATAGATGGATGAGTGAGCAGTATCCTATTACTGAGAAGCCTCCCACTAGGAAAGGTAGGGAACCCGCAAACAAAGTCAACACTACAAAACCTATTCAGACCCGAAGCACGGCAGGACAACTTCTCAGGCTTATCGCAAGAGCTAGGGTCCAAAGAATGCCGACCCCCATCAACCTAGGGAGCGAAGCTCCACCATCTCCCAGTCCCCTTGACAAAGGCCAGCTAAAAAAACGAAAGGCTTTACTCAAAAGATCCGGACCAGGAGTCAAGAAAAGAAAGCCTAAGCAATTCAAGCCAATGCCCGAAACTGAACGTAGGCGAAATCTGATAGCCAATGAGCCACCACACCAAGACTTCGAGCATCCCTTGGGGTAAAATCTTGAGAGCTACTAGTATTATGCAGATGAAGTCAACCGTTCATTGAAGGGTTGCCTCCCACCCACGCACAGGATCCAAAGCCTGTTAAAAGAGGGACCATTCATTCGTCATTACTTGTCTCCCAATAAGTTGCTAAATTTGTCCCTTGACTATGAGGATGACGTAAATGCCTCATCCTCGGTTGGAAATTTCGACCCTGAAAAAAGCAATGAAATGATCTCAGTAGAGTCCATCTTTCCTAAAGCATCAAAATTCCCCACCATGATGAATATATAATGGGTAAACCAGTTGCCTAACCAAGATTCGGCGGGTCCATCTTGCCTTCATAGGGTTATGACGCCTAGAAAAATGAGGATACCTAATCTCTGCAAGTATAATGGCACGACTTGTTGCATGACCCACTTGAAATATTTTCAAGCTAAAATGAGTCGCCACTGCAACCCGACGTCATTCATAACATAGGCCTTCCAAGAAAGTCTCACAGATTTTGCATTGTAATGTTCTTCATGGTAAGGATCTACCTCGTGAGGGATTGGAATGAGTTGTCTTCCGCATTCCCGTATCAATACCAAAGACAGATTGGAACTGGACTACCTTGTGAGAATTTGGTTCACATTAGAGGAAGACCAATGAAAGATTTCCCAACATATGCAGAAAGGTAGGAGGCTTTCATGATGAAAACCAACCCTCAACTGGCCGAAGAAGAAATTATGAAGCTATTCATAAAGGCCTTACCTCACAAGCATCACTTTTGGTTGCATGGATTGCACTTCCGTAGCTTCAATTAAGTGTTCCTCTCATGCAAATACTTAGAGTCTACTGGAGGCGAAGAACTCAAAGGCACTTAATTTCAGGACCAACACTATCAAAGTGCTCATTTTTATAATAGTTTTCATGGGTTTTGGTTGTTTTTATAATCTCATGTTTTCTATCCTGTCTAGTGTGTTACTGTTGCATTTTCCATCAAGTAATCTAATGTCCAGTTCTAATATTTTGTTTGAGAGCATGAGGCGGTATTCCAAACCAGCCCGATGATGCTATCCAACCATGAAAAGAAAATATAATCTAAGGAGATTATTGAGGGCTGGGCTTCCTCATGCTTCCCCCCCCCCCCCCCCAAATATATACTTTTGAAAACAAAAATATTTCATTACCAAAAGCTTTTGTAAAAACAAGATGTTAGATTAAATCCTATTTGTTTTTCTGACTTACTCACTTTGTGTCTCATAATATTATCCCCTTTGACTTAGCGTGACAAGGGGCATTTGAAGCTGGCACATCATGCGAACTCGCTAAATTCGAAAACACTCTTTCAAGAAAGTAGGGGGAAACAGAAAGGATCATCTCGTTGCAAAAATGGTATGTCTTATTCCCTGAACATAATTTTGGAATTGACGTCTTCTCTCTTCTATTTATAGGAGACCAAAAATAGGATGTAATAGGCATAGGCACACGGTGAAACTCGAAGCATGCATACCATGGTAACTTAAGGCAGGGCAACCTCCTCCATGCTGCTCTCAACCTTCCCATTTTGTGAGCCGTCCCCGGAACTCTATGCACTTCACCTCGCACCTACATAACTCAGTCTTAAGTCTGAGTAATATCTTCTTCGTACAACATACCCCAAGAGGCTAGACATTGCAGTTTCATTGATGGGATTTCCACCTTCGACAAACCAAGAAGCCCAAGGAAGGAATTTCTTCTCTTCCTTTGAATTACCTACTGTTAATAGGGAGAAAATCCAGACAGTTGAGGTGATCTCTAGCCCCTTATTCCAAATGATGACTTTAGAACCTGGAAACCTCACTTCTTATTCCAGACACATCATCTCCCAAGAAATGATTACCATCATTTCTCTTAGCTTATACATGCATGGCTCGAATGTGTGCTTATTCATTCGTGTGTATCATCAATTTCTTATACTTCACTAGCAAATATATTTAGAACGATATTTGGTCCGTAACTTGAATCAATCACTTAGCGCCGCTCCCTGCATTGGACAAGGCTTGGAAATAGTACGGCTCAATACTGATCCAAGATCTCGAGGCTTGGGTACACCTCGCTTTAGTGACGATCCTAAGCTTGATCGACCTCAGCTCCAACCTGATGTGAATATACATGTATTAAGAATGACCCTCGACTTGCAGTTTCATTTATCACCAAGCACAAAATCCTCGCGTCCATTTAGACTATGGCAATCGGCATGCTTGGTGTCTTTCCTAGTCCTCATGGATTTGGGCGATCCCCGTACCAATCAAGGCATAAGATCAACATGCCTCAATGTCAACTTAGGACCTTGCAGCCTTGGGCGATTCCCGCACCAAGCAAGAATTGGACCCAGCATCCTATTTATGCCAAAACCAAGGCTTTATGGCTTGGGTGACTTTTTCTTGCAATGAACTCAATCTGAACAAACCTCGACTCCATGCCAGACATAAATGACTCAAGCACACGGTCATGTCCCATAGCAAGCAAGATCAAACAAAAGACATTGCACATAACCCACAGCTTGACGGGTGAGTGCTTAACTAGTCTCAATAATGGGATCTACTTTCTTAGAGGAAAAAGAGTAATCTTACTTACCTTGGCAAACCTCAAGGATTGACTTAGATTAGCTTGAGGGATTGAGGATGCAAGGCCGAGAGAAAGGAAATGGAGGAGGAAGGTGGGCATTCAAGAGGAGGAAGAAGAAGAAAGTGGATGGCAATGGTAGAAATGAGGAGGGATCCTCATATTTATACTACTTGGTGCCATCATTACGAAGCCAAATGGTCCACTCTAATTTTTCCAAGTATCCCACCAAAAGTCCATAGTTGGCAAGCCTACTTGTCCAATAATTACGCCTAAGGAATGAGTTGGACGGCTAAAAGGGCACACTTGGAAAATCTAGCTCGTAGACATCATTGATGATGGTTCACTTTTCACCATTTCATTGGGCCATTTGTATCTTGCATTTAATAAGCATTTAATGAAGTTTAAGGATAAGGCCGCCAACTCGACATCTAGATTCTTCGATCATTAATGAGAGGCTTGGGTTTCGCTTTCCGATTTAGCCATATGTGCACTGCCTTTATCTTGCCCATCAAGGATATTTTCAACCTCATCATTACTTTTGAAAAGTCAAATGACACATCACCCCTTCATTAATAAGGGTATTCTAGAGTTTTCTTCTATTTTGTCATTTTCTTCATCAATAAGGTGGTCTAGAGAATTCCGTCATCTAAGTTGGTTCCGGGGCCGAAGAAGGGATCATTAGATACAATTCAAAAAATTGTGTCACATACACCTAAGGTTTGGCCATCGTACCCAATGCTCGACCAACCGTTCCTTCATATAGTCGGTCAGCCTAAATGGCAGTCCTAGGTCCTTCGATCGATCAAAGCCAATCCTAAAGTAATCCATGGCGCAACACTAAGTCAAGGCACTTATGGACCTTAGAATTAGTGACGGAATGGCCCGGTCTATCCCGAGGCTCATTCCGGTTGGCACCCGATTCATCTGTATGGCTCATGGTCAGTGCATTACCAATCCACGATCGGACATCACCAATTCAAGATTCATTTCCAATCACTAAGAATTAAATAGGGAATGATTCATTTTAGGTCAGAAGACGATCGCATTTGATCAAGTTGGATCGTCTGTATATCGATGCATAGCCGGGCAGAATCACTCACAGCTAAACACTGCGATTGGCCAGATTGACCCATGATCATCCGCCGATCCTAAATCATCCCATGACCAATCCTTATGATAAAAAAGTCATCTTATGAGCTGGTGATCCCATCCCATCGATATGGTCGGTAGAAAATTCACGTCCGACACCTCGACCATTTTGTGATCGGTCGGTCGGTCGATTGATTGGTCGGACCTTGATCGATCCTTGATTCCTTAACAATCAAACTGATTGATTCATAGCCAATGAGCCATGGTCGATTCTTTCAAGATCTCATGCCCAATCCTTATGGGCTCAGAATCGAGGGTGTTACAAAGTCAACTCACTTCATTATGGTGTGGAAAAACTATGCCATGGATAGGTATGCTGAGTTGTACGTGAGGTAGATAATACGGTTGCATGGGCTTCTAGTGATGATCACGTCTGATTAGGATCCCAAGTTCACCGTTGCATTTTGGAAAAGCTTGCAGATGGCTATGGGAATGAAGCTGCAGTTCAGCACGGTTTATCATCCGCCGACTGATGGATAATCTGAGAGAACAATCCAAACTCTCGAGGAAATGTTGCAAGCCTATGTCATAGATTTCAAGGGAGGATGGGAAGATCAATTGCACCTCGTTGAGTTCACGTACAATAACATTTATCAAGGGAGCATTTGAATGGCACTGTTTGAGACATTGTATGGACGTGCCTATAAAATGCCCGTCTGTTCAAATGAGGTCGGAGAAAGGAAAATCATAGGCCCTGAGGTAGTGTAACAATCCATGGATGTAGTCCAGATCATTCGAGAAAGGTTAAAGACAACCCAAAGTTGCTAGAAGAGTTATGCAGACAAACAACAAAAACCTTTGGATTTCCAAGTTGGCGATCACATATTCCTTAAAGTGTCGCCAATGAGAGGTACATCCCATTTTGGCAAGAAAGGGAAGCTAAACCCCAGATTCATAGGACCTTTTCAAATTCTTGAAAGAATTGGGATTTTAGCCTACCGATTGGCATTACCGCCAAATCTTGCCCAGGTTCATAACGTGTTCCACATTTCCATGTTAAGAAAGTATGAGCTAGACCCGATACACGTGCTAAACTATGAGAAGATTGAGGTGGATGACAGAGTCACGTACGTTGAGTAGCTAGTGTGAATCATGGATAGAAAAGAACGGGTGTTGCACAACAAAGTCATTCCCTCAGTCAAAGTCATCTGGCTGCATCATGGCACTGAGGGAGTGACATGGGAAAGTGAGGAAATTGTGAGGAGCCAATACCCCCATTTGTTTGAAGAATTGGTTGATCCTACAAATTTTGAGGACGAAATTTCTTTAAGGGAGGAAGAGTTGTAACATTCTCGTTTTGACCCAATTTTTCAAAACATAGTGGTTTTAGCAAGTGATCACTGGATGAGATTGTCTTGAGGATCAATAGGCCATGAGGACATTGAAAAAGGGCATTTAGGGCGGCGGAAACTCGATTTTTCATTGGCAAAGGCATACGAGTACAGAAAAGTGAAACATGCCACGGATAGGTACCCATTAGGCTCAGGCCCAAGTGGGAGGCCCAAGGCCCACAAGCCCAAGTGATGGGCGGCCAAGGGAGGCCTATGGGCCCCTTGTCATGCCCCGAACCACTATGGCCTCGCAACAACCCACGCTCATCATCCTTTGATAATTCGATTGTGACATTCTAAGAGGCGTCGCCAACCCAAATCGTAATAACATTAAAATGCACAAGAAAAAACGTGAGCAAATCTCCAATCATGAAACAACAAGAATAGTTAAAAACATACTCATATATATAGAAAAGTGTTACGAGTAAACATTTCATATAATACAAGTTCAAGGGTTAATCAACTAGCTTCTTCACCTCCAACACACCTAACCGCTTCGCCACGATCAACTTCAAAAAAGGCCCGAGGGTATACCTATGCCTCTAATACTACAAGAGTGGTTCAAAAAGTGCTAACACCCCATGACTACCTAAGCCCCAATGACCTTTGGGATCCAGGCCTTCAACTTCGCAATCAGCGCGGGGTCGATCTCGGGGTTGTCACACCCCATTGGGGACGTCCATCCTTGGCATCCTAGTTGATGTCGCCCTTGGATTGTCACACCCCAATCCTCTGAGCGTGTGCCCAACCCGGCTTGGTCGATTAAATAGCGACATCCCAAGACGCATCGTCAACCCATTCATTTTAATGCACATGCGGAAGCAAATAATAATCCCCAGACAATAATAGAATGGGATAGGAAAGTAGGGCCACAAATTTTTGAACTGAAAACACAACCACACTTATATATATATACATAGCAAACCATGTCATATATAATACAAACTATTTGTTATAACGCCTACAGGACAGGGGGTTTCACACACTATAGCTCCTCATCGTCCTCATCATCTCCCTCCACACTCCAGCTGGATCCTAAGGCGGAATACATAGGAGATTCTGGATCTTTAAGGTCAGGATACACCAAATCCATCACTGAACCACCTAGAAGGTCTGCAATGCCCTTTCCAAAAGCAACCTCCATCACATACAGAGGTATCTCAGATTCTGGTATGGGGCAATCTCTCTGTTCATTACGATATGGGCGATACCATGCCTTGTATTGATGGGGCACCTTTTTGGGTAGACTCGCATCAACCTAGACTATGGACTTCAATAGTTCATACTTTAGCCCCTCGGGGTGCCCATGAATCAGAATATGGTACTTCTGTTCTGTGATCATCTTCGGTTGTCCAAAATGCTCGGGAGGAGCTGCGATTTAAGGACTTGAAATGTTATCCCACAACGGAGTGAGAATACGTCTCAACAAGTTGAACCCCTTAAGACCCGACTAGGAAGAAAATACGCCTTGAGGGTTGCCTAAGCACAAACACAAGTGAAAGGACTTACCTCAATCTCAGTTCCTTCCTGCAAGTTAATACAGTTCAGATAACTATCCAATCACTTCAACTAAACAGATCGAATCATCGATCAATCGACTTGGTCGATTCCATGTCAACTAGACCATTCCCGATCATCTCAATTAATACTATCTATAAAGTCCGATCATAATCAGGATTGCTTACTAAAAGCTAATAGTAGATAGTATAGCTCCCCAGAAGCTACCTCAATACTAATATAGTATACTAAATATGCTCACCAGAACCTACCGCAAAAACTTTATAGTATACTAAATATACTCACCAGAAGCTACCACAAATACTTTATAGTATATTAAATATGCTCACCAGAAGCTGCTACAAATACTTTATAGCTCGCCATTTTTATCATACCCAATAAAAATACTTGTGTGTGGGTACACGATCAGCCTTAGCCAAAATACAAATTTCTGCCACTTGAAAATCCCATCAATTTTAATACTCCACAAATCCATTTTTGGCATTGTAAACAGATGCCCGGAGATTTTCCAATTAATTACTGAATTTAAATAAAATTTGGGATAAATTCCAACATTTAGCTACCTATCTTAGTCGAACCAACCTATTTCTGATTTCTGATCAATTTTTAACTGTGCCATAGTAACCACTGTAGATAAGCACGATCGAGTAGTCGAGTCTTAGTTGAATTCTCAAGTCTCATGCACTAAAATTCCTTAATGACTTCCTCAGATAGTCTAGTTATCTCAAGAGTGATCAGCTCTGAGAATAGCACTTTAAGTGCGTCGATGAAAGGCCCGATTAATTTAATTGAAAGCATAACTGAAAAATCCAGGATGTCACAACTCTTCCTCTCTAATAAAAATTTCGTCCTCGAAATTTAAACCATTACTACACTTTAAGTAAAAAGGTGGGAGTACAACTGTCTCATCAAATCTTCAGTCTCTTAGGTTGCTCCTTTAGTGCCGCGGTGTTGCCAAACCACTTTGACTAATGGGATGGTCTTTGTACGCAGAACTTGCTCTGTTCGATCCACGATCTTAACTAGGCTTTCAACGTATGACACATGGTCATCCACGTCCAATTCTTCAAAATTAAGCCCATGAGCTGGGTTAAGCTCGTACTTTCTCAACATCGACACGTGAAAGACGTTGTGCACTTGCGCTAGTCTCAGTGGCAATGCAAGACAATACGCCGGGGTCCAAATTCTCTCTAGAATCTTAAAATGACATACGTACCTTGGACTCATCTTCCCTTTCTTTCCAAAGCGCGAAGTACCCCTCATTGGTGACACTTTTAGAAAAACGTGATCACCAACTTGGAATTCCAATGGTCTCTGGCGCTTATCTGCATAACTTTTCTGTCTGCTTTGAGTGGTCTTTAGTCTACCTTTGATCAGTGCAACTGCATCCATTGATTGCTGAACCAACTATGGACTTGTGATCTTTGTTTCCTCAACCTCATCCTAACACATGGGCATTCTGCACGTTTTGTGGTATCCTAGAATTTCATAAAAATCCCTAAATATGCCATGAGCCATGGATATGCGATGAGATGTATTGTATTTTTGTAGCCTTCTAATCCATGATTCGTGATGAGATGTATGGTCAAGTTTTTAATGGATGAATTTTGGGAAAGAAAGTTCTATCTTTGGCCATATGTATTATAAATTGGAACTTATGAATTTATAATTTCAAGTGTATAGTTATCTTAATTTGCAATTTAGTACTTTGATTTAATAGAGATTTAATTAGTTTTTAAAAAGGGTGAATTTTAGGTTAATTAAGCTTGGGTCTTAGGCCCAAGAGGGATGGGCCTAAGATGGGCCAAGCTGGCCGGCCCATAAGCCCATGAAAGGGCTGTTGACCATGCAAAGGGGAGGGGAAGAGACCAGTTTTGCATGTCCTCCCCCATTTGTCCCAAAGAAATCGCCAAGTGTCACCCATGCATACCTAATGATGACTAATGATTGAGGGGAAGAAATTAGGGGAAGATGGTGCCACTTTAAGCGAGAAAGAGAGGGAGAGAGAGAGGTTCATCCGAGAGAGAAAGAGAGGAGAGAAAGAGAAGAAAGAAAGGAAGAAAGCAAGAAGAGAAGAGGAAAGGAGGAGAGGCCGTGTGTCCATCATCCGTCGCCGCCGTGTCCAGTCGCCGTGTGCTCGCTGTTTGCTTGGTTTAGAGGCAAGTTGGGATCCTTAATCTACTCTTGTATGCTGTGCCTAGAGTGTATGAGTGAGTGATGATAAATTTCGGATTGTTTAGGGTGTGAAAAAGGGACGTTTTAGAGTGGTATTCAAAAACTAGTAAACTGTTCTTGAGAAAACAGCTCGACCTTGAATGTTCTAGTGGCTTGCATGTTACGTTCGAGTTGGATTTTGGCTTTGACTTATAAATGAAAGTTCTTAAGGACTTCTTGAAATATAACATAATCAAATTTGGGACAAAACGAACAAGTATAAGTGGGTGAAATCTTTATTTTTCGGAGAGACTGGATCTGAAAATTTTGGTAACTACCTTTGATGAATGCATGGACTGTAAGGCTATCTTTGATGTCATCGTAAGAATGGACTAGCTCCGTAAGCAATGGACTAGGATGAATGATCTCCTGAGATAGTACTTGCCCGTGTGCTAAAGATAAAACCGTGAGGCTAAGAATGGGATAAGCCAAAACAGATAATAACTCTGTAAGTTAATCCCTATTGAATCGAGACCCTTCAGTAGATGTGTAGTTCGGGTTCAAATCAGGCGAAAGCTGGTGTACCAGTAACGTCCCGGTTTGATGAGAGCGGGGAGTGGACGCCGAGGTCAGAGGATCTGAATAAGGAGCGGCTCCTGGCAGGCTTCTAGAATGGCAAAAGGGGACATGAGTGAACCGAACTATGAAGTGAACTGGAAAGGTAGTGTTTCTGGGATAATTTTATCAGAGTGGTGCAGCGGAAGCATAGTTAAGCTTGTAGAACTCTTGTTGTGAAAAAGAAGGACAAGTTGATGCATTTGTGCATTAATTATAGGCAATTGAATCAAGTGACAGTTAAGAATAAGTATCCTTTACCTAGAATTGATGACATATTCGACCAACTGCTAGGAAGTTTGGTCGTTAATTGACTTGAAATCAGGATATCAATTAAGGATTAAGAAAGAGGACATTCTTAAGACCGCATTTAGGACTCGCTATGGACACTATGAGTTCTTGGTTATGCTATTTGGATTGACGAATGCCTTAGCTGCATTCATGGATTTAAAGAACATGATACTTAAGCTTTATTTGCATTGAATTGTGATTGTCTTCATCTGATGATATCCTGATATATCCTAAAGGACTTGAAGAACATGCGTAGCATCTAAGCATAGTGCTGCAAGCAAGGGTTAAGAAGTGAATTATGAAGAGTGAGATATGAATTTGAGGATTAAGTTATGATCATTTGAGCTAAGTAGTGACTTCCTATTTGAGGATTTCATTGGAAGTCTTGATGCATTACATGGAGGTATTTTATATGTATAGATTAATCTTGGAAGTCATGAGTTTGAGTGGTCATATGAGGCACAAAATTATTTGTGGTTTGTATATTGGAATAATAGGTTTAATTGATGATGATCAACTTTTAATTGATGATGATCAACTTTTAGGTGATGATCTCAGTTTGAAAAAGGTTTGGTGGAATTAGCGAATATGATCACTTGTGGTTATAGTCTTTCCAAGATGAAATGGTGAAAGTTCATATTGTGGATTTGATGGATGATTAGTCTAAGTGATGATTCTTTAGGATGAGATATGAGATATATTCGGTGGAAACTAGACAAGTTTTATTTTGGTGGATTGTCGATCTTTGAATTAAATAAGTCTTGGTGGACTATAGATATTTGAATCGAAGGGATGATGCTATATTTTAGGCTTGAATTCATGTTGCAATGAAGGTGTAGTGAATGTCTTTGTTGGACTGAACCAAATGAGTTGTTAATGGTGCTGATTTTGATGGTTCTAGGCTTGAATTGATGGTGACTAAGGTATAGAAGTGATTCGGCTAAATGGTGTGTTAGATTGGAAATACTTGAGTTTGGATGTTTTCAAAGCTCTAAGATTTTATACGCAAACTACCTTGAAAATATTAAGGTCGGAACTGAGTTTGATGACTCGCCAATGCGTTGATTTCGGTATTTCAAGAAAGGCTTAGGATTTTGGTATTTCAAAGTTTTTAGTTTCAAAAATCTTTACGACGGGACCAATATTATCGACTCGCCGAACTATGAATTTCAATACTTCAAGAAATGCTTATGCTTTTTGGAGCAAATTATCACCTGTACATTCCAAGTTTTGAACTTCAATTGAAAAGCAGATTTTGATTGTGAACTGTTTTAGAAAATCTCTTGAATTTCATCAAAATTTATGAGTACCGTGACATCGTACCCAAATGTTTTAAGAAATGTGTTCTATTTCAAAGATTTCTGAACTTTTTATAGAAAACATTCTAACCCATTGGAGTTGGGATTGAGATTGGAATTTGCCAACGTACCGATTTAAAATTTACTAAGGGTTTTGATAAAGTATTTTATTTCGTGCCGTGATGTAAGTGCGACTCGAGACTTTACGTGTGAATTCCGAAAAACATTTGGAAATTTAAACGTGAACATGGATTTTATGGAATTGGTATCATGCTTTGATTTTGTGAATTGGTTTCAACGATATGAAACTTACCTATTTTCAAAGACTATTATTGTTATATTGTTGTGTCTTTGAAATTCCTATTTTGCATTATTTGATATCATAAGGTGCAATTTTCAAGAGCTCAAAGGGATTTTCCACATTGGTGATTCGAAAACGTTTTGACATGGAAATGACATATGATTTCAAAGCTTGCTCTTGTTGTTGAATGCTTTTGAAAACCTCAGTTTGTATTGTTTAATCTCATGAAGGAAGATTTTCAAGTGTTCAAAAGAAATTTCAGATGTGGTTGTCGTTTTAAAACTGTTTATGATGTTGAGATAAATTAAGATATGTTCAGAGCTTGCATCCTTAACTTTAGAGGAAGTATCAACCCGACCCTAGTTGCATACTCGATCATGAAGCCATCAAAATAGATGAGAAAGTGAGGTACATTGAAGAGCCTGTGCAAGTACTAGATTGAAAGGAACAAATTCTCATGACCAAGAGAATTCCCTTGGTTAAGATATTATGGCGATATCATGATGTGGAGGAAGCCACATGGGAGAGTAAAAGTGAGATGAGGGAAAGGTACTCTCACTTATTTCAAGAGACATAGGAAATGTCTAATTTCGAGGACGAAATTCTCTAAGGAGGGGAGAATTGTGGCATCCCAAAATTCATAATGAACTCTAGTTACATTAAAGTCTATGAATAGGTGATGGAAGTACCATCAAGTTATTTTATGGCCATTTAATCCATAATTTGCAATAAGAATTATGGCCAAGCTTTTAATGGATAATTATGTGATAGGAAAGAAAATCCAATCATTGGCCATGTGTTTTTTAAAACGGGATTTATGGAATTATGATTTCAAGATTTTCGCCATGTGGAATTTAGTAATTAAATTCTTAAAAGAAAGAATTAAAGATGAATAATTGAAATGTGAAATTAGGATTTAAATTAGGTTTGGGCCTTAAGCCCAAAAGGTGGATTTTAATGGGCCAAGTTGGCCGGCCCATTGAAGCCCACAAGTGGGCTGCCGTCGACCAAGAAAGGGGGAGGAGTGGCCGGCCCAAGCCCAAGCCCAAAAGCCCAAGCCCATCTTGCATGTGTTGTGACAAGTGGCAAGAAGTCTTCATGCATTGGCTTAGAGAGGGATGGCATGCATTGGTCAATTGGGGTGGCAAACAATGATGAAAAAATGGGGAGATAAAAGGGAAGAAGAGGAGAGAGAATGGCCGGTTAGCCATTCGGCCAAGTGAGGGAGAGAGAGAGAGAATCGTGCGAGAGAGAGAGGAAGCCGAGAGGGAGAGAAAGGAGCCCGTTCGCCGCCGTGTGCCGTCCGCTCGTGCTGTTCGTGAGGTCTAGAGGCAAGTTGGGAATCCACTTTCTACTCTTGCACCAATGTTTTCGCATGATCTGTTTGGAGTCAGAAACTTGTTTGAGCTTGCATGTGTGTTTAGAGTCCGATTTTGGCTTTAATTTCTTCATGAAAGTTGTAGCTAACATCTTGCACTATAACATACTGAAATTTCGTGGAAAATTATGAATATTTGAGGGGTCAAACCCTCAACCTACTGAGATGCTAGATCTGGAATATTTTCGTATGAACTGTTTGAGTCAGAATGTTGTGAGAGCTTGCATGCATGTTTAGAGTTCGATTTTGGCTGTGATATCTTCATGAGAGTTGTAGCTAACATCTTTTAATACAACATAATAAAATTTCATGGAAAATTACGGAGATTTGTGGGGTTAAAGTTTCATCCTACGGAAACCTCAGATCTGGAGAGTTTTTATTAACCTCTTGTTGGATTTGTGGTTGCATGTTGATTTGTGCTAAGAATATTTCTTCGATTTCTCCATGAAAGTTGTAGGGAACATAATAAACTACAACATACTCAAATTTGAAGTGAAAATAACAAGTATAGCTTGGTTAATCGACTAGATCTTGAAGATGATGATTCTGGTGATGTGTTCTGAGACACCCGAGACTTCAAGGACCTAAAGGATGACTATATTCTAGTTATTTGACCTAGATATCTTCATGAAACTTGTGAATAATATCTTGATGTATAACATACCAAAATTTCAGAGAAAACGAAAGAGAATAGGTAGGTGGAACCTCAGTATTTTGGAGATGTGTGCACTGGACAATGCGGTAATGGATCCAGAAGTTTCGTGAGATTGTATAAAATAATCTAAACATAATCTGGCTTGGAGTTCTTCATGAAAGTTGTACTAAAATTTCTTGGATATAACTCAGTAAAATTTTGTAATTTTTGGAGGCCGTATGGATATTTTAATTGAATTTCTACGGAAACTGTGCATTCTGGTTTTATCCGAATATTATGGGCTGTTTTGTGGAAATTGTGAAATTTTGTGAAATTCGATTTGGCCATGAATTTTGCATTTAATTCTATTGGTTTGTAGTTGCTTGAATTTTTATAATTTTGGAATTTATAGATATTGAATTTAATATTTATTTATTAAAAATAGTATAATAATAATAAAATGGATTATTTTATTGGCCATAAATTCCATTGAATTTATAAATAATTATACATTGTAGCATGTATGATGAGATATTGGTGTATGTATGACATTGAATCGAGGTGCATGTGTGATAAAGTCTTGGTATGTGTATGGCATCGAATTGAAATGCATGTATGAATTCAATGATGAGTATGATCTTGATTTGTCATCACATCACATGCCATGTTAGAATTGAACTATAATTGAAGATGAGAAATGAGATGTATGAGAATATGCATCGTGGTGATGAGAAGATCATTGGAGGTGTGAGCCAACGATGCCCCGGGAGTCGGGATGCCCAAAGGTTCGAATGAATCGATGCCCTTTGGATGCCTGGTTGTATTATGAATACATACCCAGAGGTTTTCCCCGGGAGTGTCGGGATGCCCGGTTGCATTATGATACATACTCGGAGGGTGAGGGGTTGTATCATGATGCATGCCCGGAGGGTAGGGGTAACCATTTTTATGGCGAGCCCCGGAGATTCCTCGTGATGCCAGGTGGGGTACGAGATGCCCAGAGGTTTGAATGAGTCGATGCCCTTCGGATGTCCGGTTGTATCTTGGATACATGCCCGGATGCCTCGTGATGCTAGTTGGGATACGAGATGCCCGGAATGTGGGGGTGCCAGATGTCCGGTTGTATCTTGGATACATGGCCGGAGGTTTCTCGCAATGCCAGGATTGGGCGCGAGTGATGAATGTGGGATGCAAACATTGGTCCCGGGTATGAGAAATGTGGCGGTCCAAGATGAAAAGTGGAAATTAAAGCATGGCATGATATGCATGATGATATGCATGATGATGATGGTAATGATGATGATATGTGATGTGAAATGATGATGATCACCCATGGCATGACATGCATGATGATGTGCATGATGATGATAATGATGATGATATACGATATGCATGATGATATGCATGATGATGATGACATGTGTGATATGATGATGTCATGATGTTGATGACATGTGTATGGTATGATGGTGTCATATATATGATGATGATGACATGTGTGTGATATAATAATGTCATGATGACAATGATATGAGTATGACATGATGATACACATGTATGTGTTATGATTGTGATGATGATGCATGATGGTATACGCATGGCTTCAAGGTAAGTAATGCCTGCAATGCATGTATGACTTGTATGATGGATTGAGTGGTTTTTTGGATTCCTTAACTCGCTGAGTGGTTGTACTCACCCCTTTTGGGGACCAACATTTCAGATTAGTAGATGGTTTGAACGGTTGGATATAACCGTGAGGAGGAGGATAGCAAGGGAAGGAGCTTTTGGACGCCGACACTGATCGATGGACTTTAAGTGTATAACTGTTGGAGGAAATGTCGGTCATCTTTTGGAGTGTAGCCGAAAATAGAAGATTACGGCATTTTGATGTACCGATGAATGATGTCCATCTGATTTAAGTAAATAAAAAGTGTACGGCTTTTACCTATAAATGTTTAGTAGGTGTGCATTGTTTTCTGAACATAGGATAGGGAGTTGTTGGATGTGCTTCCGTATTTAAATTGCGCAAGGGACCGATCTAAAAGATGTAAACCCCCAGGTTGTATGGACCCACTGCAATTGAAAGGGTATCCGAGTGACATGACATAGAAATAGTGAATGGTAAGCGAACTGTGGCGACCCTAATCGGATCGGGGGCCGTCGAGGGGTGCCACAAAAATAACTTTTATTCCTTCATGAAAAATCTACCTTAGGGTCTTGACTACCACATAGTCGGATTTCATAATTTTTGAAGGTCATTAGGGTATTTAATTGGAAATAGTTCTAAAACCGTGTAATCTAACGCGTTCGGACCTAGTTGGTTTCAATGCGTGGGCCATATCATTTTGTATGAAGTTCTTTCCGCAAAGTGTTCTTCATGAAGTATCTCTCTTTATGTCTTCCCTGGAACATATTCAAATTTCATAATTTTTGAAGTTCATTTGCCTATTTAACTGAAAATGTATTCAAAACTGTGCAAGTTAAGTGGTTATGATAATGGTGCTGTGATGTTCGATCTATACCGCTTGATATGAGGGTCTTTTGGTGCAGTGTTTTTCACAAAATGTCTACCAAACTGAAAATCTTTCTTTATGTCTTGACTATCACATGTTTGAATTTCATAATTTTTAAAGGTCATTTGGGTATTTAATGGAAATATTTTCTAAAACTGTTCAAGCTAGATTGTGCGGATTTCAAAGGCTGTAATGCATTGACTATTCTATTTTACATGAGCCCCATAAATTGTATTGTTGTAAGTAATTAAATCTTGCTACACATGTGATGATATTCAGCATTGCATATAGCATCAAAAGCTGAATTTGACTTTGTTGCCATTACATCATGTGCCATGTTGATTGTGAGACATAAATTGGTGAATATGAATTAAGATGAATGAGGAGACTGTTGGAAGTGAGCCGACAATGCCCTGAGAGTGTCAGGATGCTCGGAATGGGGGGTGTTGGACGCTCGGTTGTATTACGATACATGCCCAGATGTCCTCGGGAGTTTCGAGATGCCCAGAATGGTTGGGTGCCGGAAGCCTCGGAGGTTTGTGCCCGGGAAATGCCTCGTGATGCGAGTTGGGATACGAGATGCCCGGAATGTAGGGGTGCCGGAGGTTTCTCGCGATGCCAGGTTGGGGTGCGAGTGATAAAATGTGGGATGCAATCACTGATCCTAGGAAAGAAAAATCTAGTGACCCAATTGAAAGATAAAAGTGGAAATTGAATCATGCATGGTGTGGTGACATGTATGCATGGCTGTATGATATGATGTGTATGAGTGCATTGTGGTATGTGCACATGAGGTATGGATATGCTTGAATGCTTGAGGATGAGTGCATGGTTGTATATGCACCTATGACATGATGGTATATGTATGAATACTTGATGATGAGTGCATGATGGTGTAAGCACATATGGTATGATGACATATGCATGGCTGCGAGGTAAGTTATCCTTTGATGCATGAATTGATATGTACTATGCTATGGTGTTATGATTGTATTGTGTGATGCATTGAGTGGTTCAATGGATCTTTTACTTGCTGAGTGGCTGTACTCACCCCTTCGGGGACCAATATTTCAGATTAGAAAGATGCTGCTCCCTCCGGTCACGCGGGGTACCTTTTACAGCCTTCCTTCTAACGTGGAGGTTGAGTGTTCAGAGATTGATTGTGTTACCATCCCTGGTCTGACTTTTATTCGGGTTCGCGTGCTGGTGATGTATGATGTGGGCCTGGCTGGGGGCTTGGTCATCCAAGAGTTCTTGTCGGTCCACGTCCGCTGTGGCAGGGTGATACGAGGGATGTTGCCGCCACCACCACCCGATGCGCCAGGATGGGTGTGATGGCCCGCATGAGGAGTGGAGAGCTGATACTTTTTTAGGATAGCCGACACTTGTAGATGGAGGATGACACGTGATCGATATAGGGGTTGAGATCTCACTTTTTGAGCTATGGCCAAGTTTAGCTAAAAGTCTTGGCTTTTCTTTTTGGTTGTACCGACCTAAGAAATCCATCATGAAAATATGTAAATAAAAGCGGCTCGGCTTCATCTTTTCATATGGTGCGTAGTTGGTGTGCATTGCATTATGATTATTGGAGGGAGGAATGGTGACACTTGTTTATGCTTCCGCTAATAAGTTGCGCTGGGACCGTTTAAAAAAAAATGCCTATGAACTACGATGCTTCTACTAAGAGATGTAACTAGTGTTCATTAGGTGGAGCGATAGGTACCTGTGGCGACCTTAGGTGTTTCGGGGTGCCACACGCTTTGCCATACAACACTTGCAAATGAGCCATCTGAATGCTTTACTGACAACTATTGTTGTAGGAAAATTTCACTAGATGAAGCTATTCTTCCCAACTTCCCTTGAAATCCAGTACACAAGCTTGCAGCATGTCCTCGAGGGTCTAAATTGTCCTCTCAAACTGGCCATCCGTCTGAGGATGATGTGTCGTACTATATAGCAGCTTCGTACCTAAAACACTCTGCAAACTTTTCCAAAAGGCAATTGTAAACCTCGGGTCTTGGTCTGAGGTGATCGTAACCAGCACTCCATGCAGAAAAACGACTTGACGCATATACAACTCTACGTGTCTATCCAAATTGAGGTCCTTTCGCACTGCAATGAAGTGAGCTGACTTTATTAGTTTATCGACCAGTACCCAAATTGAATCGTTCCCTCTCTGACTCCTCAGTAATCCGGTCACGAAATCCATCGTGATGTGCTCCCACTTTCACTCTGGGATCTCGAAGGGTTGCAGAAGTCCTTCTGGCTTACAGTGCTGAGCTCTAACCTGCTGACACGCCAAACACTTGGCGACATGTTTGGTGATGTCCGCCTTAATCCCAAACCACCAATAGTGTTGATGCATATTATGATACATTTTCGTACTGTCAGGATAAATGCTGTAACTGCTACGATGAGCTTCTGATAAAATATCCTCTCTAAGCTCCACATCGTCAGGTACAACCATTCGTCCTCAGAATCTCAGTGTTTCATCATCAGAGATTTGAAAGTCAGCCTTCTTTTTATCAATATCCTCTTGCAAAATTTTCAGAACATCTGGGTCTGTTGGCTGAAGTAACTTGATCTTGATCTGGACATTCGATTCAATTTTAAGGGTGGCCATAAGGTTCGAAAGGTGGCCTACCTCAAATTTGAACACCGAATGTCAAGCTCTCTCGATTAAATTCCACTCCTTAATCAGTATATGAGCAACTGAACACTTTCGACTTAAAGTGTCAGCGACCTTATTTGCCTTTCCTGGGTGATATAGGATGTCACAGTCATAGTCCTTCAGAAACTCCATCAAACGACGCTATCTCATATTCAACTCCTTCTGAGGGAATAGGTACTTTAGACTTTGATGGTCCATGAAGATCTTGAATCTTTCTCCACACAGATAATGTCTCCAAATCTTCAGAGTGAATATGATGGCCACGAGTTCTAAGTCATCAGTCGGGTAGTTCTGTTCATGAGGCCTTAACTGATGGGAGGTATATGCAATAACCCTGCCATGTTGCATCAGCACGCAACCCAATCCTCTAAACGATGCATCACTATAGATTTTGAATCCTCCAGGATTAGATGGAATGATCAGCATAGGTGTGGTAGTCAGTTTCTGCTTCAGCTCTTGGAAACTATGCTCGCACTTGTCTATCCACACGAATTTTTCTTCCTTCTTTAAGAATCTAGTCAACGGCGACGCTAATGCTGAGAATCCCTCTACGAACCTTCTCTAGTAACCTGCCAAACCTAGAAAACTTATAATCTTTGTCACTGTAGTTGGTCTTGGCCAGTTGATCACAGCTTTAATCTTGCTCAGGTCCATAGAGATTCCTTCGCCTAAAATCACTTGACCTAGGAAAGCAACACGAGTTAACCAAAACTCGCACTTGCTAAACTTGGGGTACAACTGATGAACTCTCAGAGTTTGCAGTACTAATCTTAGATGACTCTCATTCTCTTCATCACTTCTCGAATACATAAGAACATCATCGATGAACACAATCACAAACTGATCTAGGTACTCCTTGAATACTCGGTTCATTAGATCCATAAACGCAGCTGGCGCATTCGTCAACCCGAATGGCATTACAGTGAACTCATAATGATGATAACGAGTACGAAATGCTGACTTTGGAATGTCCTCCCCTATGATCCTCAACAGACGATATCTTGTCCTCAAATCAATCTTCGAAAATATCGATGCTCCTTGTAACTGATCGAACAAGTCGTCAATCCTCAGGAGTGGATACTTGTTCTTGATTGTTACCTAATTGAGTTGGCGATAGTCAATGCACAAACGCAACGAACCATCCTCCAATAACTCCTGCATCTACACCTTCAGTTCTTTCAACTCAAATAACGTCATTCGGTAAGAAGCTTTAGAGATTGGCTCCGTCCCGGGTGCTAGTTCAATCACAAACTCAATCTCTCTTTCTGGTGGTAAACCTGGCAATTTCTTTGGGAATACATCTGGAAATTCTTACACCATTGCGATATCTTCCATCTTCAGCTCCTCAACTGTCATATCCATGACAGTTGCCAGGTAACCTTGACAACTCTCGTCTAACAAACAAGTTGCTTCAGGCGACGAGATCAAGGTAATCGAGGGTCCTCCTCGATTCTCGACAAACTTGAAACTCCCACCCTTTAACGAGTTAAACTGAATTGCTTTGCGATAGCAGTCCATTTTAGCTCGTTGCTTAGTGAGCCAGTCCATGCCAATTATCAAATCAAATTCATCCATGGCTAGGACTAATAAGTCTATTTTCCCCTCTCGCTCACTAATCGCTAACTTACAACTAGAACAATCCAAAGCAGCTAACACCTTATCCTTTAATGGTGTAGATATGCTAACCACTGACTCTAGTAATACATAACTTAATCCTATTAGCTTAACATACTGCTCGACAATAAAAGAATGAGTTGCTCCTGGATCAAATAAAGCATAAGTAGGATGGTCGTTTAATGAAACCATACCTGTAATCACATCAGGCGCGCCCTTAGCCTGACCTCTACTGTTCCTTCTACTAGGAGTTTGAGCTGTCCAACCTGTGGTGCATTCTACGGTGCGTATCCTCTGATTTGACCCATTGGTGGTGGTGGCGATAATTGCAGTTGTCCTTTCTATCGTCTAGGACAATCTCTAGCTAAGTGACTCTATTAGCCACACTCATAACAAGCGCCCTTCCTTCGAGGGCATGGGGTTGTACCGTGTCACCTTCCACAGAAACAACATAATCCGTTCTTACTTTACCCTGATTTTCCAATCCCACTCCTCCTATTGGGCGGGACTTGAAATCTCCCTTTGACAATGGGCCTCTTCCCATGTCAGATCCCTTCTCTGTGTGAACCAAACCTCAATCCAGACGAGGCTTCTCTCTAACAGCTTGGCTCGACGGTAAACTTCTCAATAGTCCTTCAGATCCAGCGGCACCAACGGTGGTTTCCACTCTAGTTAAAGGCCAACCCTGAACCTTCAAGCTTTTTCTTCTAGGTCTTCTATTAGCCTCGGAGCATACTGGGAGAGCTCCGCAAATTGGACCTTATACTGGTCAACGGTCATCGTCCCTTGATGGAGACGTTGGAATTCTTCCGTTTTCTGTTCTTGGGCACTTCCCAAGAAGTACTAATGATTGAACGCCCTAAGGAAAGCGTCCCACAGTGGGACTACTCCTCCCAGAAACACAGTAACTCTGGCAGCTCTCCACCAAGTATTGGTGTTACCTTGCAGTTGATACACTACCAGGATCAATTTTTCTTCTTCATTGCACCTCAGAAATGCAAAAGCCTTGTCCAACTCCTGAACCCAAAGAGATGCAGTCTTTGGATCCTCGGTACCAGTGAACCTCGGGGGGTTCAGCTTTAGGAATTGCTCCACCAACTTGTGGATTGGCCTCTCCCTATCCATAACAATGTTCCCAACTAGAACATCGGCAAGTGCGGCGACAGGTGCGGCAGCGGTTGCAGCAACAACAGCAACATTGGCAGTAGCAGTGGCAGCGGCTTCAATGGCGGCGGTAAAAGCAACAGTAAAGCCAGCAGCTTGATTCTGGGCCTGCTGCCCCAACATCTCTCTCATAGCATCCAACGCTTGTGTGATCCCAATAGTTCCTAGATCACCTAGGGTTACTACCCCAGCACCAACAGGAGGTGGTGCTTCGCCACTTGTGCTAGCTTGTGCTGGCGCCTTACCTCGGCCTCCTCGGATATCGACCCTTATTAGCGTAGTGCCTCGAGTCATGAGCCCGATCGTACGCTTCCTAGGAGTCCTCTACTCCTAATCACTCACTTAGAAGGTTATTTAAAGAAACCTGCTTCCAATTCTACACCGAATTAGAAGTTGAGTGATCCACACAAACATTCAATTCTACCAATCAACTATCACAGACATGCATCAGCATGAAATAAAGGCCATTCCTACTAACTATCTTATAGACCATCATACCTTATTACTCCAATCCTAAACCATGCTCTGATACCACTAAATGGGGATACCACATCCCGATCATCTGAGCACGTGCCCATCCCGGCTTGATCAATTAAATAGCGACGTCCTAGGACACATCACCGAGCCATTAATTTTAATGCACATGCAGAAGCAAATAATAATCCCCAGACAATAACACAATGGGATAGGAAAGTAAGGCCACAAATTTTCAATCTGAAAACACAACCACACTTATATATATATAGCAAACAATGTTATATATAATACAAACTGTCTATTATAATGCCTACAAGATAGAGGGGGTTTTCACACACTATGGCTCCTCATCCTCCTCATCATCTCCCTCCACACTCCACTTGGAGCGTACGACGGAATAAACAGGAGATTTTAGATCTTCAAGGTCAGGGTCCACCAAATCTGTCACCAAACCACCTAGAGGGTCTGTAGTGCGCTTTCCAAAAGCAACCTTTATCACATACAGAGGTATCTCAGATTCTGGTATGGGGCCCTCTCTCTGTCCATTACGATATAGACGATACCATATCCTGTATTGATAGGGCACCTTTTTGGGTAGACCTGCATCAACCTAGACTATGGACTTCACCAGTTCGTACTCTAGCCCCTCGGGGTGCCCATGAATTGGAATATGGTACTTCTGTTCTATGATCTTCTTCAGCTATCCAAAATGCTTGGGACAAGCTACCATCTAAGGACCTAAAATGTTATCCCACAACGGGGTGAGACGACATCTCAGCAGCTTTAAACCCTTAAGACCTGACTAGGGAGAAAACACACCATGAGGCTTGCCTAAGCACAAACACGAGTCAGAGGACATACCTCGACCTCAGTTCCTTCCTGCAGATCAATACAATTAAGATAACTATCCAATCGCTTCAACCAAATAGATCAAATCATTAATCAATCGACTTGGTCGATTCCATGTCAACTAGACCATTCCTGGTCATCTCAATCAATACTATCTATAAAGTCCAATCATAATTAGGACAGCTTACTAAAAGCTAATAATAGATAGTATAGCTTGCCAGAAGCTGCCTCAATATCGATATAGTACACTAAATATGCTCACTAGAAGCTACCACAAATACTTTATAGTATACTAAATATGCTCACCAGAAGCTGCCGCAAATACTTTATAGTTTGCCATTTTTATCATGCCTGATAAAAATACTCGTGTGTGGGTACACGGTCGGCCTTAGCCAAAATATAAATTTCTACCACTTGCAAATCTCACCAATTTTAATAGTCCACAAATCTATTTTTGGAACTGTAAACCGATGCCTGGTGATTTTCCAATTAATTACCAAATTTAAATAAAATTTGGGATAAATTCCCAAATTTACAAACAACACTCAATTTGCATAAAATAATAGTAAATTAAATAAACATATCACGCCACTGCAATCAACATAAAATTACGGTCACCGACGGCCCCAGTCTAATTTTTGAAAAATAATTAAATAATTAAATAATTACATAAATTAATTAATAAATGCCAAAAATAGCAACTTAGGCCCGTAAAGCCTAATTAAAAGCCAAGATGGGCCCCGAAAATTTCCCAACCACTCTAGATAAATACTAGAGCTTGTCTACACCCTAATTGCACTAAACTAATTGCCTAACATGCAATTACAATTAATTAAATTGTTAATCTAATCTAACTATCCACCTAATCCATGCTTAACTTAAACTAATCAACCCTTAAGTGTCATTAACTTACTAAGCAGAGATTAGTGAGTTAAACTCACTTGATTAGATATCCGGTTGGATCAAAACAACGGTGACACAGGGAGGTTTGACAAACTCCAAAGCGGGACTACCAACCAAGGTCCGGAAGGCACAAAAAACGGGCCAAAGAGTGTTGGTGAAACTCAAGGCTATTCGGTTTTGTCCGGGGTTGAAACAGGGAGGCCAAGGATGGGGTGGACGTGTTGTGGCAATGCTTCACAGCGGCAGGCGGGCGTCCCAGCAGCTCCAGCGATGGCGGGGCTATTGCGAATAGCTCAAGGGACCTCTTGGGCACACATAAGAGATGGGATGGTGGAGACGCGCGTGGGGCTGGCCCGGTTCGCAAGCGGGGTGTGATGGCATTGCGGCGATTGGACGGTTGTGTGGGCTGCTTCGTTTGATCTCCTTTGCTCTTTGCAATTTTTTTTTTTTAAGCTTGAAGAGGTTAAGGAAAGCGGCTGCTCGACCAGATAGGGGAAGGAGAAGAGAGGGGGAACAAATTGGCTTGGAGGGGGCCTACCACGGTGTTCTCTTATCTCATTTGGTCTCCCAATTGTCCCCACCACCAGCTAGCTTGCTCAGCTGTTTTTCTAGACCAAAGACCCCTTTTGGAACAGTTGAGTTTGTCCAAAGGTTGGGTCTATGGGGCCACACGAATTTTGGTTGATTTCCCTCAAATTGGACACCCAATGCTCCTTGAATCCACTCAAGTCAGCTTCGATAAATTCCAATATTGAGTCCTTGATCAAATTAGTATTTTTCCTCATTAATTGAACCTACTTGCATCGCAATTTCGCAATCAAAAACGGCCCTCGGAATACCTGGTCGAAAACGTCCTTATGACGACTTTCCACCAAAAACATGGTTTGCAGAAAAATCTTCCGAGACTGAGTTGATGTTCCTAAAATGACTCGCGACATGACAGAACTTTCAATTTCTGAAATCGGGTTCAAATTCGCGGTTAATTTCACCCTCGCGCGATTTTAGCGTAACCTAGGATGCTGAGTAGCTTTCAGAAATTTTTATTGCAAATGACCCGTGGTCGATTTTCTTCAAGCCACACTAAACCTCTTCTACACATTGGCGACTCTTAGTTGTCGTGAAAATCTCGAGGATTCAAATACAGACACAGGGTACCAAATGATAGAAAAATCTGTCTAGTGCCGATCGACGAGAATTTTTCAATTTAGTGGAATCACTCACGCTTAGCCACATATCTCAGTCGAACCAACCTTTTATGATTTCTTATCAATTTTTAAGTATTTCGTAATGACCTCTGTAGATGAGCACGATCGAGTGTTCGCATCCTGGTCGAACTCTCAAGTCTAATGTATTAAAATTCCTTAATGACTTCCCCAAATAGTCTAGTTATCTCAAGAGTGATCAGCTTTGAAAATAGCACTATAGGCGCATCGATAAAAGGCCCGATTAATTTAATTGAAAGCAAAACTGAAAAATCCAGAATGTCACATGGATCTTCTAACACCTGGTGGACCGTCGAAGCCACAGATGGGACCGTGGCTCTCACCAACTTCCCAAAGTATTAGGCCACGAATCGGTGTGGCATGAGGTTAGGAAAACCCTTATTGACCCAAATGGTCGTGACATATGACTTATAGTGCACATTGGCTGCCCTCACTACCGGGTACTTCGTTACCTCCTAACTATGCTTGACAGGGAGGCCAAAACGAATCTGACGGAATGGTTCAGCCTCACGTAGGGAAGTCATTCACCTAACTATGCAAATATCTATCGATGGTGAAACATGACAACACAATTCTCGGCCAAATATAGATGCATAGGCAATTTCATAACGTAGACTTCATGGAATGGTTCTCATTATGATTTAAGTCATGCTCATGTTGCAATAATCCGGGAAGTCATTCACCTCGAAAGCACCCTAAACATGCAAATATCTATCGATGGTGAAACATGACAACACAATTCTCGCTTTACTCTCATCAATCTCATAACAACTTGTCTACCATACAAGGCCATCAATATAGATGCATAGGCCACAAGTCACATACCCCAAATAACATAGTTAACCACTAATCCACATGGCATATCATCCAAACAACATGTTTAATCTAAATAACATGTTTAACCACTAAACCACATGACACATTATCCATACAACATAGATAATCACTAATCTACATGGCACATCATCCAAACAACATGTTTAACCCCTAAACCACATGGCACATAACCTAAATAACCTGTTCAACCACAAAACCACATGGTACATCATTTAAATAACATAGATTACCAGTAATTCACCCTAAACTACTCCCTAAATGCAACGAAAGCCCTAATCAAAGGCTAGAAAGCCACTCAAGATGACTCAGGCCTCGAAACATGTCGGGGGAAAGGACTACAAGGCCAAATAGTAGTTGGAAGGCAGTCTAGTGGTCACACGGTGGTGATCCGGTGGCGGTACGGCAGAACAAGAGGGCAATCCAACGTCAAGGTTTTGACGGGTGGTCATCAACGAGGAAAACAATAGAAAAAATGGAATAAACAAGCCTTAAGAAGAGCTGAATGGAAGGGTGGTGTTCGGCTATGGCTAGTGGGAGAGGGAGAGAGAGAGAGTGTGTGTTTTCAAAATTGCAAGTGAGGAAAAATGAGAGAGAATGAGAAAGAGAGATGATGCCGACATGCAGGGGGAGAAAGGGAGGGGAGAGAAAGGTCTTGTCTCTCATTAAAGCCCCATCACTTCCGTTGTCTCTTGTCCATCAAGGTTGCCCCATTTACAAGATAAGGCTAGCATTAAATGGAAGGATTTACACTCAAGCGGCTTGATAGGACTATATTAGACTAGGTAGGTTGGATTCAAATCCTTCTTTGCCACCCATATGCATGGCCACCCCTTCCTTGCCCTTATTCCATTTTCGTCCTTCTTTAGTCCAATGGAAGGGTATTTTGGTCACTTCACCAAAATCCTGCACTATTCATGCACTATTCACATCCTTTTGTGCATTTATTGCCAAGATTGTGTCAAAAGGGCTTGATGAGCTTTAAGGGCCCATGGGCCTTCCTTGGTCGCCCACCCCTTTGGCATGTGGGCCTTGGGCCGCCCACTTGGGCCCTGGCCCAATGGGTCCTTGTCTATGGCCCATTTCCACTTTTCCATACTCATATGCCCTTGCTAATAAAAACATCGAGTTTTGTGCCCTCAAATGCATGAGAGGATGTTGATAGTGCATGAATAGTGCAAGATCTTAACGAAAAGAAGCGACTCTCGACCGAATTTTCAACGTGCTTAGAGAACCTGATGATGACAAAAGTGCCCTTCCATTGGACCAAAGACGAAAGGTCAAAGATGGAAATTGTCTATGCAAAGGGCGGCTATGCATGGAGTGGGCTAAAAGTGGAGTTTGAAGCCAACCTAACCTAGTCTAGTCATGTCCTAGCCACTTGAGTGCCTAAATCCTTCCATTAAATGCTAGATCTTGCTTTTATTTTGGGTAAGCTTGATGGACATAAGCCAAAGGGAAGTGATGGGGCATTAAATGGAGACAAGACTTCTCTCTCCCATCCCTTTTCCTCCCTAAGACCGCCAGCCACCTCTTCATTTCCTCACTCTCACCTTTTCCCTCTTCAAGGTGTCATAAACTTAATGAAAGCCTAGGTTTGAGAGATTTGGAAGATTTTGAGGGCAGGGCATTAAATGAGGACAAGAACTTTCTTCTCTCTCCTTTCTATCCCCCTCACCGCCGGTCACTATCTCTCTCTCACCCTCATTCTCTCATTTGCTCACTTATTTGGTTGGAAGCCCTCTATCTCTCTTCTCTCACCACTATCGAACCGCACACCACCATTTTCTCTCCTTGTAAGCTTGTTCTTCACTTGTTCCTCTTGTTTTCCTCACCGGCAACCGTCCATTGAACCCTCAATGCCAAACTGCCCTCTTGCTCTGCTGAATCGCCATCGAAGCCAACCGACTAACCTCTATAAGGGTTGTTCGGTGTTGTGCAACCCTCACTGGAGCTCCCTCTCACTTATTTCTTCTCCTATCTAGTCCCTCGTGAAGCCTGAAGGTTGTGCCAGCACCGAAACACTGCTGGACTGCTGCCGAGCCACCACTGGAGCTGCAACCAACCACCTTCTAGCTCCCTCATGCCCAAAGAACGCACGACCAACAACCCTTAGCTGCTATCCAGTCTTGTTGTCCTTTCCCCTGACATGTTTCGAAGCTTGAGTCGTCCGTGAGTGGCTTTCTAGCCTTTGATTAGAGATTTTGTTATATTTAAGGAGTAGTTTAGGACTTATGAGTTGTTATATGATGATTTATTGACATGATAAGCTATTATTGAACTTAGATAGGTTATCGAGTGTCAAATGATAAGTTATCTCGTTTAGGGTGATACGTCAACGGGTTATTATGGGTAAAGTTGATACATGATTCCATTATGCCATAGTAGGATGATATGCTATTATGTGCCATGTGAATTAATGGTTAAAAATGATATTTGGATGATGTACCATGTGGATTAGTGGTTAAATATTATATTGGGATGATGTGCCATGGGGATTAATGGTTAAAATGATATTCGAGTTATGTGCCATGTGGATTAGTTGTTAAAGATGATATTTAGATGATGCTCCTTATGAATTTATGGTTAAAATTGATATTTGGATGATGTGCCATGTGGATTAATGGTTACAAATGATATCGGGTTATGTGCCATGTGAATTAATGGTTAAATATGATATTTGGATGATGTGCCATGTGGATTAATGGTTAAAAATGATATCGTGTCATGTGCCATGTGGATTAGTGTTTAAATATGATATTTGGAGGATGTGCCATGTGGCACCCCAAAAATGGCCCCCGATCCGTTTGGGTCGCCATAGTTTGCTTACCATTCTCTTGCTTGACCTGAAGGTCTATCAATCCTGGGGGTTTATATCTTTTAGGTCGGTCCCTGCACATTATATAAATATATAGCCGAAGCAAAATCAGTATCTCCCTATCCCAAAATTTGAAAAGATGCACAATTACTAGACATTTTTCTAAGTCAAGCCGAACACTTTATTTACATAGATTTGACAAACAACACCAGTCGGTACATCAAAATTTACCGTGGTTTTCTATTCCCGGCTTCATATCAAAAGATAACCTGACTTCCCTTTTTCTTTCCTTTTTCCATACAATCCTATACATATGTCTATTAGTCAGTGTCGGCGGTCCAAAATTTTCTTCATCTACTATCTGTCACTCTTGGTCACACCGAACCCAGTCCGTCAGCTGGCGGCGGCGGCAACATCCTTATCATGATCCCTTCATGACGGATGTGTACTGACAGAAACTCCATAGTCACTAGGCCATCAGGTGAACCAATGTCATACATGACTAGAACCCGCACTCGAGTGAAAACCAACCCTCATAACTCTGGATGAGGGTGCTCTGAACACTCACACTCAACATCAACGGGGACACTATAAAATGTACCGGGGGTGACTGGTAACAGAGACATATCTTCTAATCTTAAATGTTAGTCCCCAAACAGGGTGAGTACAACTACCCAGTAGTAAAAGATTCATCAAGCTATATCAAGCAGTACCATCAATACCTAGACTCATGTTGGATAGACAAAATTAGGTAGTTAAGGGATCATTATACATCAAAGTCATGAAATCCTTAATGCAATGGCAAATACAATTTCAAAAGATTCAGATGCATGATGTCCAGTTACACAAGTCCCGATCATAGGCCCAAACTGTAGTAACACGTCCCATTCCATGCCATACAATTTAGTCTCATAACCAGACCACACTCACACTTAATAGAATCATCCATTTTATCATTCAAAAGGTTTCATCCCCTAGAGGACCAATGTTTGCATTCTTCCGGGCATTCGGATCCACCCTATCATCGCGAAAGCCTCCGGCATTCAGCTACACAGGGCCACCGGGCATCCGGAGCGTATCATGCCTCCAGGCATCTCGCACCCCACCTGGCATCACGAGGAACCTTGGGGGCCTCCCATGAAAATGGTTACCCCAGCCATCTGGAATTACGTACCGACAAGCATACCACCGGGCATCCCGAAGCTCCTGGGAAAAACCTCTGGCATTCAGCCACATAGGGCCACTAAGCATCCGCAAGACATTGACTCATTCAATCCTTTGGGCATCCCGACTCTCGGGGCATTGTTGACCTGAGGCTCCAACGACAACAATTAACATCTTAATTTCCAAAAACACTTTTCAATGCAATGACAAATGTCCCTTGAGTCTCATCAAATCTCAATATTGCATGATATGTTGAATGCCAATATCATCATGCCAAAGAACAACTCAAGATGCATTTACCTTTGGGACAATTTGAGTAAATTCGGAACAAAACAGCTCGATTATTACAATGCACAGTTTTTGTAACAATTTCGAAAAAAAACCCTTAAATGAACTCAGAAAATTCTGAAATTTTGATATGTTTCATGTAGAACACTAAGTCAGATTCATTGTATATCAAGAGCAGTAATTGCTATATTCTTTACTAACATTCTGTAATAGCTTCCAGATTTAACATTTACAAGGAAAATCATTTTACTGACCAAACCTTATCCATTTATTAAGGGTTCGAAGTCTAATTCGAGCTAGATAATTACAGAAAATTCGTGAAATCACCGAAGGTCATGCTGTTTTTTTGTGAAAAACGGTTTACTAATCCAAAGAGAACTATTTATATTCATTGAATCCCAGCATCCAACATCTATAACCAAACATTTACAAGTCTATTGCACCATATTATAACTACTTCACTTCAAGAATCCACTTTAGTTAGACCTTTCAATTCTGATTTCGACCAATAACCGAAACTACTCAAAACAAATACTATTTTTACTCAATCTCCCAATCCAACTTCATCTCAATCATTCAAAAATCTCTATGCAACTCCCAATTATGCATTTTCTCACATCTACTAGCATTTCATCAGATAATTGCAGCATGCACAACATAGATCAATGAACTTCTACATGCCTCTAGCTTTTCTACTCGGTTGCAAGCAAAACAGGGGCTCGGGGTCATGGCTTGGCTCAACAGCGACGAAGACTGGCGGCGACGATAGCAGCTCGATCATGGGCACGGGCGGAGGGCGGCCTTCCTTCTTTGCCCTCACTCGCTCGGACCGCTCGCTACTCACTCTCGCTCTCTCTGCTCTCAGTTCTACTCAGTTCACTCTCTCTCCTCTCTGTTAATCATACGAGCACTTTGCTCTTTCGATTCTTTAATTAATCTAAGTACTGCATGCAAGTGTTTTTCCGGTGGATGTTAGGTAGAGAGACAGCTGGGGTGTGCGTGGCTTCCCTTGCTTGATTTCTCATTCTGTGTTGGCCACCGAAATAGAGAGCAACGTGGTTGTTCCTAAGCTCCTCTCGGTCAACACTTGGGAAGAAAGTTGAGAATTGTTGACTGGATTAGTCGACAATCAAGGGGACTTCTTGGGCTATTTGGGCCTTAAAATTGTGGCCAAAAGATGCAAATTAAATGGCCCATAATCTTCAGATATAAACCCATAATTTCTGCACAAATATGAAGCATTTTGTTTTCCAAAGGAATCAATTTATATTCCCATAATCAATTTGCTTCATGTACAAGTACATGACCGAAGTTCTTGCGTGGAGAAAGAATTTGATTGAGCGGCATGGTGATAAAAATTCATTTCCTCACTTGCTGAATCACACAAAGAAAAGACGTGCATGGTCCTCATGCATGGTCCAATTTCTCAGAATTTTATTCTTAAATTCGGAATGCATGTTCCTCTTGCATGGCCAAATTCCATAAATCAATCAAAGTCCAAAGACTTCTCTTGTTGCACGGTTGGTTGGTTCAATAGATAAAAGAAAACGTGGCTGCTCCATATTTGAGGGTCGTTTCACATGCCATGTGGATTAATGATTAAATATGATAATTGGGTTATGTGCCATGTGGATAAGTGGTTAAATATGATATTTAGGTTATGTTTCATGTGAATTAGTAGTTAAATGTGATAATTGGATTATGTGCCCCGAGGATTAGTAGTTGGATGTGACCTTCAGGTTATGTTTTATATGATATGATGACATATGGAAAATCAAGTTGCATATCATATGAATATAACATGGGTTAATGAGAAAGATAAGAAATGGAGTATGTGATGGTATGCTCGTGTGATTGCCTAAGACCCTAATGTGTTTTACACAGGGTGCGAACTCATCCCGAGGCATTTTACAAGGGATGATACCCGATTAAGTTTGGATGCCCCCAAGTCAACGAGATGCCATGCTCGATGGGGCAAGACGATGCCGGATTATGCCGGATGATTGCAAACCTTTGGGTTGGCCTTAGGTCTTGAGTGGCCATAATAATCTTGACAAATATGTATGGGAAGTGCACGAGATTCGTATGTGTTTACATCTAGATTATTGCATGGCAAGAACACATGACTTATGTGGCATCCTGAATTTTCGACCCCGTCTCAATAAAATGAAATGGGCTTTTCACCGATGCGCCTATGGTCCTTTTTCTCTGAGTTGATCACTCATGAGTTAACTAACCTATTGGGTGAAGTCGTTAAGGGATATAATCGCGATAAAATTCCTAAAAGCTACCCGGTAGGTTATATTGTACTAAAATCACATCCGGTTGAATTTAACCATGATATTGATTTTGTATTCGGGAATTGAACATTCGAGCATATCATGATTTATTTTTAGGACCACTTCTCATTTTTTGAAGAAATTCCATCAAGCTGAGAATTTTGATGGAAAAATCAAAATTGGCAAATTTAAATGGTGGAAATTCGGATGGGCTGAGGGAATTTTTAGCTACCAAAGTGGATTGATTGGTGAAGGAAATGCATGGAATTTGTATGGGCTGAGTTGGTGTGATTTTTAGCCATCAAATTGAAGTATTTGTGGAGGATTGAGAGGAAATTTAATGGAATTCGTATGCAGCTGAAGGGGGGATATTTTGGCCTTCAAAATGGGTTATGAGCGAATGATATTTGTGCATGAAAGACCATTGGCTGCATGGAAGACTGTCAAGGCTCTTTGTCCCCCCTTGTCCCCCTCTCTCTCCCTTCTTCTTCTTCTATTTCTCCTTGTGCGACCAGCAGCCCCAACAGAACCCCTGCAACTTCTTCTTCTTGCTTCTTCCTAAAATCTCCATTTTCTTGTTGCAAATTAGAACCAACCAACCTCGCCCAAGCTAGCCATCGGAGTAGCCACCGAGCCAAGACACCGGCAGCTCCAGCTTGCCAGCCCGACCAATTTCTGCTCGCCAACCTCGCTTGGCCGCTTCCAGCCCGCCAGACCAGCTTCGCCACAGTCAGCATGTCGTCCCCAAGCAGCCAACGAACCGCCAGCAGCTTTGTTGTCCCCTGCACCTAGCTTGCCATTCAAACCTTGATCCAGCCAATCGCTTCAACCGAGCCATTCAGCCTTAGTCCAGAATGGAAGTTCCAGCAGCAAGTAGTGAGCTTGCAAGGCTGTTTTCAGCCCCTTCTGGGCCTCCTTTGGAGCTGCCGTAGACACAGGATCTCACTGCCATCGCGCCACCATCATCATGAACCCGTTGGCTTGCTAATCTGGCGAGTTAACGCCCTAATCTTGGATTAGGGAGTTAATTGCACTTAGTTAAGTGGATTAGTGTTAATTAGCTTAATTAAATTAGTATTAGGTGAGATTAGCCTTAAGATGGATTAGTGTTAATCTAGCTTGGTTTGATTAGCCTTAGGATGGATTAGTGTTGATCTCATTGGTTGGAATAGCACTAATGAGGGTGGTTTAGTTTGGTTTAGTGAAATTCTCCCCGAATAAGTTCACTGAACCCTTGCCGTTTGCTATTTTTGTGAATGGAAATGTGCTGCAATTTTATTGTTTCTTCTTGCTTGAGAAATGTTTTAGACATCTTTATATAATACATATATTTTAATCAAGATTTTATACATTTAAAAGAAGGAGATTTTAGATTCGTCATTTGCAAAACAGAATCTCGGACTTTGCTGGAATCTGCGACCTTTGGGTGTTGAAAGGATTTTTATCAACTCTTAGGGTTCGATTTTCGAAATGGTTTCTTCACAAAAATTGTTCCTCACATCTTTTAGTTTAATATATTTAAATTTCAGATAAAACAGACATGTTTTAGACCTCAAACCAAACTGGTTTTGGAAAACAGGATTTATGGAAACGAACACTGTTTTTGTAACGGTTTGGGTGATTTACTACGCTCAACCTAGAAGGATTTGGGTTATGGTGTCTTCTTAAAAAAATGTTTGTTTAGGTGTCCTTTATAATATATTAAAATTTGATAATTTTATGAGTTCGTTTGATTATGGTTCTGGGATTAAACTTGAAGACGTGCGAGTGGCCCGGTTTCTACCGGTTAGGACCAGTAGTGGTTTATGATTGTTCTTGATGTTGTACTTGCTGGACAATGCATATTTGGTGATGTGGTTGACTTGTGACATGCTTAGAACGTATGCGTGATGATATTTGAATGGTTGTGCTATGGTGATGGTTTATTGTTATTGCGAAAGATGATGTGTTTGTTGAGGAAATCAAGAGTGTTGTGAACGGGTAAAGGACTAAGTGCTATACGACAACGAAATTTCGTGTGAGTCACCTCTAGAACTTTGTAGTCAAGGGCTAAGTGCTACATGGTAAGTTGAGTCACATGGAAGCCACATCTAGAACCTTGCACTACTGTCATGCAAGGTCAAGGGCTAAGTGCTACATAATAACGTAACTTCGTGGGAGCCACCTCTAGAAAGTCAAACCTCTGACGATATCCTCATTTCCCATAATTTATATTCACATTTGTATCTCAATATCAACATGGCACATGATGTGATGGCAACAAAGTCAATTTCAGCTTTTGATCTTATATGTAATACCAAATATCATCACATGTGCAGCAAGGTTCAATCACCTAAAACAATATAATTCATGGGGCTCATACGAAACAGAATAGTCCATGCGTTACAGCTTTTGAAATTCGCACAATCCAGCTTGCACAGTTTTAGAAAACATTTTAATTAAATACACAAATGACCTTCAAAAATTATGAAATTCAAACATGTAATAGTCAAGACATAAAGGAAAATATTTCATGAAGAACACTATACCAAAAGACCCTCATACAATTCAGTATAGACCATGCATCACAGCACTACTATTCTAACAATTCAACTTGCACAGTTTTTTTAAATTTTTTTAGTTAAATAGGAAAATTAACTTTAAAATTTACAAAATTTGAATATGTTGTAGGGAATACATAAAGAGAGATATTTCATTAAGAATACATTTCCGAAAGATTCTCATACAAAACGATATAGTCCACGCATTGCAACTTACCAAGTCTGAACACATCAGATTGCACGGTTTTAGAAACATTTCCGAGTAAATACCCAATCGACCTCCAAAAATTATCAAATTCGACTATGTGATATTGAAGACCCTAAGGTAGATATTTAATGAAGACATCAAAGTCAGATTCGTTCTAGGTAATTAAATATTGGCGGTTAAAACGTCTATTCCTAGTACCGAAATTTCCAGATCCAACTACCTCCGAAAGATCACAATTTCACCTACCTATTATTGTTGGTTTTCTCTAAATTTTTGATATGTTAAACCTAAGAATGTCCTTTACATATTTTTTTAAGAAATCAAAGTGAAATTTCAACAATAAGATTGCCTAACAGTCCATGCATTCATCAAAGGTGGGTACCAAAATCTCCAGATCCAGTCTTTCCAAAGAATAACGATTTCGCCCACTTATACTTGTTTGTTTTGTCCCAAATTTGATTATGTTATACTAAAAGAAGTCCTTAACAACTTTAATTTAGAATTCAAAGCCAAAATCGAACTCGAACATCACATGCAAGTCACTAGAACATCCAAGGTCGAGTTGTTTTCTCAAAAACGGTACACTAGCCTAGAACACCACTCTTAAAACTTCAATCTTTCACATCCTAGACATCCGAAATTTGTCACCATTCAATCACACACACTAGGCACAACAAGCAAGAGTAGATCAACGATCCCACTTGCCTCTAAATCGAGCATGCAGCAAGCATAATGGCAAAGGGACACGGCGGCGACGCACGGCGTACGCGCAGCGGACGATCGATGAGCGGTCCTCTTCCTTCCTCTCTTCCTTTCTCCCTTTCTTCCTTTCTTCCTTCTCTTTCTCTCTTCTCTCTCTTTCTCGGACGAACTCCCTCTCTTTCTCCCTCTCTCTCACTTAAACCGGCCATCATCTTCCTCTAATTTTCTTCCCCTCCATCATTAGCCATCATTAGATCATGCATGGAGGACACTTGGCCCTCGCCTTGGGACAAATGGGGGAGGCATGCAACCGGATCCCCCCCTCCTTTGCACGTCGACAGCCCCTCATGGGCTTGGGCTAGCCATGGGCTGGGCAACTTCTCCCTCTCCATGGGCTTCGTGGGCCGGTCGAGCAAAAAGGGGTGAGGCTATGGGCTAGTTTGGCCTTTAAATGTCCAGCCCACCCTCATCCTAATAATCCACCTAATCCTTAAGTATATAAACACCTAATTGAAATTTATAATTCACAAAACTTTGTGACCTAATTTAATAAATTCCAATCTATAATTCACATGGCCAAAAATAGAATTTTCCTATTAAATAATTACCCACCAAAAGCTTGGCCAAAATCTCAATGCAAGACATGAATTAGAGCACCTCTGAGGATTGACAATAAATTCTAGGCTGCTACACACCAACTATGCTCCAAATGAAAAGACAAAGCTGAGTCACTTTTATTTATATTTTCACGATGGACATCTCGGGTCGGTACAACTAAAAGGCCAAGATTTTTAACTATACTTGGCTATAGCTCAAAAGAGAACTCGACCCTACATCAAACATGTACACCCCTCCATCAACAAGCGTTGACTATCCCCAAAAAGTGTCAGCTCCCACCAATCATAAGTGCCATCACACCCAACCTAGTGCATTAGGCGGCGGCGGCGGCAGCATCCCCTGCATCACCCAATTGCGTCGAACGTGAACAGACAAAAACTCTTGGATAACAGGATCATCAACAAGGCCCACGTCGTACATCACGAAGACATGGACTCGAACAAACACTAGACCAGGTACACTAATACAGGAATGCTCTGTGCACTCCACCTCAACGTCAGTAGGTATGCCATAGAAGGTACCACGCACAACTGGTGAAAGAGGCATCCTTCTAATATGAAATGTTAATCCCTAAAGAGGTGAGTACAACCACTCAATAGTAAAGATCCACCAAACTACACAATGCGTCAAATAGAAAAATCAGGATATCATAAACAAAACACATATCATTCATGCATTCAAGCATAACTCACCTAACAGCCACGTATATATCACCATGCATTTGTACTTATCCCATCAAGCAGCCATGCATATATTATCATTCAACCTGCATATACCACCATGCACTCATCATTAAGCAGCCACGCATATGTCACCATGCAACGTGCATATACCACCAAGCACTCATCATTAAGCAGCCATGCATATATTACCATGCCATATGCACACATCCATGCACACGATTCAATTCTTGATCTTTATCTTTCAAATAGATCACATCATTTTTCTTCCTAGGGACCAATGTTTGCATCCCATAGTTTACCGCTCGCATCTAACCTGGCATCATGAGGAGCCTCCGACACACACCTCCGGGCATCCGGCACACACACTCTGGGCATTTCGTACCCCAACTGGCATCACGAGGAATCCCCTCGGCACACACCTCCAGGTATCCCGACACTCCCAAGGTATCTGGCAAACCCACTCCGGGCATCCGGTACCCACACTCCGGGCATCCCGACACTCCCGGGGCATTGTCGGCTCACACCTCCGACGGTTTTGTTATTATCTCAATTTATATTCATATATGTATCTCAATTTCAACATGACATTTGATGCATCATTATCAAGAGTCTCAACCAGCTTTTGATATCATGTAACATGCCATATGTCACCACATATGCAGCATAATCAATCACTCAAGACATTATATTACATGGAGCAATTTCATTTATTTTTGAAAATATAACAAAATTTCGGATAAAAACAGATTGCGCTCCTTTGGTCATAATTCTTGAAAAATTAGTAAAACGACTTATTAAATTCTAAAAATTTAACATGTCATATACAAGATCTAGAGGAAAATATTTTGTGCAAAACACCAAATGAAAAGAGCATCACACCAATCAGTACAATTCACGCACCATAGTCCTTAAAATTTCATAATATTGCCATACACATATTTATTCACAAATTCGGTAAAAATCCTAAATCAGCTCCACAAATTCTGAAATTTTTATATGTTATAGAAAAGGTTCAGAAGTAAATATTTTATGCAGAACTCGAAATTAAATATGTGATAGATTAAAAAATATAGTAACTGTAACAGTCTCTAACCCTCCGAAAAAATTCCCAGATCTGACCATTTTAAATAAAATCATTTCACTAACCTAAACTCATTAATTTCCTCTAACATTTTAGTATGTTAGTCATTAACATGTTGTCATTAAGTTTCATTCAGAACACGAGATCAAATTTCAACCGGAGAATTTTATAAAATTCACAGAATCATACTAGGTCAGCATTTCGATTCCAGATCTGATTTCTCCAAGGAAAAATAGTTTCACCGGTCTATACTTGTTCATTTCTTCTCAAATTTTGATATTTTACTCAATAAGAAGTTCTATACAAGTTTGATCAAGCAGTCGAAACGAAATTCCAACTAAAAAGTTGCTTTGCAGTTCATGAAATGACCAACGGTCAGCACAACTAATTCCAGATCTAGTTTTTTCCAAAAAAAAAATCATTTCACTAACCAATACTTGTTCGTTTTACCTCAAATTTTAGTATGTTATTCCTCAATATGTCTCCTACAAGTTTCATTGAAAGATCAAAGCGAGATTCCAACTAAAAAGTTGCATATAGCTCATAAACTCATGAAGGGTCGGACTGATTTTTCCAAAAAACAGCATGCTAGGCCAACAAATTTCTCCCCAAAGCTTTGAAATTTCATCACTTCCACCACAACCAAATTTTATCATCCCTTACAACACATATCACAGCAAGCAAAGGGTAGACTTTAGGACTCTACTTGCCTCAAATCTGAGCACAAACACAACGACGAATGGCGGGCAAGGCAGCGAACGAACGGCGGCGACTAGGCGGTGAACGAACTCCTCCTTCTTCCTCTTCTTCTCTTGCACGCTCGCTCTCCCTCTCTCGGACCCACTCTCTCTCTCTCTCTTGGCACCTAGCTTCGACCGTCCCCTTCCCCTTTTCCTTTTGGTTGAATAAAATCCTTGCATGCTTCCGTTTTTGTATGGAGGGACACTTGTCTCCAAGAAGGAGACAAGTGTCTTCCTTGTTGAAGACACATGGAGAATGCCATCCGGCTCCTCCCCCCCTCCATGCGGTCGACAGCCCAATGGGCTTCATGGGTCGAGCCTTTTGGCCCACTTTAGGCCCAACATTCTTGGGCCTAAAGTCCAAACTTAAATGGCCCAAAAAATTTCTTAAATATGTCCATGTTTATTTTTTATAGTTCATCTTAATCCCCTCTTATATAAATATCAAATTACAATTTCATATGGCCATAAAACTTGTAACATTAAACCATAAGAATCAAATCTATTAGGTGCATAGTCAAGAACAAAATTCTCCTTATCAAATTATCCTATAGTACCAACTTTAATAACCCATGAACACAAGATGCATTTCCATTAAGGTTCTTAGCCTTAGTCTATTACAATTCTTTGGACTAATGATCACAACATGAATCAATGACATTTCCATAACCTTTCCATAGGTTGTAATGCCTCCAGAAATTGCCATGAAATTTTTGGGGATGCCACACATTGAGACATGGTTGGCCAGCATAGATCATGCATGTATGATTCTTGGAGAGTTCGTTTTGATGCATCCAATTAATCGTTTCGGTGATCTTTGTTGCATTTGAAAGTAAGTGTTACCTATTTTTATTTGGATGGAGTGATATTTCATATAAAAATGTTGCATGTGATGGCTGTCGGGGCTTCAATCTGAGCATATGATATGTCTGGTTGACTTGGGTTCAACACTAGATTTGGAAAACGACCCTAATCCGCATATTGGAGGTCGTTTTCAGTTTGGTTCTTGCATGTTCTAGGCTATGATCTTTACTTAAACCTGTTCTTTGCATGTAATAGTATATCCTTGATACTTTTCTTTCACATGAGATTGCTTATGGGTCGAAATTGACGGCCACAAACATGGCCTGAAGAAGCTGTTTTGAAGAGATTTGATGCAAACCAAGTACTCGATAAAATATCGGAACCAAGCTTCGATTTTGAGAGGGTCGATTTGAGTTCGATTATTGTGATATTCATGTGTTGTGTTGTTCAATCTTAGCACATTTCGGTTTAGGGGATTATTATTATTATTTAAAAAATAAAAATAAAAATCAAAAATCAAAAATCAAAAATTTCAAAAAAATAAAAAAGTGATAGATGGTATCAAATTAAGGCAAAAATGACATATGAAATTTTATTAATTTTATAAGGTTATTTTTCCTAATTTAATGCTATTTTGATATTTTATAATCATTTTTTTAAATAATCCATTTTCCATAGATTAAAATTATTTAGAGTAGTTTAATGCATTTAGAGTACTATCATGCATATTTAAATTCCCATTTCGCTCACAGGAGTCCTGTCACGGGCGTGATAACAAGGCCATGTAATATTATTTGCCCGACTTGTATTGGGTCTTTCTTTTCCTCATTACTTTCAAGTCCTTTCAATTTCTTGGATGTTTATTTACCACACCACTTTTCAATAATTTGAGTGTAATTTTCTTTTCTAAATTATGTTAGGATTAGTTTAGACATTAAAAAAAATTTACAAAAAAACATTTGCATTGACACTTAGTGGTTTCATAAATATTATAATTGGTAATCAAGATTGTATGGCCATTTAGATAAACAACCTTCCAAGTTAGTGGTACCGCAAAGGTGCTAATAGAAACATTGGTGTAAACAAGTCCCCGTTCCTAGAAATCTCTAGTTGCGTAGAAATCGAGACAACACTCCCGTGTCTTGATTGGTTTCTAGCCAACCCCAATAAGCTAGTGGCGACTCCTAGAATTACCTAGATTCTTAAGAACTAAAAAAAAAAAAAAATCCAACGTCACGCGAGGTATAGGCTTGGGAGAGCCCGTGCCTAATCTAGGGCCATTGGTTCGTCTCTTTAGGGAAATACCCCTAAACCTTCTTCCTTTTTCCCTGAGCGAAAAAGAGAGGTTGTGACAGCTTGGCGACTCCACTGGGGACTTGGTTACAAACCTTAGAGGACTTAAGCCGTAATAATTTGGTTGGTTGTTCACTAACATGGTCTTTATTTGATAGCCCATGTCAAAGCCACGTGGAAGGCAAGGTTAGTCCACTAACAACGTGTTAATTGTTTATGTAGGTTTGGAGTAATAAGGGGTGGAGTGTGTGTTAACCCATTTCTTTTGTAGGGAGGCGTAGGAATGATCGCGGGTTGTGTGTGTTAATCAATTGTTGTGTGTGCCTTTATACTTACTTTAGCACTACACATTTAAGCACACAACCCGCGATCTAAAACCCGATCGCACTAGGAAGCCCATAGGAGGTGCCAAAAGATGGAACCTATGCGGGGAATGACCCATGGTTATCCACTTTTGGTCCCGCTCATTTTGATCAATGATAAAGAGAACTGTCCGACGTAAGTGTGGAGTGGGGAAAACTCTTTTGATCTAATTGAAATGGGAACCTTTAGCCTTTAGAATCATACCTCTTAGTGAGCCTCACGAGACGACATGCGATATGTCTTTGTGATTACCCCATTTTCTTTTTTCCTCTCTATTGAAGGTACTAGCATTTTATTCCCCAACGTAAATAATGCTTTTTGTGCATGTAATGTTTTACCATTAAGTTTAGCTTATTTTGCGACATATGGTGATTGATCAAAATGCCTATTTAGGTTTAGATACCATGGGTTTCCCTGAGCTTCGTATCATCCCAATCCCAAAGAAGGCATTGTTAAACATGTGGGATGCATTTGATGCGAGCAAGAAGACTTTCATAGAGAAGAAACTTGGTTATCTTATTTTTCTCTTATATTGAGAGTCCCACGTGCCATTAGTGAAGGCCATGCCTCATTTTTGGAACCCCAAGACTTCAACGTTTGTGTTTGGTCATCATGAATTGACCCCAACTTTAGAGGAGTTAGAAATCATTGTTGTCAATTTCCCTGCATTCGGTCTTGTCGACCCTCCTTTAGGAGTAGATATGTGGCATCCTAAAATTTCAGTAAGTGTGAATTTTGGCTAGATCAGATAATATTTTTAGGGCACGTGGTGTTTGGTAATGGAATTGCAATAGACCCTGCAAAAGTTGAGATGGTAGTGAATTGGCCGAGACCGTCAACGCCAACTGAGATACGGAGTTTCTTAGGGTTGGCTGGCTATTATAGGAGGTTTATCGGAGGATTTTCATAATTGGCAGGCCCTTTAATGAAATTGACTCGAAAGAATGTGAGATTCGAATGTAGTGGGGAATGCGAAAGAAGTTTTTAGGAACTTAAAAAGAAGTTGACTACAACCCCAATTCTAACTATACCATCTGGATCTGTAGGATTCACGGTGTATAGTGATGCATCTCATAAAGGACTGGGATGTGTTTTGATGCAACATGGCAGGGTCATAGCCTATGCATTGAGGTAGTTGAAACCTCATGAGTTAAATTACCCAACCCATAATTTAGAATTGACAGCTATAGTATTTGCTTTGAAAATATGGAGACATTATCTTTATGGAGAAAAGTTTCAAATCTATACAGATCATAAGAGTTTGAAGCATTTGTTTTCGCAAAAAGAGTTGAACATGAGATAGAGAAGGTGGATGGAATTATTAAAAGATTATGACTGTAAAATACAATACCATCCAGGAAAGGCAAATAAGGTAGCAGATGCCCGTAGTCGAAAGTTGGCTATGGACATGGCTAGTCTAAGAATAACAGAGTGGGATCTATTAAAGTCAATTGTGGATTCAGAGTTCAAGTTGGAAGTAGACCACCTTACTAGTATGCTCACTGCATTAAGGATTGAGCTTGAAATTATTCAGAAAGTTAAGATTCTATAGAAATCTGACCCGGAGATTTTGGAAATACAAGACACTGTGTCTTTAGGGAAAAGACTAGAGTTTCAAGTCTCTGAAGATGGAGTAGTAAGATGCCAAGGACGGCTCTGTGTTCCTGATAATGAAGAAGTAAGAAGGGAGATCCTATCAGAAACACATAAAAGTAATTATAGTATTCATACGGAGAGTACAAAAATGTATAGAAATCTACGGCAGCAATTTTGGTGGAATGGCATGAAGGCACATATAGCTAAACATGTTTATCAATGTTTAACATGCCAGTAAGTGAAAGCGGAACACCACAAACCCACAGGACTATTAAGACCATTGGACGTACCACAATGGAAATGGGAGCATGTGACGATGGACTTTGTGTAAAGACTGCCAACGACATCAAGTGGTCACGACTCTATTTGGGTAATAGTAGATCGCTTGACTAAGTCTGCTCATTTCCTAGCAGTTTGCGTAGACTACTCGATGAATAAACTCACTGAGTTATACGTAAGCCAAGTGATACGGTTACACGGTATTCCTGTAACGATCACATTTGATCGAGACTCAAGATTCACTTTAAATTTTTGGCGAAGTCTCTAAAATGCTTTAGGAACAAAGTTTCAATTTAGTACTGCTTTTCATACTCAAACAGATGGACAAACGGAAAGAGTGATCCAAATTTTGGAAGATATGCTGAGAGCTTGTATTATTGATTTTAGGGGAAATTGGGATGAAAATTTGCACTTGATAGAGTTTACCTACAACAATAGTTTTTAGAAAACAATAGTTTTTTAGAAAACTTAGAACAGCCCAGAGTAGGCAGAAAGACTACTTAGATAAGCGTAGAAGACCTTTAGAGTTTAATGTGGGAGATCATATGTTCCTTAAAATATCCCCTATGAAAGGAATATCTCGATTCGGAATGAAGGGTAAGTTGAACCCTAGATTTGTTGGACCTTTTGAGATACTCGAGAGAAAAGGAGATGTAGCTTATCGTTTGGCGCTGCCTCCTAAATTGGGAAATTTGCATGACGTATTCCATGTATCAATGCTGAGAAAATATCAGTCGGATCTTGGTCACATACTCGATCATGAAGCCATCAAAGTGGATGAGAAAGTGAGGTACATTAAGGAGCTTGTGCAAGTGCTGGATCGAAAGGAGCAAATTTTTAGGACCAAGAAAATTCCATTGGTTAAGATATTATGGCGACATCATGATGTGGAGGAAGCCACATGGGAGAATGAAAATGAAATGAGGGAAAGGTACCCTCACTTGTTTAAAGAGACATAGGCAATGTCTAATTTCGAGGACGAAATTCTCTAAGGATGGGAGAATTGTGGCATCCTAAAATTTCATAGCAACCCCTGGATATACCATGAACCATAAATAGGTGATGGAAGTGCCACCGAATTTCATTATAGCCATTAGACCAATGAATTACAATAGATTAAGGCCGAGCATTTTAATGGACAATTATTTGGTTGAAAATATATTTTATGTCCATGAGTGATCAAGGATTGTACTAAGGGACAAATTGATAGGAAAATTTTATTCTTGGCCATGTACCTCATAAGTTGAATTTTTATTGAATTATGTTACAAAGTTTTATGGCCATATAAATTGTAATTAGGTGTTTATATAGGTGGGGATTAAATAGGAAAAACTGGAAAAGGAATGGGTTGATTTTCTTAAGGCCGAACTAGCCCAAAAACCAGCCCACAGCCCCACAAAATCCCCCACCGTTTCTCCCAATTCGGTTGGCCAAAAAGCTGGCCCAAATCCGGCCCAAAGAAAGCCCATCATCTTGCATGAGAAAAATGTCAAGTGGCAAGAGGGAGCAACCAAGTGGCCATTGCATGCAATCTAATGATTGCCAATCATGGGTGAGAGAAGAAAAAAGAGGAGAGAGGGGGCGGATTGCTCGAGGGATTGAACCAAGAGAGAGGATTGTCGCGCGAGGAAGAGAAAGAGAGAAAGAAAGAAAGAGAGAAAGGGAGAAAGAGAGTGAGAGTTTGTGGGTGCTTTGGCGAGGGAAGAGGAAGACCAAGCCCCGCCGTTCATGAGCCTAGCTCTGCCGTCGACCATGTTGTGCCCGAAGTCCTTGAGTCGCCATTGCTTGCTTGATTTCATTGGATTTAAGACAAGTAGAGTCCATTGATCTACACTTTGCTTGCTGTGATTGTGTGCGAATTTCTGAGGTGGTGGAGATGAGAATTTTCGAAGTTGTGGGAGTAGTGCCTTAGTCTAGTAATCTGTTTTCTAGAAAAACAGTCCGACCTTTGGTGATTTCGTGAGCTGCATGCAATTTTCTAGTTGGAATCTCACTTCAACTTCTTGATGAAAGTTTTAGAGGAATTCGTTTAGATTAACATACTAAAATTTGAGATGAAACAGACAAGTATTGGATGGTGAAACCGTTTTTCTTCAATGATACTAGATCTGGAAAACTAATATGTTGATCCCTTGCGGTTCTGTGAATTTTGTGAAATTATCCAGTCCGAATTTGATACCGTGTCTTCGATAAGAGTTGTAGAAGACATCTTGAGGAGAAACATACTCAAATTTGAGAATAAACGGACCAGTATTGATCAGTGAAATGATTTTTCTTTGAAAGGAATTAAATCTGGAGATTTAGCCGAGGGTTAGGGTGAGTTGCAATAATCATATCTTTTAATCCAGAATGAATTAGACTTTGATTTCTTAATGGGACTTTTACCACTAGGTCTCATCTATAATATAGTAAAATATCATAATTTTTGGAGTTCATTATGGACTTAATCGAAATTATTTCCGAAACTATGCAAAAGTGGCGTTGGAAATTCTTTTGCTGTGATGTATGGACCTATGTGATTGATGTGAAACTTTATTGACATAGTGTTCTTCATGAAATCTCTTTCTCTAGGTCTTTTTTACATCATGTTAAATTTTCAAAATTTATTGAGATCGTTTACTAATTTTTCTAGAATTTTTATTAAAGAAGTGCATTCTGCTTTATCCGAAAATTGTTCTATTTTCAAAAATAAATTAATTGCTCTATGAGATATGATATCTTGGGTTTTTATTTGTGCTGCATATATGGTGATAATTGTACATTTCATATGACATCAAATTTGACGAGATTTTATAAACTCCATGAAACTTTTGGCATCATTGCATTAAATGGCATTTTCCAAAGGATGAGATATATATATGTGTGTATTATGATGATGATGATACCGTTAGAGGTGTGAGCCAACGATGCCCCGAGAGTGTCAGGATGTCCGAAGTGTGTGTACCAGATGTCCTCGGGAGTGTCGACATGCCCAAAAGTGTGTGCCAGATGACCTCGTGATGCCAGTTGGGGTGCGGGATGCCCAGAGGTGTGTGCTGGAGGTTCCTCGCGATGCCAGGTTGGGTGCGAGTAATATATGAGGGATGCAAACACTGGTCCCTGGAAGGAAAATGAGATCCTTTTGAAAAGTAAAATGGGAATTGAATCATGCGCATGTGTGTGTGCATATGGCATGGGATATAATTGCATATGAAATTGAGTTGATACTATATGGCACTGAAAATGCGATCATGAAGGTATTGAATGGATCTCATAGGGATAGATACATGATGATATGGATGATATGAATCATGCGCATGTGTGTGTTTATGGCATGGAATATGAATCGCTTTAATGAATGAATCATGGAAATTAGAGCATGTCACCAAGATGATCAACATGGGCATAATCCAAACTGGAGGAGGAGGCCAAGCCAATGAGATGATGACAGCTGTAATTGATTTCTCTCCCAAGAATTCTTGTTGTGAATTTGGGATGGTTATGGAGATGTCAATCAAGGAAGTAAGCGCTGTCGAAATACCGAATGATGTCAACATAGCCAAGGAAACTGAACTGTTAAACATAAATGAGGGAGAAGCCTTAAATGCTGAATCCAAGCTCAAAGCTAAAAGAGTTTGCGGAGATCGTGAATTTTTGAAGATGGCACTAGAAAAGGGCGAAGTGGTAGATACACTAGGCCAATCAAGTGGGAAGTATGACTGTCTCGTCAAATACTCACCTCCTCCACGTTTTTTCTTGGATCCTAAAGAAACTGTCATTGATGGCTGGGGAGGCATGGACAACCTAGCTGAGCTTAAAGAAGAAACCGTTGCCATGATGACACCAATAGTCATCGATTTATCTATTGAAGAAGAGCAATAGGACTCTAATGAGTGCGAGCTTAAACATGTGGTAATTGATTTGACGGCCGAGGAGTTTGCGAACTTAGAGTTGGGAGAGGTTGAGCCCAAACGGATGGTAATTGAGTTGCTGCCATACGATCAAGACGAGATCCCAAAAGGTCCTGCCGCTATTTTCGATCCTAAGGTAGTCCCATGGGATTATGGGACAAATGAAGTCAATGCTGTTACCCGATCAGGTCGCTGTTATGCACCCACATAAGCTATGGAAAAGAAAGCTGTCATTGATGAGGAAGCGAAGCAATTTTTGGCGATGATCAAATCTAGTGAGTTTGACGTGCAAGAGGAACTAAGGAAGATGCCCGCCCAGATTTCGCTCTTGGAGTTGTTCAGGACCTCTGAGAAGCATAAAAATGTACTATTGAAGGTTCTAAATGAGATACACGTACCAGAGACCATTGGGGACAAGTAGCTGGAGGAGTTCATTGGGTTCATTCTCTTGAGGGACCAAATCTCGTTCTCAAACGAAGATCTTTCGGAGGAGGGACACGATCATAACAAGGCCTTACTCATATCGGCCAAGTGTTGCGATATGATGGTAGCCCGGGTCTTAATTGACAATAGGTCCGCTCTGAATATTTGTTCATTAGCCACCCTTCGTCATCTCGGGGTGGGTTAACAGCAAATTAAACCATCCAAGTATACCGTCCGAGCTTTTGATGGTGTAAAGAAAGAGACAATCGGGGAAGTTGAGCTCAACCTTTTGATCGGCCCTACCTCATTCTTGACAAAATTCGAAGTGTTGGATATCCCCAGCACTTTTAATTTTTTATTGGGTCGACCTTGGATCCATGCCGCTGAAGATATACCTTCCTCTCTACATCAGATGGTTAAGTTCATTTCGGAGGGGAAAATTGTAACCATTCGTGCATGAACTGATTTTAAGATCTTTCAAGACCTAGCCATCCCGTATGTGGAGCCTGAGGAGAAGGAGGAATCTAGCTACCATACCTTCGAGCTAGTCTCAATGGTCCATGTACCTGTTGGGACTGCCCTTAAGAGTCCTAGAATGTCTGGTCCGTCTATCATGTCAAGTAGAGTGCTATTGAAGTACGGTCATATTCCCGGACTGGGATTGGGAGTGTATGCACAAGGTATTACCAAGGCCATTGAAGCCCCCAGGAATCATAAAAGAGCTGGTTTAGGCTACCAAAAAGATCCATAGAGTCAGGTGAAATATGAAGAGCTTGTTGGTCAACGCGTATACGGCAGAGGTAGAGGTCGAGGTTACCCTGGAGGCCGTATGGGCCGAGGTGTGGCATCCCAAAATTCATGGCAACCTCTAGTTACATTAAAGTCTATGAATAGATGATGGAAGTACCATTAAGTTATTTTATAGCCATTTAATCCATAATTTGCAATAAGAGTTATGGCCAAGCTTTTATTGGATAATTATTTGATAGGAAAGAAAATCCTATCATTGGCCATGTGTTTTATAAATTGGAATTTATGGATTTATGATTTCAAGTTTTATGGTCATATGAAATCGTAATTTAGTATTTATATAAGTGGGGATTTAAGGTAAACTATTAAAAGTAAAATGGACTTGTTTAAGAAAATTTTGTGCCATTAAAGCTTGGACTTTAGGCCCAAGTGTGTTGGCCTAAAGTGGGCCAAGAGGCCCGGCCCATAGAGCCCATTAGGCTGTCGGCACATGGAGGAGGAAGGAGGAGCCGCATGGCTTCCTCCAAGTGTTTTTGGCAAAGGGGACACTTGTCTCCTCCTTGGGGACAAGTGTCCCCCATGCAAAATAAGAATGCATGCATATATATATACAACCAAAAAGAAAGAGAGAGAGAGAGAGAGAGTGGCCGGTTGAGAATTCGGCCAAGCCAAAGAGAGAGAGAGGAGGTTGAGAGAGAGAGAGAGTGGTGAGAGAGAAGGGGGAGCCGAGAGAAGGAGCTGTCCACCCGTCGCCGCCCGTTCGCCGTCCTTCCTTTCGTTCGCCGCCGTCCATGTGCCGTTGTTTGCTCGATTTTGGAGGCAAGTTAGGATCAATTTCTACTCTTGCATGTGTGTCTTGCATGTGTGGTTGAATTCTTGAATGTTTAGAGGCTAGAAATCGAAGTACATGTGGTTTGTTCTTGAAGATGCTTGCTGATCTCGTGTGTACCGCTCAACGCAGAAACTTGTGAAGGCTTGCATGCATGTTTCGAGTTAGATTTTGACTTTTATTCCTTCATGAAAGTTGTAGGCCACATCTTGAAATACAACATAATAAAATTTGAAGGAAAAAGGCTGATTTTTGAGAGGTGAAACCCTCTTCCTACGAAAACGCTAGATCTGGAACTACCTTGCTGACTTTTTGGTAGATTGTGTATTGCATGTTGATTTTTATTGAGAATCTCACTTTGACTTCTGCATGAAACTTGTAGAGAACATCTCAAGTACTAAACATATTCAAATTTGAGCTAAAATGAACAAGTTTAGCCTTGTGAATCGACTTTCTCTTGAAGATAGTAAATCTGGAAACACGGTACTGGACACCCGAGACTCCTTGGACCCATATGGTGACTATTCTTTGGAACTTTTACTTAAATCCCTTGATGAAAGTTGTAGGGGACCTCTTTAAGTAAAACATATACAAATTTCGGAGATAGCTATACTGGACGTTTCGGTGCTAGAATCAAAAGCTTCAGACGTCTATAGAAAATTATCTAGAACAAATATGGCCTGGATTTATGCATGAAAAACCTACGTTAGTGTCTTAACTATAGCCTGGTCAAATTTCATAATTTTTCGTAGGTCATTGAGTATTTTAATCGAATTATTTCAAAAACTGCGCAATCTGTTTCTATCCGAAATTGCATGCTGTATTAGTGTGGATTATATCTTCTTGTGTGAAACTCTTTAAGACATGTGTTCTTCACAAAATTGATTTCTTATTGTCTTGTCTATCTCATGTCCTGATTTCATTATTTTTTAGAATCATATGAATATTTAATTCAAATGTTTTCTAAAATGGTACAAGCTGGAATTTAGTAAACTTCAAAAAGGCATGAGAAATGGACTATTCTAAATTATATGGACTCCATGAATTGTATTGTTATGAATGATTGTGTCTTGCTGCATGTATGATGATTATTGGAGACGCATGTGTGAATCAAAGGATGAAAATGATCTTGATTGCCATCACATCACGTGCCATGTTAAAATTGAACTATAATTGAAGATGTGAATTGAGATAAGTGAGAAGGCCGTCGGAGTTGTGAGCTGGAGATTTCCCGGAAGTGTCGGGATGCCCGGTGGTATATGGTACATAATTCCAGGGGAGGCCTGGTGGTATGTCGGTACATAATTCTAGAGGGCAGGGGAAACCATTTTCATGGCGAGCCCCGGAGATTCCCCGGGAGTGTCGGGATGCCTGGTGGTATACGATACAAAATTCCAGGGGAGGCTTGGTGGTATGTCGGTATGTAATTTCGAAAGCTTGGCAGGTATTGTGCCAAGGGATGCCTCGCGATGCGAGTTGGGATGTGAGATGCCTAGCTAGAAGGATACGGCCGGTTGCCCGACAGGTATTGTGCCAGAGGGTCCTCGTGATGCTAGTTGGGATGTGAGATGCCCGGAATGTGCGGGTGCCGGATGCCCAGTTGTATCTTGGATACATGCCCAGAGGTTCCTCACGATGTCAATTTGGGCACGAGTGATGAATGTGGGATGCAAACATTGGTCCCAGGAAAGAAAAATGTGGCGGTCCAAAATGAAATTGAAATTGAATTATGCATGATGATATATGCATAACATGATGATGATGTTACATGCATTGATGCATGGTAATGATGATGGTACATGAGATATGATGATGATGAGTGCATGGAATGCATGGTAATGATGATGGCACATGTGATATGATGATGATATGTGCATGGATGCATGGTAATGATGATGGCACGTGTGATATGATGATGATATGTGCATGGATGCATGGTACCGATGATGGCACATGTGATATAATGATGATGAGTGCATGGATGCATGGTAATGATGATGGTACATGTGACATGATGATGGTAAGTATATGACATGATGGTAATGACTATATGATGATGTATGTACATGAGGTATGTGCATGATATCAAGGTAAATTGTGCATGGATGCTTTAATGACATGTAATGCTATGATTGTGATGATTGTAGGGCATGATGCATTGAGTGGTTTATTGATCCTTTACCTGCTGAGTGGTTGTACTCACCCCTTCGGGGACCAACATTTCAGATTAGTAGATGGATTGGGCGGTTGGATATGACCGCAAGGAGGAGGATAGCAAAGGAGGAACTTTTGGACGCCGACACTGGTTCATGGACCTTAAGCATATGATTGTGGGAGGAGATGTCGGTCATCTTTTGAAGTATAGCCAAGTATAGAAGACTGCGGCATTTTGATGTACCGATGAATGATGTCCATCTGGTTTAAGTAAATAAAAGTGTTCGGCTTTAACTTTTATAAGACGTTTAGTTGGTGTGCATCATTTTCTAAATATAGAGAGGGGAGTTGTTGGATGTGCTTCTGTATATGAATTGCGCAAGGGACCGATGAAAAAACAAATTGTAAACCCCCAAGTTGTATGGACTCGCTACAATTGAAATGGTATCAGAGTGACATGTGATTAGGGAAAGGGAAAGGTAAGCAAATTGTGGTGACCCTATCGGATCAGGAGCCGTCGAGGGGTGCCACATGAGGCAATCGTGGAGGCCAAAGTATGCATGGTGGACACATGGGCCAAAGTAACCGTTGGGGCTGAGATGGGTGTGGAGGTTATATGGGACGAATTGAATATGGAAGTTGCACTACTGCAATACAAAACCAGCAAGGCTTTCTCCTTCCATCACTAAAGGATCTTTATCCACCATTGGAGAAGACCTTTATCAAGTAACCGAGCTACTACAAGAAGAGGATGGAGCAATCCTGGACATAGCAGACCTATTTGGTGCCAACTATGTGTATGCCACGTCTGATGATGACCAAGTTGAGCCTTATGCGAGCTTCTTCCAACTTTCAAAGTAGGGATGCTACTTACCTATCCTTTTTAGTTTTATGTCATTTCCTTGTGTATTCCCTTACATGGGAAGAGTTGTTTAGCTACTTTTGTTATTTTCGTTGTAATCAAGGTATTGGATTGTGAGCCGTGGTCCAAGATCATGAACCTTGTAAAACGACCTTATCATGTTAATACAAATGCATCCATGTTTTATTAAGGGCGTGAGGAAGTATTCCACCAATCCTATGATGATGCTTTGAGGCTTGGACTTCCTCATGACTCCTAGTTTTCAAATTTTTGGGAAAAGATGTTTGAGGATATGAGGACAATCTCCCAATTCATATTTTTTTTCAAATAGTTATTCAAAAAGAATTTTTGAATGCGCATCATGCATGGCATTCGGTAAATGATTTTACTGACCCCCTCATTTGCATCTCAGGCATGTCATTCAGCATAATCATGATACATATGTATGTGACTCAGAATTGCCTGATGAAAGTCTCTTCGAATCGGATGAGGATAATGATATTCAGAAAGACATCGAAAGAGATTGGATTTGTCATGAAGAATCTAAACCCATGACAGCCGAGCAAACGGTTACTGTAAATCTTGCCAATGCAGAAAATGTTAAGGAAACCAAGATTGGGGCGGGCCTTTCAGGGATCAAGGCAAAAAGAATGGTTGAATTCTTAAAGGAATACCAAGATATATTCGCATGGTCCTACGCGGATATGCCAGGACTAGACCCAGAAATCGTGGAGCACACTTTGCCAACTGACCCAAATATGCCACCAAAAAAGCAAAAACTTTGAAGAGTGAAACTAGAACTTTCCAAGAAGATTGAGGAAGAAGTTACGAAGCTATTAAAAGTGGAATTGATCGAAGTATCCCATTATGGTAATTGGATTGCTAATATTGTTCCAGTCATGAAGAAGGATGGACGGGTCAGAGTTTGCATAGACTATTGGGATTTAAACCAAGCAAGCCCAAAGGATGATTTCCCGCTACCGCATATTGATGTTTTGGTTGAAAGCACCACGGGATTCGAACTATTCCTTTATGGATGGTTTCTCTTGATACAACCAGATTAGGATGAAAGAGGAGGATAAGAGTAAAACATCTTTTATTACACCATGGGGGACCTTTTGTTACAAAGTGATGCCGTTTGGCCTAAAGAATGCGGGAGCTACATATCAAAGAGCAATGGTCACCCTATTCCATGACATGATGCATGAGGAAATAGAGGTATATGTCGATGATATGATCGCCAAATCAAAGCATGGAGAAGACCATATTAGGATTCTAAAGAAGTTATTTGACCGGCTCAAAAAATTTAAGCTGAGACTTAATCCTGCCAAATGCATATTTGGGGCAAAGTCTGGGAAGCTATTAGGTTTTATGGTCAGTAGCCAAGGCATTGAAATCGATCCGTCGAAAGTTAAAGCCATTTGCGACCTCAAAGCTCCTGCTACTGTCAAGGAAGTTCGAAGTCTCTTGGGTAGATTGAACTATATCGCAAGATTCATTTCTCAACTGTCGAAGACAGCCAAACCATTCTTCAAACTCCTGAGAAAGAATACAAAGATTGAATGGGACGCCGAATGCTAGAAAGCCTTTGAAGAGATAAAGTAATACCTTCTTCAGCCACCAGTGCTGGTACCACCAGTCCCAAGCATACCACTGATCCTCTACTTAACCATCCACAGGGAGTCACTAGGGGCCATGCTTGCTTAGATGAGGCCAAGTGATAAAAAATAATGCGCGATATATTATCTCAGCAAGAAATTCACTGTCTCTGAGATGAATTACTTAGAAGTGGAAAAAACATGTGTAGCATTGATTTGGGTATTGCACTAACTATGCCAATACACTATCCACCATCAGACTTTACTCGTCACAGAGAATGACCCAATCAAGTATCTGCTAGAGAAGCCAGCTTTAGCTGGAAAGATGGCCAAATGGCAAGTCCTCATTTCCAAATTTGATATACAAAGCATAGCACAGAAATTAGTCAAAGGGAGAGTCGTAGCCAATATGTTGGCTGAAAATCCTGTAGAAGTAGAATTTTTCGACACAGCAGACTTCTTAGATGAACGTATTTTGGCAGTAGCAAATGATAAATGGACCATGTACTTTGATGGGGCTGTAAATTTATCTAGCTCTGGGACTGGGGTAGTTTTGATCTCTCCAGCTGGCTAACATTATCCCATAGCTGCAAAATTGATGTTCCCTTGCACTAATAATATGTCAGAATACGAAGCGTGCATCATCGGCTTGCAATTAGCCATTGACATGAATGTTAAGAATTTACAGGTATGTGGCGATTTTGCACTTATTATTCCACAAACGGAGGGTCGCTGGCGGACACACGATCCTAAGCTGATCCCATATCATGAATTCCTTGAAGAATTAAGGAAGGAATTTGAGGAAATATCCTTTGAATATTTGCCGAGGTCCCAAAATCAATTTGCTAACGCATTGGCCACACTGTCATCAATGTTGCATGTGATGGAGGGATTGGATATTGAGCCATTAAAGATCGAGATTCTCAAACACCTAGCTTACTGTATGTCAGTTGAAGGCAAGCTAGACGGAAAGCCATGGTACCACGACATCTTGAATTACCTCCAACTGGGAGAATTTCCTCAAGGGTGTGAGGTAGCTGACAAGAAATATCTCAAGAAGTTAGCGTTGAAATTCTTTGTTTCTAGCGGTGTGCTCTACAAAAGATCATTTGATTCAGTCCTATTGAAATGTGTCGATGCTAGAGAAGCCAACCAGCTGATGAAAGAAATACACGAAGGAGAGTGTGGACCACACATGAATGGCCACCTTTTAGCAAAAAGGATCATGAGGCTCGGATATTTCTGGTTAAGCATGGAAACCGATTGTATCAAACATGTTCGCTACTATCATCGGTGTTAGATTTATGGAGACAATGTCAATGCCCCACCTAATGAACTGCACCTGATGTCTCAGCCGTGGCCATTTTCCATGTGGGGAATCGATATAATCGGGCCAATTAACCCCAGAGCTTCTAACGGGCATCGCTTCATTTTGGAAGCTATTGACTATTTCACGAAATGGATCGAAGCGAGTTCATATGTCAACGTCACTGCGAAAAACGTAGCCAAATTCATTCGTCGTGACATCATTGCCCGTTACGGTGTACCAGAAGCCATTGTTAATGATAACGACTCCAATTTGAATAACAAGATTGTGGACAAGTTGCTTCATGAATTCCAAATTCGCCATTTGAACTCGTCACCTTATCGCCTGCAAATGAATGGAGCAGTGGAGGCATATAAAAAAAACATAAAGAAGATCCTATCTAAGACGGTGGACAATTATCGTGATTGGCATGAACGATTGCCATATGCGTTGTTGGCATATTGAACCTCAATATGTACTTCAATAGGGGCAACGCCTTACTCACTTGTATATGGTATGGAGGCAGTCTTACCGGTAGAGGTGGAAATTCCCTCGTTAAGGATTCTCTTGCAGATTAAACTCTCGGAAGTTGAGTGGATGCAGCAGAGATACAAACAACTAAATATGATTGATAAGAAGAGACTTAGTGCACTATGCCATGGTCAATGCTACCAGAAGTCCTTTAATCGCAAAGTTCGACCAAGACATTTCCAAGTGGATGTGCTTTTGTTGAGGAAGGTATTGCCTATCATACCGGACCCACGCGGAAAATTCACTTCAAATTATGAAGGCCCTTATGTCATTAAGAATATACTACCCCGTGGGGCTTTAATTCTGGTAGAAATGGATGGTCGTGAGTTGCCAAAGCCTGTAAACGCTGATGCAGTCAAGAAATACTTTCTATGAATGAAATCAAGGCTATAGAGCCATTTCCTATACGACCCGAGTCACTTAGCACTTGCATCATGCATTTCATGCATACATTATATACATGCATATGTATTCATGTTATGTGTATCTAGTTGCTTTGGTGGGAAGATAGTAAAACGAAGAAAATTGAAATGACAAAACAAAATGGCGATGGTCCACATTTGAGATATTCCCAGGAGTTGTTGAATACAAAATTAGGAGAAGGATAATTTGGTATCGTTTTTGATGTACCCTCTCTAACCTTTTTTGTTGACGTAGTTTCCCTATTTGGCAGGAATGTCAGTATTTGAAGAATAAAATCGAGAAGTTTATTTGAACAAGATATCTCTCTACCAAGCAAGCATGTGAGGCGTAACACATGTCGAATTCACCTAACTTGGTGTAAAAGATGTGTCGTTCTAGAGCCAGTTCAATTATATAAAAAAGAAGTGCTCCATGGACACTACTAGCGCTTTAGCCTAGTGGTATGGGGAATGAATGAACGGGTCCAAGAGGTGCGGTGTTCGATCGTTGGAAATGGCAACGAGGTAGCCATAAAAAAAAAAGATCAAAAAATTTGCATCTTTCACTTTTTTGAAGAGGAGTTTGCCTTAAAGCAATAGGTTCATTCTACTGTTTGCCACCGAATTATGAAATTGATGGAGGGATCACCTAACTGCCAAGGCCACAGGTAAGTACCTTTCTTCTCAAAATCAAATGGAAAGCAAATGGAGAATTTCCATTGCAAGAAAGAACCTTTAGTGTTTTTCTAGAAACAAGCACAAAAAATGGAAGTTGAAGAAACAAGTTTTCCACAAAGTTTGCAAAAATCTTCTTTATCTTTAAATTGTCCATCCACTCGACGGAACACTCATTTTGAATCAAAATTCTCTATGGAGGTTAATCCACCCAAATGATCTCAACAAAAATGAAAAGCGATGTTACTTATGCCAAGCGATAAACACTTAGGATGAGGAAAGGCAACCCATTTCCAAACATGTCCTTTAAGCACTTTGGGATTCGAGTGAAAAAGAAAACCCATGTCATTTAAGGTTAATGAATTCATTCGCAAGCGGTACATAGATCAAGATGATAAGAGGCATTTCTTTCCTCTATCATACACACTACAGGTGACAATAGTTAACCCATTTGAGCCTTTTAATGTGGAGAATTTTCTATAAAATACCCCTGTAAAGAATCACCCCACAAAGGGGCAATGATGGAGGTTTGGGTTGACATTATTCGGAGAGGAAAGATGAGAAAGGCTTCCTTACGCTCACTTGCATAAATCCTTTTGTGGTAACTTCAGGTGAGTTCTTATGGAAGCTCGAAGCATCCCAAAATGAAGAAGAGTATTCTTTTCTCTACCCAAACACTGATACCCTTTGCTTAAACCAAGTTGAGCCTAATCATTCATTTCTAAAACCCAAGTGGTGATTATCTCCCCACATTGGGGGCAGGGCATATGATTTACCAATGCAGTTGGTGTTTACATGAGAATACGAAAAGCATCTTGAAAGTCCTAAGAGCTCAAAAAGTCCAAAAGAGAAAAAGTCAAATGAAAATTAAAGGGCATGAAAAAGTAGTGTGCATAGTAAAAGCAAGGCCAATGCCCAGGGAAAAGAAATGCTTGCATTGAAAAGAAAATCATTGCAAATGCAAAAGTCATTATGTTAAGATGATTAGTCAAAGGACTTTCGAGACATTTTGAATTTTAAAAGCCTAGTGCTTTAAAAAAAAAGAAGGATGATATGGTAATGATGCCATGATAATCACCATATCCTCCTCAGCTGCCCAAACAGCCTGATCTTTGCACGTGATGGAAGACAAAGATTAGTAGTGCAAGTGGGCAAAAATTTGCTAGGGATAAGCTGCTAAAAGCACGGGAAAGTCGCCACAAAATTGGCACACTCAACATCTACATGATTTGAAAATTTTGACTAAGTTAGAAAGTGGTTGGACTGTTTAGTTGGTAGGTTTGGCAAGAGGGCAAAAAGCCGGTCAAGAGATCGTTTAATGCAGGGGATAAGATCTATGAAGGATTCTCGTTTGAGGGATAAGGGAGAGAAGACAAGAAACACGAGAGGGAGCTCACAATCGTGTCCGAAAAAACCCCTCAGAATCAACTCCAGAAAAACAAAAACCCAGAAATTCCAGACCTACCTAGAGAGAGAAAAGTGTAATTTTCACACACCTGCGGCCAAAATTAGCCAAAACCTTCAACCAGAGAATAAAACTTAACTCAAAGATCTTTCTATCCATAGGTTACACGTCCCAAATGGAGTCCTAAGAATTTTCCACCCTCCTAAAGCCTCCCGAAAACCACCCTCCTGGCTGGCCAAGGGAGTCCTAAGATTTTTCCAAGTGTTGAGCCCGGTTGGTTATGAGTGAGGAAAAGCGAGTGTTTTTGAGAAAAAAAAAGAGACAAATGAGGAAATCCATGAGTTACAAGCCAAACTATGATATATATAGTTTGGGCTGGTTTTAATTTGGCCAACAAAAGAGGTTTGAAAGCCTAATTTTGGAGGTTAACAAAAACCTTCATTGTTAGCTTTTTCTTCTACAGATCACACTTTCAGTTTGAAGGAGCCATTTTCCGCATGCCACCCGGAGGATAATTTCGTGTTTCATTAACTAGGAGTCACTTGAAAATGAAACTAGGAAGCAAGGTAAGCATCTTAGATGTATTTTTGTTTGAATTCGAACATGCTTTGATCGCGAAAATCAAGAGGAAAACTAGTCTAGATAACTGATTTTTGAGGTTGAAATATTTGTGTTTAAAGCCTCTCCAATACCCCTACATGCTTAACTTGTTCCTCCCCCTTTGCATGTGTTTTTTGTCGTTGTGACTTTGATGAATGTTATATGGGAGTATAAATAATGCATAGGACAACTCGATTTAGTCTTTAAATCTTCTTGTGAACCATGAAACCATCCATAATGTGAGCCAAAACCAAGCCACTCCACATTGAGACATGGTTGGCCAGCATAGATTATGCATGTATGATTCTTGGAGAGTTCGTTTTGATACATCCAATTAACGATCACGAACATGGCGCGAAGAAGCTATTTTGAAGAGATTTGATGCAAGCTAAGTACTCGATAAAGTATCGGAACCAAGCTTTGATTTTGAGAGGTTTGATTTGAGTTCGATTATTGTGATATTCATGTGCTGTGTTGCTCAATGTTAGCATATTTCGGTTTAGAGGATTATTATTATTATTTAAAAAAATATAAAAAAATACAAAAAATCAAAAATTTCGAAAAAAAAAGTATAGATGGTATCAAATTAAGGCAAAAATGACATATATGAAATTTTATTAATTTATAAGGTTATTTTTCCTAATTTAATGCTATTTTGATATTTTATAATCATTTTTGCAAATAATCCATTTTCCATAAATTAAAATATATAGAGTAGTTTCATGCATTTATAGTAATATCATGCATATTTAAATTCCCATTTCGCTCACGGGGGTCCTGTCCGACTTGTATCGGGTCTTTCTTTTCCGCATTACTTTCAAGTCCTTTCAATTTCTTATTTACCGCACCACTTTTCAATAATTTGAGTGTAAATTTCTTTTCTAAATTATGTTAGGATTAGTTTAGACATTAAAAAAAAAATTACAAAATAAAACATTTGCATGGACACTTAGTGGTTTCATAAAGATTATCATTGGTAATCAAGATTGTATGGCCATTTGGATAAACAACCTTTCAAGTTAGTGGTACCACAAGGGCGCTAATAGAAACATTTGTGTAAACAAGTCCCCGTTCCTAGAAATCTTTAGTTGCGTAGAAATCGAGACAACACTCCCGTGTCTTGATTGGTTTCTAGCCGACCCTAATAGACTAGTGGGCACTCCTAGAATTGCATAGATTCTTCAAAACTAAAAAAAAAAATTCAACGTCATGCGAGGTATGGGCTTGGGAGAGCCCACGCCTAATCTAGGGCCATTGGTCCGTCTCTTTAGGCAAATACCCCTAGACCTTCTTCCGTTTTCCCCAAACGAAAAAGAGAGGTTGTGACAGGAGGAGGTGGAGGTGCTGCCATCTATGAACCTGAAATGTTATCCCACAATGGGGTGAGATGACGTCTCAGCAAATTCTACTCACTAAGACCCGATTAGGAAGAAAATATGTCCTAAAGGCTACCTAAGCACAAACAGGCGTGAAAGGGCTTACCTTGGCCTGAGTTCCTTCCTGCAAGTTAGTTCAATTCATAAACACTGACAACCACATCATCCAACCAAACAGATCGAACCATCGATCAATCCACTTAGTCGATTCCATGTTAGCAAGACCATTCCCCGGTCATCTCAACTATCCAAACCCAATTCTTAATCACAACACAATGAGCGTGATCTATCAAATCCTCAAATACAAATCACGGCGTAACTGGGCCCAAAAAGGGGCACAAACTTTAATAGGTGGCGAATCATGACCCAATGGGCACAACCTCTATTAGGTCGCAAATCACGGCCTAACTGGGCACAACCTCTATCAGGTGGCAAATCACGGCCCAACTGGGCACAACCGATTCCAAATTCAGTGGCGAATCTTGGTCTAACTGGCACAGCCATTTTTCGGCGATTTTCTAAGTCCAACTCACAACCTCACATGGTCATTTTCCCATCAAGTACTAACAATTGCTATTTTTGGGATAATTACCCACAATCGCCAATTACACTCAAATTTCACAATCCGATACTCAATTAAATAAACAAAATGCACCACTACAATCAATACAAAATTCCGATCATCGGTTATCCTGGCCTAATTTTCGGAAAATAATTAAATAATTAAATAATTACTGAAAATATTAACTAAATGTCTATAAATCCAACTTAGGCCCGTAATACCTAATTGGACATCGAAATGGAGTCGAAAAATTTCCGAGGCACTCTAGATAAATACTAGAGCTCGTCTAAACCCTAATTGCACTAACTATCCACCTAACATGCATCGATAAGCAATTAAATATCACTAATCTAATATATCTAACCACCTAAATATAATTAACTTAATCTAATTATTCCTTAAGCATGATTAACCTACTAGGCGAAGGTTAGTGAGTTAAACTCACTTGTTCGGCGATCCGGTCGATGCAAATCGAAGGGGACGTGATGGGGCCCACTTCTCTCCAAAGCGGGCCTCACTTTCGGAGCCGGGAAGCGGGCCAAAACAGGCCTAAAGCACCGATGGAGACCCACTTTGTTTGCTGCTATAAAGGGCTGAAATAGAGGGCAACTAGGCTAGTTTAGGACGGGAATGGATCGAGGAAGGTTAGAAAGGCCAAACCGGGCCTTGGTGAGGACTTACGGAGGTCGGAGGCGGGCCAAACAACTTCAGTTGAGCTCCACCAGATCCAAAACAACAGCTGGACCGGAGGAGCAGGCAAGATGGGGCGGAGACACACGAGGTGAGGCAAAAGGCTCGCATGTGACGACGGATAGTGTCCTAGTGTGAGCGGTGATCGGACGGTGGGTACAATAGTGACGTGAGGCGGTGACGTGAGGCGACAACAACTGCTTTGGCTTCTTCTCTGGACTAGCGAGCTTCAAAGCAAAAAGGAGAGGAGATGGAGGTGGTTGACGGTGCTGAGGGGAGAGGGAGAGGACGAGGGAACCAAGGGGGGCCATAAGCCTTATTTTCTCCGAACTTGTCCCCTTGACCAATCTCCACCATCAGCTGCATCCCTTGGCTGAAAATTAGCCACCACCACTCTTCTAGAAGCTAAGTTGAAATGGTCCAATAGTTATGGATGGGGGCATACGAATTTCAAGCATTTCTCCCTCAATTATACACCAGTTCTCTCTTAAATCATTTCAATTTGGCCTCAATAATTTCAATCAACTCACCAATGGTCAAATTTGTATTTTTCCTCACCAATTGATCCCACTTGTTTTCTAATTTTGCGACCAAAAACGATCTCTGATTTTTTCTAGACAAAAACAGCCCTAAGACGACTTTTTCCTAAAATGTCTCAGGTTGCAAAAAAATCTTTTGATGCTGGGTCAACATTCCTATAATTAATTGTGACATAACAGGACTTTCAATTTCTATAATCGGACTCAATTTTGTGATTTTAGCGTGACCTAAGCTACTGGGTGGCTTTCATAAATTTTTAGTGTAAATGACCCGTGGTCAATTTTCTTTGAGCCATAATGAACCCACTCGACACATTGGCGGCTCTCAGTTGTTGTGAAAATCTCAAAGATTCAAATACGGATACAGGGTATCAAAACAATAGGAAAATCAGTCTAGTGCTCGCCGACGAGAATTTTGCAATTTAGTGGTGTCACTCATGATGAGTCACACATCTAAGTCCAACCGACCTATCTCTGATTTCTAATCGATTTTTAACTGTGCTGTAATGGCCTCTAAAGATGATCACGATCGAGTAGCCAATTCCTGGTCGAATTCTCAAGTCTATTGCCTTAAAATTCCTTAATGGCTTCCCCAGATAATCTAGTTATCTCGAGAGTGATTGGCTTTGAGAATAGCCCTATAGGCGCATCAATGAAATGCTCGATTAATTCAATAGAAAATAGGATTGAAAATCTAAGATGTCACATGGGAAGCTGTAATCTTTGTTGGGTAAAGATTACTAGTGGGGATTGGAGTTCGACTAGGCCAAAGCCCACCTCACCTAGCAGTTATTGATGTTTTATGAACTTAGTGAGTGAACCAACTTGTTCAACGCATCATATACGAGTCCCAATCATAACTTCGGCCTCTAGACCAAGAAAGCCTCACTTAACAGTTATTGGCATCATACTCATAGTTAAGTCTAGCCCATCGTCTCATGTAAGTTGTGGAAACACAAACGATTCTCTCACCTGACAGTTATTAGAAATCATTTGACTCCAACACCACAGCATCACATGCATAATGAAGTGGTCTAATATTAAGAATGATAATTAACCCCTATGTATCCATAGCTAGTCAATTAGCCACTATAATATTGGATCAAATCACAATGATGGAAGGGCCACGAATCTGAAATCCGTTTCGACTTAATATTATTAATAAGGAGATTTTGGTCGTTATTAGTAGTCTCACTTTGCACATTAACCGGTTTAACATGCATGATAACATAAACATAATAAATAAATAGATATCACATAAACATCTATCCTACGTGGTGATCATGGAATTATGGTTCAATGAGTCTCGAGCCAAAGAGACCCATTTAGCCATTTTAATGTTTTAATAATAGAGACTTGCCCTTCAATTCTTCTTGAATCTTTGAACTCTTCAAAGACTGGGCCCATAGAGCTCTCCAGCTTAACGGCTTCTCTTCTCTCGTAGCATTTACATCAACAATTGATATACTAAACTGTGCTAAAATTACATTTCATGAAAATAAATAAAAAATGAAGGATGCAGCCTCCATTTAATAATTACAACCCCAAAAAGAATACTTGTAATCATCATACATTCATCCATACAACAATCATAATGATTAGGGATTTTTCCATAATCACCACCCTTCCTTGCCAGCCGTAAATTTAAAATTTAAAGCTCCGGAAGGCATAAATAAAATTCTGCATTTAATTAAATTTAAAGCCAAACAACGCGAAGCACGTCAAGAAATCAAAATAGATGAAACAAACTTCACGAGTGTGATTCTGAACAGAAGTTGCGTTGTCAAATTTAAATTTACAATCACGAATCATTCGCAGACTATAAACACAAAGTATAACAAGTTATGGATTTTTAGTTCAAAATTAATTTAGTTCTAATTTTTGCTTAGTTGATTAAAGTTATCACATAAATTAATCAACTTCTATAGGCCACATAAGAGCAAGAGATTCTCTTAACAAAAATATAAATTGGCCATTAGAACGCAAAAATATCTTTGAACTATAAATCAATTAAACGCATGAAAAAGACCTAAGGTTGGCTTTGATACCACTGTTGAGGTTTCATGAATCATATATAGGTAAAATTTTAAAATAAAAATACGGCGGAAACGAAGATGATATATTTTATATATGATTCTCCGAAGGCGTTGTTCGTGCGTTTTCATAAAAAAAATTGAATATGAAAAGGGAGTTAAACGAGTCCCACAAACGTCGGACCTCTAGTTCAGACACACCAACAATGGATGTCGAATGGAAGAGCGAATTTTCGGATAATCACCACTATGATCGTGCTAGCAATCTCGTGGAGACAATGAGCTGTATCCTTGATGTTTTTAGTCATGGCCCAAACGAGAGAGAATCCCTCTTCTTTCTCGTGTCTCGAAAAACAGAAGAACACGCACACGTTGTACTTTATTTTCACAACCAACCCTTATCTCTCTCTTGAAGCGGTATATGTAAAAAGCCCTCTCGAATCAGCAACGGTTGCTGATCGGTTATGCACAATCGTGCATGTGCATGAAGCTTTAATTTTTTTTAATTATTATTATTCAAAGGAAATGCACATATCATGTGCATTGAAAATGTGCACCTTAATTAATTAATTAAATGAAAAATAATTAATCAAACCCCTTTTTATTTATATATATAAATAAAAATAAAAATGACATAATATTTATGTGTGCATTTGAAATACATTAACATATATTCACTTTGGGCATGCGTGTGCATCATATGCAAGTAGGCTCGTGACTATAATACAAATTAAATTAAATCTAATTTAATTTAATTTCAAATCGACTCAATTCGATTGCAGTAATTGCAATATTATTTCTCTCTTGTTCCATGTTATCCTAATTGTTTATGACGTGTGACATCCCTAAGTTCATCATTAAGCTGGTAGTAAGACTTGTACTAATACATTATTACTCCCAAAAGAATTAGTTGTCCTGATTAATCTTTGGGTAATACAAGCCATGATTGACATCTAGCAATATGTCGTGACTACCCAGATAGTGTGAATATTTTAAGAACATAATGAACTTGTCAACTTTGACTACAGTGTAATTTAATCATTCTGTCTTACTATGTCTTGATCGAACAAAAACCATGGAATATTTGTCAAGTCACCAATTCGATAACATGCACAAATCTAATTGACTTGCATTTTATTTTAGACATAAACAATTTATTCTCGATTACAACCCCGGCCGATGATTTTAATGCATTGTCATAATTAGATTGTATAGCACATTATTATTATACCTTGCATGTAACAAGGAGATAGATTCCATATTACGTACACATGCAACTTCGTATATGAACAAACTATGACCATTAGGTATAAAGACGGATCAACCACCTGGCATTAAGTGCACTCGTGAACCATAGTTGTTGGACACACAAGTTTACACAAGACCAAAGCATGAACAATTAGACATTGACCACGCTAAAAACTTCTATGTTGCTAATCATTTCATATGCGTCACGTTCAGTGAACTTGTCTAATACAAACACTTGTGTTTTAACTTAGGCATCATAATACCCAATGACATGCGACTCATCATTTCCTTAAGTATCCAATACTTAATGGTGAAGTTAAGAACACACTGATCTCAATAGGATTATAAATATCCACTCAATAATCCATTGACCAGGAACGGTTTAAAGATTCAGCCTAACTATGAACCCGTCACATACATTCTTAACGTCTCAAGAATATGTCTAGTTGCAACTGATCTTATGTAATCATTCATAAATATAAAATAATTGGACAAATGAATGAATACGTCATTGCCATTAAATAAATAATAATGATGGTACAATCGAAATCCCTAACATGTAACTATTACATAGTAGCTTTAGGGCATACATTCAACTTTTTTTGTAGTTATCAACTTTTAAATTTAAATTGCTTCTGGAGACTTCGGTGCCTTGCCAATAACTACTTCGCCTTATCCTTAGCATTGTCGGTATTGATCCTTGAAAATGCTCCTATCTTCATCTTCTCACGCTTGAGCAATTACTAATTTCAAGTCTTCGGTATTTTTGATAACCAGTGGCCTCATTACATATTGGGCTTCACAGGCGCCCTTTTTATCCTGGGTCCAATAAGCCAACTTTTCGTGCCAACATATAGTAACCAGGACCCTAACCATTTGCTCTGCATTTCCATATGTACCACCCGAAAAGAGTCAGGTACACTTCCATTTCATCCAATTCTGCAGGATGAAGTTCCTCTAGTCACATCATGACAATTTGTTCATGCGATACTATTTTTTCAAATAGAGCAGAGGTGCCCTCATTTGGCTGCTATCATGACAATGAAAGATCCACCAGTTAAAAGTCCATAGGGGGAAAATCATTTCATAATAGAGGGGCTTTGTTGTTCAATTCTATTCTCGAGAATGGGTACAAACGTGTACGAGTTGTTTACAAAAACCCGATGTCGTGACCTAATTTCGGGTGCACCACTTAGGATTAGGCTAATGGACTACTAAGTTTAACTTAGCACGGGCTCTCCCAAGCCCATATCAATTCGTGACTTAGGTTCAAATATTTAGCATGTAAAAGGGAGTCGCCACTAATCAGTTTTTGATAAGTCGATTAGACACTTAAGTAAAATAATGAGAGGATTATTTTACTTCTACGAACCAGAAACTTTTGGTATGGGGACTTGGTTACACTAGACTTTTCTAATGCCCTTTTGGTACCTTTCTCTTTTATTTCGAAAAATATTTTGCACGCAACTTGAATTAATTTTATTCACTTCTCTAACATGTGAGGTGATCGTGCGGGTGCGCAAACCACCAATTTAACACCCAGTAAAGCAAATAAATAAAAAAATGCAGGACTTACCTTATGGCAACGAAAGCATCTACGTTATTAGATTAGAATTCACATCAATAGTTCTAGATATGATTTCTAATTAATACGTAATCACTCAATTTTTGTTTTCACTTAGTTAATGAGAATCTAATCTATATGCAATGCAATGTTACTAATCTAACATGAAATGATATGACATAAAAATATTACCTAAACTATGCAAATGCGATGTTTTTGTGTTTTCTTAATAAACTTGCAACCCATCCTAGAGAAAATTATGTAAACCTATAACTAAGTAAAATTAAACATTCAATCCTACCCTAGTATGCAATGACATGCAAAGAATGCGCTAATTCTAAGTTTCATTTTTTATAAAACTCGAAATGAAAATTGTTCAATAAGTAAATGTACAATCCAAATTAACCTACTGACCTAATTCTAATGACGGGCAATTTCTAATTAAATGGACCTAGCAACAATCAATAAATGACGTGCATTTCATGAACCTAATTCTATATGACATGGGCATGTTTTTTTTTTTATTTATAAAAATTCGTAATTAAAATTGCTACAATATAAAAATCTAACCAAAGTGAGATATTATCTATTTCGACATGCAATTTAATTCAAAATATTATTTAACCTAGATACTATCTAAACATGCAAAAAAAATCTAACTATTCTATCATGCAACTCTATCTAAGATAAGCACCAAATCATTCACAATCATCAAGGTTATTAAACGTCATTCGAATTTGGAAACGATATCTAATCAAATTTGATTATTTTGCTAATAAAATCGATAAATTGATCTTAAACCTTAAAGATCAAGATATCAGTTTTATTCCCATGCGATTAATTATTCCATCTAAAGCCTTATAGATGGAATAAAAAATCGTGTGTGGTTGCAAATCAGGCAGTGCATCGGGATATTTAATAATGCATCAAGGAATATTTCAAATAAATAAAACAAAATAAAATAAATCTACCTAATAAAATAGAATAATTTACCTAATTTGAATTTTTTTTCCAAATGTGGCTTAACGAATGACGATTGTGAATAGCAATGGTAGCTTGGCAGGGCGAGAGAACGAGCTGCCGTGACGGTGGGTCACTGTGGGTGGTGGTTTGTCGTCGATCGGAGCTCTAGCGAAAGGGGGGGCATTGAGCTGCTGTGGTCTGGTCATGGCGATGAAAGGGACAGCCGGCGGAGTTGTGGTCATCGGACATGGCATCAAGGGCGGAGGTGGTGCTGCAGGTCGCAGGCGAGATCAGCGGAACAGTAGTGACCGGTGGGTTAGTGATAAAGCAGCGGCATTGGGGCATAGCGAAGGCAGAGCAGTGGCATTGCAGGGCCACAACGGTGGTGGTGAGCAATGGCGTTGGGCAACGGTAGCTTCATAGGGGCAAAGGCGACAGTAGCGTCGCAAGGGGGCAAGCGGCAGAGCTGAGGGCACTGCAGTGTTGGCTGAGGCCCGAGGAGCATCAAGGTAGTAGTGGCGGTCGTCGGCGAAAGGGCTACACGTCACGGGCGAGATCAGGAGAGCGGCAGTGACAGGCGGGTCGACTGTCGGTGCTGGGCTTGCAAAAATAGACGCGAGCGGCGAGTGCGGCTTCCGGCGAGTAGAGGGCGAAGTGCAGCAGGTGGTAGGCAAGTCTGCCGGTGCTCTCTCTCTGTCTATTTTTTTTTTAAAGTCTTTCTCTCTCTCCTCCTGTCTCCCACAGGTCTCTTCCCACGTCACATTCTCTCTTGTCCCTTGTCTGCTCCTGGCTTTCTGTCTCTTCTCTCTGTCACTATTTCTTCCTTTTGTTTTGGTTTTTTTTTTTTTTACTTTTGACCTCTACAAAAGGAAGAAACAAAAGACTCTTTTCGTGTTGAAATTTCGGTTCAGAAGCCAAGAAAAGCGCCAAAACTGTACGTGAACAACCCTTTTATAGGCCAAGGATTAGGGTTTTAATTTTTTCAAATCCACATCCACGAATATTTCTTTTCCAAATGCAATATTTGTTTTTGATATTCAGGATTGCAAAAGGATTTTTCTGAAATTTCAAATCCTGCAAAGTTGAGCTCACAATATTTTTGTCACACTTGCCCTATCCGAATATATTTAAAAAAAATCCCGAACATTTCCTGGAAAAATTTCAAATCTCTATTTTTCACAAGATAATTTTCCATCATTAAATAAAACGGGCTTGGGTAATTTTCTCGCATTGTGGGCTTAGTCCGGCCTATCAATTTAAAGCTCAAAACCACCAATTCGAACCCATTCGTCACCAGCCCAATGCAAATGCAATAATAATAAATAAATGCATCTAAAATTATATGCTATGCAATTAATTAATTTTTTTGTAGGGGTTAAAATTAATTCATGATTTTTTAATGTGATAAACGATTAAATGGGTTGCTAAAATTTAGGTGTCAACACCCAGTATTAAAATCTTGCGTCTATAGATGACTTATTTATCCTCTGATCATGGTTGAATTTTGTTTGCTGAAAAACTGCGTCCTAGGAATGCAAGCGCTCAAAGGGTGTAATTCACTGCATCCATAGTTCGATATTCCAAAAGTTAGCGACAAAATAGACCAAAGAAGGAAGTACGAGACATGAAAAAAAAAGAAAAATTAAAATTGGCATTTTTTTTCCCTTCTTCATCTTGTACTAAGTCATTGAGATCACTGCCAAAGTACAAGTCTATATCATTATCCTTTTCCGAATAATTCCTGTTCTAGAGCTTTTCAGAAACTTGCTTGAAGTTAAATTATTTCTTCACAACCAAACGAACCCGTGCATCGCACAGGCTTCTTGACTACTTGTAGGTTTTCGCCTGGTCCAGAATTTAGTTGCTGATGCCCTTTTTAAGGTATTAAATCTAAAATTTGGTCACGTTCCTTTTAGAGGATCCTAATCATGTCTCGTGGATAAACTCTAAATATAGCATTTACAGAATACTTTATCATTTCCACAACTCTTTCTTTTATTTTTTTTTCCTTTTTTTATTGAACTAATTTGCCGTTAATAATTCATCCACGATTTCCATAAGGACTCTTAAAGTATAGAAACAAAAATACCCTCCACCAATTTGAGTAAATAATCATATAAAACTAAATTTACCTTTTTCTTTCTTCCGTGTCAAAAAACTTAGCTCCACTTTCCTTTTAATTCTAAGTCTCTTTTCTTGATAGAGTTTCGGTTCGTTTTTCTGGTTTCATGCACTCGTTCAACAATAACCTTTACCACATTTGTCATCTCCGAACGTTTACCTTTTATTGAGTCTAAGATTGGAAAAACATATAAAGAAAGAACAAGATGTTTCTTTTGTCCCTTCTAGGCGATTGGAAAATAAAGAAAAGTAGACCTTCAAAGATATCCCTAGATTCCAATATAATGGAAGAAGAAGAAATCCTTATATTATATCGCTTGTTTTAAAATTAACTTATGACAATAAAATTAAGGAATTAAACTCAATACTAATAAAATTAAAATACAAAGCCAAATATAAGAAGAAATTTAATTTTATAAGTAGAATATATGCAATTTGAGTTCTAGCTTACTTATTTTCTTTTATTCATAGAGGTATACCTTATTTCGTAACATGAACAAGTTTTGTTGAATATAAATAATTTCACTTCCATTTTACTATTATTATAAAATTAAACATTGAAAAAAATAATAATAAGCATATGACTAGAGTACAGCGGAAGATAAGAATACATTGCCATAAAAATTTATTTGTACTTTGAGTATAGCATTTTTAATTAAGTGAATAAGTTGCACTAAATAATTACTTTCTCGATGGAAAAGTAAGTAAAGATAAAAACTGAAACTATTAACATGACAAATGTTATTAACTTAAGGATGAGCAAATAAAGAAAGAAAATTCTAAAACAATATAACTTACAGAATAATCATAAATAGTTTATGTAATTAAGAGAATAAATTGCAACTAATATATAAATTTAATCAAATTTTAATAAACAATATTGTTATTAATAAATATTATAACATATATGTTAGTTGGTAGTTTATTTTTTATTCTTAATTATTTATGCTTGATTAGAAATGAAACAAAAAATGCACCTTTCTTTTAAAAAAATTAAAATCTCGTATTACATTAATATAGAGATATATCATGTTACTTGAAGACATAAAAAAAAAAAAATATTGATCAAGACACGAAACTTAGGAAATAGTTGAAACGGAAATAAAAAATGAGTTGGCTTCTTCGATTATCGCCTAATTTGGTAGATGTTAATATTTTTCATACTTTTCGAGAATCTTCATGGAGATTGTGGATGAGCTTCAAGGGCAAATGAGTCCAACAAAAAATAGAATATGAAAAGGTTGTGAAATAAGATATATTGGTTGTGGAAATATCATTCCCCTAATTTAATTCATGACAGTACAATAATTATTATAAATCATAAATGAGCTTACCAACTCTACGGTCATGTATAATGACAAATTATGTCACCATCGATAATAGTTATATTTTATAGCATGTCAATGTTATTAACTTTCAGAATTCCAACAGAAATGAGCAATGGCATCCTTGCTTATAAAAGTAATTGATAATATATTCATCTAGATAAGTTAAAATATTACACATATTTACAGTTCATAGTTTCTCTGCTAACTTGCTATAATAATTAGTTATAAACATTACTTTAACAATGTATATAATGATCAATCGGGACGAGTATCAGGATGTTCAAGTTACTAAAGTAGTAATGATTCTTGTATTAACAGCTAATGATTAAATATTAATTATTTAAGTACGGTCAAAAATTAGGATTGAATCGCAATTTCTTCCCTTAAAACGCCCCAGCCATAACAAGGCTCAAACCAAACGTATCATAGTCAAGATGAGCTACCTGACTTTGCCAGCGGCCGACTGCTGTGACTTGGGCAGTAATCCCAGCTTTATATGAGTCTGATCCATGCCTGAGAGAGCTCGAACTCTCCCTGGGAAAAGTTATTTCTTGAAGACATCCAATAACTGTTAAAAAAAAATGTCTCGAGTTTAAGCCCGAAGCGAATTGCTGAATTTTGAAAATAAATTAAATTGAAATAAAGGGAGATGGGTATACAAATTAGTCTTCTTGATGGAGTTGGACGAACGAAACAGAAAAGGCTGCTTGAAGTCCCTCTGCATGAAGATTTGTTAAAGTGGTGGGCCCAAGGTCAAAAGTTTGACCTTGGGCACACACGCACACTCCACGCCCAATGAAGAAGTCCCTGCACGTAGACAAAAAAGGTGGGCCCAAGTCAAGAATTTGACTTTTCTTGGGCACACATGTATTTCCTTTTTCAGCGCGCACGAAGACCTACGTAAAAGAACCCTACGTAGAGAAGCTTTTTGCACGTCCGCGCCGCTTGCAGAAGCCCTACGAAGAGGTTACGTACATTAAGACGCTGTTCTTGTTTGATGTACAAAGAGCGTTTTTGTTTGAGCTTGAATGCATGGTAATTTTCTGCCGTGAGTTTATTTCCAAGTGAGTTATTTATTTATAAACACTTGGGTTTTGGGTTAAATTGGGGTTTGTGAAACACCGAGAGAGTGTTTGAGTGACTTGAGTGTGTAATCTCCTTGTATCGCTTGATCTATAGTGAAAGTCGCTGCTGCTCTCCCCGTGGACGTAGGTCTTTATGACTCAACCACATAAATCTGGTGTTTGATTTATTTTCTTCTTTTGTCTATATTATTGTTCGATCGCTCGCTTAATCGCAACAAGTAGTATCAAAGCTAGGTTTGGCTAAGTTGAAGCGAATCGATGGCGACAGAAGAAGTAAAAATGAGAATCCATAGATTTGATGGGAAGGATTTTAGTTTTTGGAAGATGCAGATTTAAGATTATCTTTACCAGATGAATCTGCACTTGCCTTTATCTGGGAAGAAACTAGAGATGAAAAAGCAAGCTGATTGGGATTTGCTGGATAGACGAGCTATGGGTGTTATTCGGCTGACGTTGGCTCGTAACGTCGCATTTAACATCCTGAAGGAGAAGACCACTGTTGATTTGATGCATGCCCTGTTAGATATGTATGAGAAGCCCTCTGCGATCAACAAGGCCTGTTTGATGCGATGTCTGTTTAATTTAAAGATGAGCGAAGGTGCGTCAGTTGTAGATCATATCAATGAATTCAATATGATTGTTAGTCAATTGAATTTAGTTGAGATTAATTTTGAAGATGAGGTACATGCTTTGATTTTGCTATCCTCATTGCCTAATAGTTGGAATACTACTGTTATTGCTGTTAGTAATTCCTCTGGGTCAACAAATTTGACATTTGATGGGGTTCAAGATTTGATTCTGAGCGAGGACATTCGTAGAAGAGAATTTGGCGAACATGTATCTACTGCTTTAGTGTGTGAAAATAGAGGAAGATCTGTAACACATGTGAGTAATAGTAGTACTAATATGAATAGACTCAGTCAATCTAGGACTGGTAATGTTGTTTGTTGGAGCTGTGGTAAGAGGAGGCATCTTAGAAGGGATTGTCTTAAGATAAAGAATGATAAGGGTAAGGGAATTATGGTTGATTCTGCAGATAATATTGTAGCTGTAGCAGATAATGCCGATTATGTCTTGTCTGTCACTAATGATTCATCACTTGATGGATGGGTTATGGATTCTGGTTGTTCTTTTCATGTCACACCAAATAGAAATTGGTTTATCACTTATCAGTGTACGGGTAGTTATAAAGTTCAGTTAGGAAACAATGTTGAGTGCAATGTTGTGGGTGTTGGTGATGTTAAAATAAGAATGCATGATGGTATTGTGAGGACATTGACTGGAGTGAGGCATGTTCCAGAATTGAAAAAGAACTTAATTTCCTTGGGAGTCCTAAATTCAGCGGGTTGCAGGTATTCTTCAAAAGGTGGAGTTCTAAAGGTTGTTCGAGGTGCCCTGGTGATAATGAAAGGAACCAAAGCATGATGGCCTGTATAAACTTCAAGGTGTGACAATGACAGGTTTCGTCCCGGAGACGTCGGATGCATCTGTTCGAGAGTCTTTTGATTGCTCGAAAAAGACCTGGAGGTTTGTGCCAATGCACAAGTTTGATGCTAATGTCAGGATCTCGCAGTCAAGAGTTTTGATCGAGATGGGGACTGGTAACTCGATCAAGCATGTGCAGACTAATAATAGCATGGAGTTTTGCTCAAAGCTGGCAAATAAATTCTGCATGAAAGAGAGCATAGTGAAACATCGCACTAATGCTAGTAAATCACAACAATTTGTAGAATTGATGAGTAGAACATTACTAGGGACGACCCGAAAAATTATCTCTAATGCTGATATTGCTAGGAAAATCCTAGCTGATGTGCTAAGTACGATAAGCTACCTGGTGAATAGATCCCCATCAACTGCTATTGAGAAGTGGACTCCTAAAGAAGTGTGGTCAGGTAACGTTGCTGGTTATTCTATTATTAAAATGTTTGGTTGCCCGTGTTATTTTCGAGTGAGTGATGGTAAGCTTGATTGGAAGGCAATGTGCATATTCCATCGCTATGCATAAGGTGAGTGGGGGCAATTAGTTGTGGTGCTCGGATATAAATTCACCTGTTGACAGCAGAGAAGTTATCCTTGACAAATCTCCGATAGTTCTGGCTAGGAGGGTTTGTGGTAGTGTTAATATGGATCTGAACGGTGTTCAACTTGAGGTGGAGTTGCGACCAGATACTCCTAAGGTAGCAAGTATGAGTACTAGCAAAGTAATTGACACAGATGGTGCTTATAGTGAGATGGAGATTGTAGAGTTGACGGTTGCTATAACTACTGATATTGACAAGGTATGTATTTGATCTCCTGACAGATATGGATGCAATAATTGTTTTACTTTATCTACGGTTGAGGAGGTTGTGTTAGAAAATCCTTGCAGAGCAGTTAAAGGTGCATGTGGAGTTGGTATTTTGATGAGGTTCTCGGTTATAGCGAAGTTCAAGCGAGACGTGGACTTGGATAATATCTATGATAGTTGAGCCCATCAGTGGCTATGGGAAAGTAGTAGCATAATTTAAATTTTTACGAAGCGATTACAATATGGCTCAAACGTCGAGCCAAGGTGGAGATTGTTAAAAAAAAAAAGTCTCGAGTTTAAGCCTGAAGCAAATTGCTGAATTTTGAAAATAAATTAAAGTGAAATAAAGGGAGATAGGTATACAAATTACTCTTCTTGATGGAGTTGGACGAACGAAACAGACAAGGAAAGCTACGTGAAGTCCCTCTGCATGAAGATTTGTTAAAGTGGTGGGCCCAAGGTCAAAAGTTTGATCTTGGGCACACATGCATACTCCACGCCCAATGAAGAAGTCCCTCCACATAGACAAAATAGGTGGGCCCAAGTCAAGAATTTGACTTTTCTTGGGCACACATGTATTTCCTTTTTCGGCGTGCACGAAGACCTACATAAAAGAACCCTACGTAGAGAGGAGCCGCACGTCAGAGAAGCTTTTCGCACGTTCGCGCCGTTTGCAGAAGCCCTACAAAGAGGATACATATGTTAAGACACTGTTCTTGTTTGACGTACGTAGAGCATTTTCGTTCGAGCTTGAATACATGGTAATTTTGTGCTGTGATTTTATCTCTAAGTAAGTTGTTTATTTATAAACACTTCGGTTTGGGGTTAAATTGGGGTTTGGGAAACACCGAGACAGTGTTTGAGTGACTTGAGTGTGTAATCTCCTTGTATCGCTTGATCTATAGTGAAATTCGTTGCTGCTCTTCTCGTGGATGTAGGTTTTTACGACTGAATCACGTAAATCTGGTGTCCGATTTATTTTCTTCTTTTGTCTATATTATTGTTCGATCGCTCGCTTAATCGCAACAATAACATCCTCATTGTCGAAAGCACGGGATTCTTGATCTTCAGAATCCATTCTCGGGCTCTTGTATATGAGCAACTCGATTATAGAGTCAGGCTTGGAAAAATGCACAACCCGATTCAGAGCACAAAAGGAATGTACCAAAAGGCTCGTATGAGCTTTGGCCAGTGGTGGAAGGAACAAGGAATAAGCTCGGGACACAATCATCCTTGTGAAACACATGCAAGAAACAAGAATTCCATGCCCGATGGCATGATATGGCTTGTCGGAAGGCGGTGTCCCCGAGGAGGGGCGAACCAAAAGTGATGCAAAGGAGTTTGTATCTGGTTGGATCGGGTGTGTTCAGATGCCACAACGTAACAAGGGATGCAACGGATCCACTCAGACAAAGTCCTGTGATTATATAGAGGATATCTGATATCTTGAAATTTGACCGTTCTTGAGATATATGACATGTTTAGTCCATCAATGTCCTGATAGTTAAATTTACACTGAACTGATCACCATGAGTTAACAAATCTATTGGAAGATGCCACAATGGATTAAACATGAACAACGAGAATTCAATAAAGGATAAACTGCTCGACCATAAGGATTGATAATGGCATACTATATTGTTATAAGTCAATTAGCATACGAATATAAATCGATTTGACATAAATATATAGTCGCTTTTGCAAGTGATTCTGCACGATTGCGGTACTTACTGCGAATGACAATAAATCGACTTCCTATTAATCTTGTACTCAGGATTAGTAATTGATTCATCACGATTACATGACAACTGAAGTCATCCACGATTTGAAAAGGCACAAACGTGGATCGAAAATTATCTACCATGGGTCAAACATGTGAAACCCCTAAAGGCTACCCAATAGTTTAGGTCATACTAAAGTCACATTTGATCGATTTTAACCAAGAAATTTAATTTGATTCTAAGTATTGAACTTTCTTAATTAATTTGTTGGACATCATCTCATTTATCTATGATTTATTGGTAAGCATTAAATTTTTGGATAAGGATTAGTAGGACGAGAATCGAAAGCTGTAAAAAGAAGCCAAACCAAATGAAGGCCCAATGGACCTCACACATGAGGGATTTGGCCAAGTGGGTCCAAGCCAAGCCCACCAAGCCCATCTAAGCCCATTTCAAGAAATTGGGCTCAAGGGCAAAATTATAATTTTCGTTAAAAGATGTGAAAAGATCAAAATGCCTTGTTTGGAAGATTTTTGGCATTTAAGAAAATGAAAACAAAAAGGAAAAAGATATAGAGGAGAGGATTTTAGGGGAGAGTTGATAAATTGGCATGATGAAGAAGATTTTGGGAAAAATCTCACAAGTCTCTGTCTCTTCTCTCTCTCTCTCCTCTCTCATTGCTTGGCCAACCACCATCCCCTCCATTTCTCTCATTTTGCTCTCTTTCTTCACCTTTTCTTCATCATCACCACCGCCCGTTGTGTGGCATCCGGGTTTTCATCACACCTAGAATAAGTAACGGCTCATCACGGATCGACAGAAGTGCCATCGGACTGTGTCGTTGGCACCACTTTCGGTTGTCTTTTATCATTTCATTGTCAGACCCAGACGTCACGTTACGTGATGATCTTAGGATAGACTTCATAGTCGCACCCTTGCCGCGTTAAGATAATTCGATCATTGCATGGCTTACTACTTCATCGAAAGTTTCCTACACATGAAAACCATGTCACCCAAGTTATCAAGCAACAAGAGAGGAATTTGGACCTTGATAAAATCATTCTTTAGTAAGCCCAAGGAGGAAGGGAATTCGGCCATGAATGGGGACGTGCATGCGTGCATGGGGAGGGGAAGGTGGGCTACGTTCAAACCGCCCCAACCTTCTCCATATTGGTCGACACTTGAGTCAACTAAGGAAGGAAAATAGTTGACCCCATGAAGACACGTGTTTTCCTTCTCGGTGGCCAGCGAAGAAGGAACTTTGGACAGCTGCGTCGACCGTGTCTTCAAGCGGCAAAGAGGGCCATTAAGAATAGCCCACGAAGGAGTCACGTCCGCTGGTCAACAAATGGAAAATAATTGACCGAGAGGCGCCCATCAACGGACACGTCAGTGCATGCAAGGGGGGGGGGGAGTCGGCAACCGAATAACAGGCTGAACTCCACGTCCCACCCAGCTGTCCCTCGACCAAGTTGCCACCGAAAAACCTGCATGCATTGACTAAGTTAGTCAATTAAGTGAAGAACAAAGTGGCTCGTAAATGTGAGCAAGAGAGAGAAAGAACCAAGCGAGCAAGCATTTCAAACTAGTTGAGATGTCTCTACTGCCTATACCTCTTGGCACATTCTATGGGATTCATGTCGACCTGCAAGCGGAAGGGTCGGAGCATCACCATCCTGAGGTACGAGGGCTAGTGTTCGTTCGAGTGCGGGTATTGGTTGTATATGATATTGGTCCTCCCACTGGCCTAGTGCTTCAAGAGTACCTGTCGGTCTCTGTCCGCCGAGATGGACCCACGCTGGGGCCACCATGACTGCCGCCAGCAAATAGACCGGACGGATGAGTGTGACTGCGAGAGAGGATTAGCAGAGGCTAGATTTTCCGACGCCGACACTGCTTGATGGACTTATGGATATAACTATTGGAAAAGAAGTCGGTTATCTTTTGAAAAATCGACGGTATGGAAAACTTGGCATTTTGATGTACTGACCCATGATGTCCATCTAGTTATGTAAATAAAAGTGTTATGCTTTAACTTATGAAATGTTTAGTTGGTGTGCATTGTTTCTTAATATAGGGAAGGGAGTTGTTGGATACGCTTCCGCCATACTTTTGCGCGGGGACAAATTAAGTATATGAAAGAACCCCCATATGACTTCTCGGAAGTCCATTGATAAAGAAAAGGGATATCTAGGTAGAGGGAACAATGTGGTGACCCTAATGGATTGGGGGCTGTCGAGGGGTGCCACAACGGGTGGTATCAGAGCTATGGTTTATTGGAGTGATAAGGTGCCTCAGTTGGAAATGAGGATAGAATGATGCACACATTTAGGCACTCACTACGGATAGTTGACTAACTGTGAACAACGGGTGATTGGTTTTCACTTGTAGACTACTGGTAACGATTCTGAATTACCTTTGTGTGCAAGTAACATTTTATGTTACTTAAGTGATCTCAATAACGTGTGAACGTTACTTTTCTTTCTTAGCTTATTCGTGACACTGAGTCACTAATTGTTCCGAAGGTCAATACTTGATGCCCTAAAGGAAAAGGCTAAGGGATTTCTAAAAGACCTGAGGATGGAGGATCTCCTAGAATAGTGCTTGCTTATATGCGCCAAAGGATTAAATCGTGAGGCTTAGTATGGGATAGGCCAAGCGGATAATATCTCTGTAAGTTAGTTCCTATTGAAATGAGACCCTCCAGTAGATGTATAGCTTGGGTTCAAACCAGGCGAAAGCTAGTGTACCTGTAACGACCCGGTCCGATGAGGGCGGGGAGTGGACACCGAGGTTAAGGAGCGGCTCCTGGCAAGCTTCTAGGATGGCAAAAGGGGTAGGAATGAACCGAACTATGAATTGAACTTGGAGGGCAGAGTTTCTGGGATAACTTTATCAAAGTAGCACAGCGTAAACATGGTTAAGCTTATAGAACTCTTGTTTGTGAAAAAGAAGGACGGGTCGATGCATTTATGCATTGACTATAGACAACTGAATCAGGTGAGCATTAAGAATAAATATCCTTTACCTAGAATTGACAACCTATTCGACCAACTGCAAAGAAGTTTGGTCTTTTCTAAAATTGACTTGAGGTCAGGATACCATTAGTTAAGGATTAAGAACGAAGAAATTCCTAAGACCGCATTTAGGACTTGCTATGGACATTACAAGTTCCTAGTTATGCCATTTGGACTAGCAAATGCCTAGCCGCATTCATGGATTTGATGAATAGGATATTTAAGCCCAATTTGGACCAATTTGTGATTGTCTTCATTGATGATATATTGATATATTCTAAACGGACCTGAAGAACATGCACAACATCTAAGCATAGTGCTACAAGCAAAACTTAAGAAGTGAATTATGGAGAGTGAGTTATGAATTTGAGGATTAAGTTATGATCATTTGAGCTAAGTTGTGACTTCCTATTAGAGGATCTCATTGGAAGTTTTGATGCATTACATGGAGGCATTTAGTATGTATAGATTGATCTTAGAAGTCATGAGTTTGAGTGGTCATATGAGACATGAAATTATTTGTGGGTTATATGTCGGAATAATAGGTTTAACCGATGGTGGTCACCTTTCAATTTTTGGTGATGATCTCAGTTTGAAACGGTTTTGTGGAATTAGTGGATATGATCAATTGTGGTTATACTCTTTCCAAGGTGAAATGGTGAAAGTTCAAGTTGTGAATTTGATGAGTGATTAGTCCGAGTGACGATCCTTTAGGGTGAGACATGGGATATACTCGATGGAAACTAGACGAGTTCCTATCTTGGTGGATTGTCAATCTTTGAATTGAATAAGTCTTGCTGGACTATCGATATTTGAACTGAATGAATGGTGCTATATTTTAGGCTTGAATTCATGTTGCAGTGAAGATGTAGAGAATGTCTTTGTTGGATTGAACCAGATGAGTTATTACTGGTGTCGATTTTGATGATTCTAGGCTTGAATTGATGATGACAAAGGTATAGGAATAATTTGGCTAAATGGTGTGTTCGATTGAGACCATTAGATATACCAAAGTGGAAATGGGATCATGTGATGATGGATTTCGTGCAAGGATTACCAAGGACATCAAGTGGTCATGACTCTATCTAGGTGATAGTAGATCGCTTGACTAAGTCTGCCCATTTCCTAGCAGTCCGCGTAGACTATCCAATAGATAAATATGCTGAGATATACGTAAGCCAGGTAGTACGCTTACATGGTGTTCCTGTAACTATCATGTCTGATCGAGACTCGAGATTTACTTCAAAACCTTTGGCGAAGTCTTCAAACCGCCTTAGGAACTAAAGCTCTAGTTTAGTAACACTTTTGATCCACAGACGGATGGACAAACGGAGAGAGTAATCCAGATACTAAAGGATATGTTGAGAGCTTGCGTCGTTGATTTTAAAGGAAGTTGGGATGAAAAGTTAAACTTGGTGGAATTGGCTTATAACCATAGTTTTTAGAAAAGTATAGGCATGGCTGAGGAAGTATCAGCTAGACCCTGGTCATATACTCGATCGTGAAGCCATCAAAGTGGATGAGGAAGTGAGGTACCTGGAAGAGCCGATCTGGGTACTAGATCGAAAGGAGCAAGTTCTTAGGACAAAGAAAATTCCACTAGTTAAGATATTATAGCGACATCATGATATGGAAGAGGCTACATGGAAAAGTGAGAAAGAGAAATGAGGCAAAGGTACCCTCATCGTTTCCATGACATGTAAGAGATGTCTAATTTTGAGGACGAAATTCTTCAAGGAGGGGAGATTTGTGGCATCCGGGTTTTCGTCAGACCTAGAATAAGTAACGGCTCGTCACGGATCAAGGGAAGTGCCGTCAGACTGTGTTGTTGGCACCACTTTCGGTCGCCTTTTACATGTCAATTGGGGCAATGGGGTTTTAAAATGGAAGTGTGCAAAGTTTGATGGATTAATTATATGTGCGCAATCATGTGTGATTATTTTATTGCATTTTTACATATGAAAGTTGCAATAATTTGTTGTATGAGCATGAACCACGTTTGCATGGGCTAAATGATGAGAAATGAAATTTGGCATAAGTGGTTGAGTGTTCGTGTGATCACATAGGGTCTGCATGGTAACGTTTTTATTTCTCCCGATTTCTGTTCTTTTGCTCCCCTAAACAAAAAAAAAAAAGAACAAAAATCCATTTGGTAACATTAACCAATTTTCCTATTCCTCGGAATAGAAAAGTGGCCAAGAAATAGATTTAGAACAAAAACAAGAAGTAAAAAAAAGTACCTTATTCTTCAGAATAACAATTTCTAAAAATAAGCCATTTTTTTCTTTTTCTTCTTCCTTGCCGTGACTGTCACCCTTGGATCCGCCGCCTCTCGTGGCCACCGTCGATTGCCAGCCTCCTACCTAGCCAACTGCTGGCTGATGTCGACCACCCAATCATCGTCGGTGACCATCGCCCACCTCCTGTAGCCAACTGACCGCCGCCCGACCGTCGTTGGTCGACCATCACCCTCCATCAATGTCGGCCGACTACTCATTGGCTGCCACCTGACTACCATTGACCGACCATTGCCTGTCTCCAACCGACTGTTGTGGGGTGTCATTGACCATTGCTAGCCGCTGTCAACCGACCATCGGCCACCTCTCGTTACCGGTCAACCGCTGCCCTTTGCCAGCACTGGCCGTCCACCACCATTAGGCACCGCTTGACCATCGCTAACCATTGGAGGCTGTCCGCCACCGTCCAACCACTGCCCGACTGTTGCCAGCCGCTAGAGGGCATCCACCACTAACTAACCGCCACTCGCCTCTCGTCAATAGCCGATGCTGAACCACGACTTAGAGGCTGACGGGTGGCCCACGACAATCAACGATCGGCGTTCAACAAGAAAGAAGAAAAAATGCAAAAATACAAAAATTTATAGATCATACCAAACGCGTTCTCATTCTTTTTCTGTTCCGCAAATAGAAATTTTTAATAATTACCAAACACATTACTTTACTCAAATTGTTCAAGGGAGTAGAAATAGAAAAGAACTATTTCCCAAAAGATATTATTCCCTGGAATAGAAATGTTACCATTCGCACTCATAATGGCCCTAATGCGTATAATTTTGTGAGGTAATGGTTATATCTTGATATGTATGAATATGCAGGACAATACCCGATTTTATTAGATGGCCGCCAAAGGTTCGGTTGTCGAGTTGCAGTTAAGGCCAAACCAATGCTCATAATGGAATGTCTTCCTGATGCGTATGAGTACGTGGAATGATGCCATGTCTTATGGGAAAGGATAATGCCCGGTCATGCCGGAAGACCGCCAACCCTTATGGCGATCATGGCCATGAGTGATCGTAATAATTAGAACACATACAAATGCATTTTACATAGAAAATTATGAGAAGTGTTCTGATTATTTGTATGCTTGAGGCATTGCTATGGGCATGTGGTAGTTGATATTATACAAGAGTGTGCCAAGGCGAGGTAAGAATGCCTATGGGTTTATTTGATAGCTTAAGGTTTGTTGTTGGGTCAAATTGCCTAATCTTGTTTTTAGTTAAGGCAAAGGAAGAGTTGCTTTGCTATTTGTGATATCGTTGTTCCGACCCGATTTTTAGAATGGAATTACTTCAACAAGCGATCATCAGACGGGATGACCTTGAGGATTGATAAACCACGAGGGCATTGGAAAATGCCACATTGGGGCAAAACTCGATTTTTCATCGGCAATGACGTACTAGTGTGGAAAAGTGGAAATAGGCCATGGGCGAGGACCCAATGGACCCGAGCTCAAGTGGGTGGCCCAAGGCCCACGCGCCCAAGGGGTGGGCGGCCAAAGGAGGGCCATGGGCCCTTCAAGCCCATCAAGCCCTCTTTTGGTAATATCTTGGCATTTAATGCATGCAAGGACGTGAATAATGCATGAGATCTTGGTAAAGTGATCAAAATGCGCTTCCATTGGACTAAAGACAAAAGGGTAAAGTTGGAAGAAGGGCAAGAAAGGGGCGGCACATGTTTGTGGGTGGCTAAGAAGGATGATTTTAACCCATCTTAGCCCATTCTCGCTAATCTAGACCTAACTTAGTCACTTGAGTGCAATTTATCCCTCATTAATGCTAGGATTTTGTTTCTTCCAAAGAGCCATCATTGATTGACATGAGCCCAAGAGATTTGATGGGCCTTAATGGAACTTGACATCACACACTTTCCTCTCTTCCTCTCCTCACCACTGGCTCTTTCTCTCTCACCCTCATTCTCTCTCATTTCCTCACTTGTTGATTTCAACACTCTATCTCTCTCCCCTCTTACTACCAGCCGAACCCCACACTTCCATTTCTCTCTTTTGCAACCTTATTCTTCATCTTTTTCCTCTTGTTTTCCTTACCGACGACCATCCGTCGAACCCCTGACACTAGACTGCCCTTTGTGCTGCCGAACCGCTTCTCAAAGCCGACCAATCAACCTCCTCAAGAGCTATTTGGTGCTGTGCAGGCCTCACTCATGCTCCCACTCACTTGTTTCTTCTTCGGTTTGGTGCCTCGCGAAGGTCGAAGGCCATATTGATGCTGAACCACCGCCAGACAACCATCGTGCCACTGCCAAATTGTTGTTCAACCACTGTCCAGCTCACCTGCACTGTGGACATTTATGAGTGGCTTTCTAGCCCTAGATTGGGGTTATCGTTGCACTTTAGGAGTAGTTTTGGGCTTGATTGTGGTTAAATGATGGTTGTTAGTGTGATAAGTGGATGTTGTGTGATTTGTGATTATTAGGCCTAGATAGGTTCTCATGATCTTTATCTGTGATATTAGTTGGATTGTTAATATTAGTTGACAGGACTACATGAAAGGTAACCTTGCAATGCTTTAGGTCTTGAAATATCCATGTTATACATGCTAACCTTTAATGGTGGATGCTATAGTCAGACATTTGAAATCAATAATGTCCTGTAAGATGATAATCCATGTATTTTCCGCTTGCGCTTAGTACGTGACACTACTGGGACGTCACATATGGCTTGCCTTTCATCATCCTGATGTGCCTCATCCATCATGCTCAATCAATCTTATATCCTTCATTTAGCTATCTATTCTGATGATCCTTAGTGGAATTTGATTTAGACAGGCAAAATCATCATGCAAAATCAATTTAGAAAAGGCATGCAGCATTTTAAATATGATGGATTTTGTACAAACAATTGAATTTGCTCAAAATTTTTTTATTAACTGACTTGTATTTACAAGTATGTTAAATTTGGAACATCAAAGGAGTTATTCACAAATGGGGGTCAGTGGATTGTCCCTATTAAGTAGGGAGATGACACAAGAAGGATCAGCTAGGATTGGGGATCTGATCATTGATTTGAAGGGTACCTCTATTCTTGCCCCCGCAAAAGAGAAGATGTAGAAATGGATCAGCTAGTAGGGTCAAAATCAAATGTGAATTGAGGCCTGAAGGATTTTTGTCATCTACTTTAGCGATTACTCGAGATGCCATTTTACTTAGGAGAGTTTAGCATGCCTCCTATTGATTTGTTGTCTATATCTTTGGCGGTCAAGTGATCCTGCAACAGACAAGGGGAATGTGTTAGTCATGAGCTCTAGTCGAATAACTGGAAGCGATACAACATTACCCTTCACTGGTTTACAGATGATTGAATAGACTTGAAGGACACGAAGCCCTACATCTTTTCTTTTGTTGGGTCAATTATTTTCATGTTTTTGCAGTCGCAGGAGGAGCAAACTTTTTATTAGTTGCTACACATGGCAACTAATTGCCACTCCCGAGGATCGATCTTTGGATGTCTCTGGATCATTTCATTCCTCATACCACCAGGCCGCGGCACTGGTAGTGTTCATGGAGCACTTATTTTTCATTTAGCTGAACTAGCTCTTGGACGGCACGTCCTTTTACACCAAGTTAGGTGAATGGATCACTGCTAGTATTAACTATTGAGTTTGGTTCTCGAATCCCAATGCTTCCTGTCAATAGGGAAAATATATCAAAACAAGTTTAAAGAGAGGGAGTATTGGAAACGATACCAAATTACTCTTCCTCCAGAGTTTGTATTTGCTGACCCTTAGGGATATTTGAATGTCGATGATAGCCTTTTTGTCACAGTTCAACATCTTTTGATTGGCCCTCCTTATTTGTGGCCATGTGCGCATGACTGATAGTCATTGATTCATCTTCAACACCTTCCTTATGCGGAATTTTTCTTCTGTCTTTGATCACATGAACTTTAGCGGCATTGCGCTAAGTCATGTACCTCAAGCTTCCATAAAAATCTCCAATTTCTTGATGACAATCATTTTTTGGTAGAGTATGTATCCTGTGCTTCTTGGCTTGTCGAAGTTGGGAATCTTGAGACCGTGGCATCTAGTTGCTTGGGCATGTTGTGGGAAGCAGATATTGCTTCGACTTGAGACGAAGTCAAACAAGAGCGAGGTGGAGTGCATAAAGCTCCCGGTGATGGCTCGCCAAACGGGAAGGCTGAGAGCAGCATGGAGGAGGCTACTTTGCCCCCAGTTACCATGTTATGCATGCTTCGAGTTTAACCATATGCATGTACCTATTACGTCCCATCTTTCATATCCTGTAAAGAGAAGGGACATCATTTTCAACATTACGTTCAAGGAATAAGACTTACCCTTTTTGAAATGAGATGACGTTTTCTGTTTGCCCTTGCTTTCTTGAGAGAGTGTCTTTGAATTCGGTGAGTTCATATGATGTTCCAGCTTCAAATGCCCCCTGTCTCACTTGAAAGTGCTAGTATAAACACCTAGAGAGGGGTGAATAAGTGTGAAAATAGATTTTGTGAAGTGCAGTAAAAATACTTTTACTTTTAAATTGAGTCTAATGAACAACAAACTTTGAAGAAGAATTCAGACTTTAACAGCTATTCCGAATCACAGAAAGATATCACAACAAATAAAATAAAGGAGTTCAGGGAAGAGAAAATGAACACGAGATTTATAATGGTTCGGCTTAGATTAAGCTTACGTCCACTCTCTTACGCTGATAGTCTTCTGGCTGGTTTTCACTATGAAACGAAAAAGAGCGTTACAGCCTTATGATCTCGGCTTTTCAATGAAGATTTTCTACTATTCTTACAAATTCACTCTTTAGAGTTTCTCCCTTCTTCAAATACAAGTTTGAGCACTGTATGAGGAAGAATAAGTGATTTGGGAAGCTTCAGACTTTGGAATTCTTCCTTCACGCACACTCTTGAATGACTTGAAAAACCTCCTTAAATACTCCTCTATGCCTTTTCGACTGTTGGCACTTTGTAGAGGAATTCTTCCAATCATCTTGTTAGATAGAATCAATCAAGAAGATCTCGAGCCATTTGAAGATTGATGATGAATGTCCGATGATCTTAGTCGCCCGTACAATCAGTATCTTGATTTCCATAAGTAGATTCTTTCCAAACAAACTTGCCTTCCAACAATGATCTTTTTGTTCCTTGATTGATGTTAACAATGATATCCAAAAAAGGTAAGTTAGATTTCCAACCAGAAAGCTAGATATATCCTGTTCGTATTAAAGCCTTGAAGGAAGAAAAATAATCCTGAGTTTGATCATATCTTTGTTCTTCACTTGCGTTTAGTCTGGGTCTTCGTCAGAGTGGGGCAGACTTTTAATGTAAGATAGACTTTGAACGAGTTACACAGAAGTCTTGTATTCCTCAGAATGAAAATGAGAATAGAACGAGATAAGTTTTGTCAGCTTCAAAATCTAGTAAGAGTTTTCTCCAACAATCTCCCCATTTTTTATGGTGTCAAAACTTTTATGCAGATTTAACACTTATAACCTGCAAAACAATACTTTAGCAGCACATGATAACTTATAATAAGAACATATTATTATAGAACTGAATGAGATTGATTCTGCATCCTTAAAAAACACATTAGTCTTGACAATTTAGAGTTCAAGAGTTCAAGAACTACAAAAGTTCAATCCAAATTCACAACCACAAAAGTTAACTGCAGAACATAAACATTCACAAAAGTTAACACTACCAAGTTCAAACAAACAGGAACTTTTGAATCTGCTCTCCCCCTTTTTGTCAACAGCAAAAAGAAAGAGAAAGTCAAAATAAAAAGTGTGAATAAAAATGATAAAAAGAGATGGAGTCATTCAAGTTGTGTTGGAATGCGAACAAGTTGGAAATCCTCTAGCGACATCACCGCCTCCTCAAGCTTCTCTTGGCATTGATGATAGACATTTTCTATTTTGGCTATAGTCTACGAAGCTTGTTGATTTAGCGTCTGAACTTGATTATCTAGAGATTATACTTTGCCGGTTATAAAATCTGAGGTAGACCTTATGGCAATATGTAGCTTCTAAATTTCAACCTCCATTGCATATTGATATGCTTTTAACTTCGAAAGGAGTTCTACTATCTTTGGATAGTTTGCATCAGGTTTTGTTTGAGCACTGGCTTCAGCAAAGTGAGTCTGTGGAGTGTCCAGAAATGGAGGAACATCAACTTGATCATGGGCAGTTTGGTTCTTTCCCTAACTCGGAGTTTCTTCATCAACTTCAGGTAAATGAGATGCAAAAACATCTTCAGCATCTACAAGAGATCTACTGATGCCATCACTAGCAGTAGGTGCAATTAAAGGAGTTTTCTCATGATCTCCTCCTATTTTGGTGCCTGTAGGTTGAGATGAGACCTCATCTTCATGTACCTGTTCCTTTCCAGCACTAGATCTCTTTTCTTGTTTAGTGTCTTCTCTTTTAGATGCAGCATTTTCCCTGTTTTATGCAGAGTCATTTGATACTGGTATTGCATTAGTGTCTCCTTCAGAATCTTCATCTTCATTCTCCTTTTTTCCTGATCTTTCAGCATCACTCTCCTCCTCTTCTTCTTGTTCTCTTTCCTCTTCTTCTATCTCTTCAGAATCAACAGAATCTTGAAGATTGCGCAAAGCAATAGCGGATATTGTTAGACTATCATCTTCCTCCTCTTCGTCCTACAGAAGGATATATTTCTCTTTCTTTGAAGATTTTGGACAACATCCTTTTCTTTTCTCTTCTTTGCAACAATAGATCCTTCCTTAATTCTGCTAGATGATTCCTTCTTTAAAAGATCTAGGGCCTTAGACAGATCTTTGAGCCTCATTTTGGAAATCATCTTCATGCCTATCTCCATAGGACTGACAGTTCGTCAATGAAGTAAGGCAGTTGTCCTTTTTCTTTCATCACAATCCTGTACATATGCAAGAAGATAATGTGTGGCAGAGAAAAATGAATTCCATTGCGAATAGCCCACATAATCTTTGCTTCAAATCTTGAGACATTAGTCTCGGAGGTAGCCTTGGGTCTAATGCAATTGATTACAATCTTGTGCAGCAAAATGTTTGAACCTGGCATACGAGAGTAAGTGATACTCCCACTTGGTAATCTGTCATTCACCAAAAATCGAGTAGCTTGACTGCTGGAGAAATTAATTGGTAGAAAACCACTATGTTCAACTCCCAGAATATCAGCCAAAATATTCACATCCATAACAAACACTATATCACAAACAGTGAATTGAATGTGAGTTTGATCCAAGAAAGACAAATTGGAGTTAAAATATGCTGTCAATTCAGGATGAGCTTCTGTTGTCTCAGCACAAAACTTTGCAAGTTGAAGATTAGCTAACCTCTTCCTCAAGTTAACATTTATAGAGTCCAGAAAATCAAAGTCCACTGTGCGTGGATTTATCACTCCTCTATTCATCATTTGAGCATAAACCCTTTTATGCTCTTTTGAGCAAAAGAAGTTTCGTTCTTTCTCTAGGAACGTCAACAGCCACACCCATTCGGGGTTGGAAATTCATAAAAATTCTCTCATCATCATGTTTGTTCTCAGGCTGACTTTCTCACCCAAAACGAGGATCAGTAGGAAAGTTCACAAATTCCTTTTCAACTATTCCTTTTGGTGCTACTCCTAGTCTTTCCATTGTTCTCAAAAACAAGGTCTCATTCGCGTACCCATTATCTTTCAAGATATTAGTGATAAAACTCATTTGACTTCCACACTATTTCAAGAATGTGTAATGCTTGAAGAGTACCTTAGGCCTCATTATTCTCATAGGAATCGCTTCTTGTGCAACCTCCTCTTCTGCAAATTAATGAAGAGAACTCTACGGTGAATCTTCTCCGGTAAGGTCAAAGTGAGTTGGTGTGACATCCTGGATTTTTAGTCCTGTTTTCAATTGAATAAATCAAGCATTTTATTGACGTGCCTATAGTGCTATTCTCAGAGCTGATCACTTATGAGATAACTAGATTATCTGGGGAAGTCAATAAAAGATTTTAATGCAATAGACTTGAGGATTCGACCAATAATCGACTACTTGACCGTGCTCGTTTACAGAGATCACTATGGCACAGTTAAAAATTAATTAGAGGTTAGGGTTAAGTCGGTTCGATTGAGATGTGTGGTTAAACGTGGGTGATTCTACTAAATTACAAAATTCTCACCGATCGGTACTAGACTAATTTTTATGTTGTTTTGGTACCTTATGTCCGTATTTCAAACTTAGAGATTTTCACGACCACCGAGAGTCGCCAGTGTGTCGAAGAGGTTCATTGTGGTTTGAAGAAAATCGATCATGCGTCATTTGCACCAAAAATTTCTGAAAGCTACCCGGTAACTTAGGTCATGTTAAAATCGCGCTAAATTGAAATTAACTGTGAATTTGAATCCGATTTAAAAAATTGAAAATTTTATCATGTCACGAGTCATTTTAGGAACGTCGACTCAGTCTCCGAAGAATTTTCTGCAAATCGATACTTTATGGGAAAAAGTCGAGGTGGGGTCATTTTTGTCCAGAAAATTCCGAGGACAGTTTTTTATCGTGCAATTGGGAAGCAAGTGGGTTCAATTGGTGAGGAAAAATACCAATTTTACCGAGGACTCAATGTTGGAATTTATCGAAGCCGAATTGAATTGATTCAATAAGGAATTGAAATCAATTGGAGGGAAATCAAGTGAAATTCGTGTGCCCCCATGGCCATGACTTGTGGACGATATCAAATGCTTCTAGAAGGGAATTGGTGGCTGGAATTTGGCCACGGAATCTAGCTAAGAAAGTAGGACCAGTCAAGGGAGCACAAGGGGCCCTCCAAAGTAAGCTCGCCTCCTTCTTCTCCTCCCCCCTCCTCATGCCCATCGACCCCCCCTTCTTCTCCTTCTTGTTTGTGGTTTTTGAGCTCCCAAGAAACCCAGAAAAACGACTAGGAAGCCAGCAACCTCGCCGGAGCCACCGAGTCCCCACTGTTGCGCCGTTCGACCGTCCACACGTTCACCCACGAACCAACACATCATCATCATCCCTGGCCATCGTCCCTGCTCCAGTTGCGTCCCAAAGCCTCCCCCATGACGATCAGACAATCGTGCACCGCCGTTCCGATGCCTAGAAACTCGCTAAGACCACTGCTGCCACCACTGACCTTACCTCACAATTTTCTAGCAAACCGTAGCCACCGGCCACCCTTTTCAACTGCTGATTAGAACTCGAACTAGTGGGTATTCCAGCCATTATTTAGGCCATTTTCGGGCCGTTCCTAACTCCGTTTGGCAAGCCTGCTTTGGAGTTTCTTGTTGCTCACTGTGTCCCCATCGTTTTGATCCGAGCGGATCATTTAACAAGTGAGTTTAACTCACTAATCCTTACTTAGTAAGCTAATGATGTTTAGGGGTTGATTAGTTTAGACTAAGTCTAGATTAGGAGGATAGTTAGAACAGAGTAGCAATTTAATTAGCCGTTAGTGCATGTTAGGTGGTCAGAGTAGTGTAATTAGAGCCTAGACAAGCTCTAGTATTTACCTAGAGTGGTTCGGAAATTTTCCGGGCCCATCTCGGCTTTTAATAAGGCTTTACGGGCCTAAGTTTGTAGTTTTGGTATTTAATAATTGATTTTTGTAATTATTTAATTATTTCCTTATTTTCTGTAAATTAAATCGGAATAGTCGGGAACTGGAATTTTGTGCCAATTGCAATAGTGTGATCTATTTATTTAATTGAGTTCTAATTTGTGTTGATTGTGTGTGAATTGTGATTTTGAGAATCTATTTCTAAATTTATTTAATTTCAAGAATTGATCGGAAAATAATCGAGCGTCAATTTACAACACCAAAAAAATTTTGGTGGACCATATTAAATGGTGGGATTTATGGAAAGGAAAATATTATATTTTGGCTAAGGCCGACTGTGTACCCACACACAATTATATTTTATCGAGTATGATAAAATGGTGAAATTGTTAAATGGTCATGATGGAATACTATATCAGCTTACAGGCTCTAATATGGCAGCTTAGAGCGAGCAGTATACTGGTGTGTTATATTAGCCCGATGACTCGATATGTCATCTTAGAGCGAGCAGTATACCTTAGCAGCTTCTAGTGAGCATTATTAGTGTACTATATCCGCTTGCGGGCTCGATATATCACTTTAGAGGGAGTAGTATACTATTTATCAGCTTAGTGCGAACTATACTATCTATTTATTAGTTTAGAGTGAGCAGTCCTGATATGGTCGGACTTTAAAGATAGTATTGAATGGGCCGACCAAGGGAAGGTCGTGATGACATGTAATCAACTGAGTCGATTGATCGATGATTTGATCTTATTTGATGAATTCAAATGAGTGGCCGATTTGATTAGTGTATTTATGAAATGTACTGACTTACAGGAAGAAGTGGAGGCAAAGGTAAGTCCTCTGATCTGTGTTTGCGCTTAGGCAGCTGTTAGAGCGTATTTTCTTCCTAGTCAAGGCTTAAGGGGTTGAACTTGTTGAGTCGTCATCTCACCCCGTTGTGGGATAACATTTTCAGGCCTTTAGATGGCAGCTCTTCCTGAAAATTTTGGACAACCAAAGGAAGTCACATAACAGAAGTGTTACATTCCATTTCTTGGGGACCCTAAGGGATGGGAGTACAAACTTGTGTGGTCTGTGCTTTGAGTCGCTGTGGGTTTATCCCACCGGGTGCCCTATCAATACAGATCATGGTACCGTCAAGATCGTAATGGTCAGAGAGAGGGCCCCATACCAGAATCTAAGATACCTCTGTATGTGATGGAAGTAGCTTTTGGGAAAGGCACCGCAGATCTTCCACAAGGTTCAGTGGTGGATGCGGGAGACCCAAATCTTGAAGAAGCAGGAACCCCGGTGTTCTCAAGAGGAGGCTCCAATCAAGATGAAGAGGAGGTGGAGGATGAGGATGAATATTAGTAGATGTTTGCAAACCCCCCTGTTTTGTAGACCTGGCACACACACACACACACACACACACACACACACACACATATATATATATATAGACTTGGTTTATGTATGACCTATTATTATATGTATATATAAGTGTATTGTTGGTTTGAAATTTTTATGGCCCTACTTTTTTATCTCATCTTGTTGTTGTCTAGGAATTTATTTATTCGTTTCCGCATGCGTATTAAAATGTATGGGTCGATGATGCATCCTTGGACATCGCTATTATATCGACCAAGCAGAGATGGGTATGTGCTCGGAGGATCGGGACGTGACATCCCCGTTTTGTGGTATCAGAGAAAGGTTGTTTGAGATTGGATTAAGAAGGTTCAAGGGTCTTTGGGATAGTTAGTAGGAAAGGCCTTTGAATTCATGCCGGTGCATGTCTGTGATAGTTGATTGGTAGAATTGTTTATTGTTATTGCTCGACTTCTAATTCAGTGTAGAATTGGAAGGTCGGTTTTTGAAGACAGCCTGCAAGATGAGCAATCAAGAGTAAAGGACTGCTAGGAAGAGTACCGTTAGGCCTATAGCTCAGGGTAGGATGCCGACGAGGGCCGATACCCAAGGAGGCTGGAGTAGAGCGCTAGCTCAAACTAGCACGAGTGGAGTAGCACCATCTCCAATTGGTGCTGGGGTAGCAACCCCAGGAGATCCGGGAACTGTCGGGATCACCCAGGCTTTGGATGTGATGAGAGAGATGATGGGGCAACAAGCCCAGAATCGAGTTACCGCCTTCACTGCCGTCATTACAGCCGCTACTCAAGCTGTCGCTATTGCTGCCGTTGCCACCACTGCTGAGGCCATAGCCATTGCCGCAATTATCGCCGCATCTGTCGATGTTCCAATTGGGAACATAGTTATGGATAGGGAGAGGCTGATCCACAAGTTGGTGGAGCAATTCCTAAAACTGAACCCGCTGAGGTTCATGGTGGAGATCTAGACACTGCCTCCCTTTGGATTCAGGATTTGGATAAGGCGTTTGCACTCCTAAGGTGCAATGAAGAGGAAAAATTAGTCCCGACAGTCTATCAATTGCAAGGCAATACCAATACCTAGTGGAAAGCTGCCAGAGATTTAGTATTTCCAGGAGGAGTAATCCCGCTGTGGGACAATTTCCTTAAAGCGTTCAATGAGAAGTACATTTTAGGAAGTGCCCGAGAAAAGAAAATGGAGGAGTTCTAGTGTCTCCGCCAAGGAAACATGACTATTGACCAGTATGAGGTCAAATTCGCGAAGCTCTCTCAATACGCGGCGAGATTAATCAAAGATCCAGAGGATAAGGCTCAAAGGTTTAGGAATGGCCTTCGGAAAAGCTAAAGTAGTCGCTGGTGCCGTTTGATTTGAAAGATTATCGTGAGGTATACAATCAAGCCCAACTGCTGGAGAGGAGTTTGAACGAGCAAGCCACCTCGTCTAGAGGTTTAGTTCGCACCAAGAAGGGATCCGTCATGGGAAGAAGCCCATGACTGAAGGAAGATTTCAAATCCCGCACAATAGGAAGGGTGGAGTTGGCAAGTCTGGGCCAAGTCAAAATGATGTGTGTCGCGCTTGTGGAAGGCGGCATGGTACCGTCCCGTGTCCTTGAAAGACGAGTTCCCATTTTGAATGTGGCCAACAGGGTCACATGGCCAGAGATTGTCCGAAGATACGAAAAGGACAATCGTAGCTACTGCCACCACCGCATATGGGTCAAATCAAAGGTTTCGCGCCGCAGGTAGACTAATGAGACCCCCAGCTCAGGGAATAGTGTATGTCATCACAAGAGGTCAGGCAGAGGACGCGCTTGATGTGATTACAGGTACGGTTTCGCTGAACGACCATGTTGCTTATGATTTGTTCGACCCTGATGCAACTCTTTCTTTTATTGCCGTGCAATTTGTTAAGTTGATAGGATTAAGTCCTAAGTTGCTAGAGTCAGTGGTTAGCATATCGACATCGTTAAAGGATAAGGTGTTGTCTACATTGGGTTATTCTAATTGCAAGTTAGCGATTGGTGAGCTAGAGGGGAAAATAGATTTGTTAGTCCTAGCTATGTATGACTTTGATTTGATAATTGGCATTGACTAGCTCACTAAACAACGAGCTAAAATGGACTGTTACTGCAAAGTAATTTAGTTTAACCTATTAGAGAGTGAGAGCTTCGAGTTTGTCGGGAATCAAGGAGAACCCTCGATTTCCCTAATCTCATCGCAAGAGCCAACCCGTTTGTTAGACGGGGGTTGTCAAGGTTACCTGGCGACTGTCATGGATACAACAATTGAGGAATTGAAGGTCGAAGATATTTCAGTTGTGCAAGAATTTCCAGATGTTTTTCCGAAAGAATTGCCAGGGTTGCTACTAGAGACAGAGATCGAGTTCGTGATTGAGGCAACACCAGGGACCGAACCAATCTCTAAGGCTCTTTACCGGATGGCGTTATCAGAGTTGAAGGAACTAAAGGTGCAGATGCAAGAGTTGTTAGATAAGGGATTTATACGTCCCAATGCATCACCTTGGGGAGCACCAGGTCTATTTGTAAAGAAGAAGGATGGTTCATTGCTTTTGTGCATTGACTATCGTCAACTCAATCAGGTAACGATCAAGACCAAGTATCCACTCCCGAGGATCGACGACTTGTTTGATCAGTTACAAGGAGCGTCGATATTTTCAAAAATCGACTTAAGGACAGGATATCATCAATTGAGGATCAGAAAAGAGGACATTACAAAATCAGCATTTCATACTTGGTATGGTCATTACGAGTTTACTGTAATGCCGTTCGAGTTGTCGAATGCTCTAGCTGCTTTCATGGATTTGATGAACAGAGTATTCAAGGAATACCTAGATCAGTTCGTGATTGTGTTCATCGATGATATTCTTGTGTATTCGAGGAACACTGAGGAGTATGAGTCATTTGAGACTAGTGCTCAAGACCTTCAGGATTCATCAGTTATGTGCTAAGTTTAGCAAATGCGAGTTTTGGCTAACTCACGTTGCATTCTTAGGCCACGTGATTTCAGGTGAAGGAATCTCCTTGGACCCATCCAAGATTGAAGCGGTGATCAACTGGCCGAGATTGACTACAGTGACAGAGATTAGAAGGTTTCTAGGTTTGGCAAGTTACTATAGACGGTTTGTGGAAGGATTTCAACCTTGGCGTCACCATTGACTAGACTCCTAAAGAAATAAGAAAAATTTGTGTGGACAGACAAGTGCGAGTGTAGTTTTCAAGAGCTTAAGCAAAAGCTTACTACCGCACCTGTGCTAACGATTCCATTTGATCTTGGAGGGTACGAGATTTATAGTGATGCACTGTTCAGAGGACAGGGTTGCGTGCTAATGCAACATGGTAAGGTGGTTGCATACGCCTCCCGCCAGTTGAGACCTCATGAATTGAACTACCTGACGCGTGACTTGGAACTCGAAGTAATCATTTTTGCATTGAAGATTTGGAGACATTATTTGTGTGGAGAAACATTCCAGATCTTTACAGACCATCGGAGTCTTAAGTACCTATTCTCTCAGAAGGAGTTGAATATGAGACAGCGTCGATGGATGGAACTTCTGAAGGATTACGATTGTGATATCTTATATCACCCTGGACAGGAGAATAAGGTTGTCGACGCTTTGAGTCGAAAGTCTTCAGTCACCCATATGTTGGTTAAGGAGTGGAATCTGCTCGAAAGAGCTCGAGATTTGATTTTCAAATTTGAGGTAGGCCACATTTCTCATCTTATGGCGACCCTCAGAATTGAGTCGGATGTGCAAATCAGGATCAAATTACTTTAGCCAACAGACCCCAATGTTTAGAAGATTCTGCAAGATGATACTGATAAGAGAAAAGCTAACTTTCAGATTTCTGATGACGAAACACTAAAGTTCCGAGGACGATTGTGTGTACCTAACAATGTGAAGCTCAGAGAGGATATTTTATTAGAAACTCATCGTAACAGTTACAACATTCATCCTGGCAGTACAAAGATAAATCAGAATCTGTGTCAACACTAGTAGTGGTTTGGTATGAAGGCAGACATTGCCAAGCAAGTCGCCAAATGTCTGATGTGTCAGCAGGTCAAAGCTCAGAATTGTAAGCTGGGAGGACTTTTGCAACCTCTTGAGATCCCATAATGAAAGTGGGAGCATATCACGATGGATTTCGTGACCGGATTACCAAGAAGTCAGAGAGGTCATGATTCTATTTGGGTAGTGGTTGATTGATTGACAAAGTCGGCTCACTTCATCGTAGTGTGAAAGGACCTTGACTTGGATAGGCATGCTGAGTTGTATGTGCGCCAGATAATTCGACTACATGGAGTGCCGGTTACAATAGCTTCAGATTGGCACCCGAGATTCACAACTGCTTTTTGGAAGAGCTTACAAAGTGCTTTAGGTACGAAGCTGCAATACAGTATGGCTAATCATCCTCAGACGGATGGCCAGTTTGAGTGACGATTCAGACCCTCGAAGACAAGTTGCGAGCTTATATACCGGATTTTAAGGGAAGTTGGGAGGAATATCTTTATCTTGTGGAGTTCGCGTACAACAATAGCCACCAGCAGAGCATCCATATGGCTCCTTTCGAAGCATTGTATGGTAGAGCATGCAGAACACCCGTGTGTTGGGATGAAGTCAGGGAGAGAAATATTACAAGCCTAGAGTTGGTTCAACAGTCTGTGGATACAGTTGCAGTGATTAGAAGCAGATTAAAGACTGCTTAGAGCCGCTAGAAAAGCTACGCAAATAAGCGTTGAAGGCCTTTAGAATTCCAAGTTAGTGATCATGTTTTTTCTAAAAGTGTCACCGATGAGGGGAACTTCGCGCTTTGGCAAGAAGAGAAAACTAAGTCTGAGGTACGTAGGTCCATTTGAGATTCTTGGGAGAATCGGGACCCTAGCGTATCATCTTACGTTGCCGCTGAGACTAGCGCAAGTGCTCGACGTATTTCATGTGTCGATGTTGACGAAGTATGAGCCTGACCTGACCCAGGTGCTTAATTTTGAGGAATTGGACGTGGACGACTGTGTGTCGTATGTTGAAAGCTTGGTTCAGATTATGGATTAAAAGGAACAAATTATGCATACAAAGACCATTCCGTTGGTCAAAGTGGTCTGGCAACACCACAGCATTGAATGAGCAAACTCGGAGAGTGAAGAGTTGATGAGACATTTGTACCCCTACTTTTTAGTTTACATATTGTAATGGGTTAAATTTCAAGGATGAAATTTTTATAAGAGGAGAAGAGTTCTGATATCCTGGATTTTCAATCCTGTTTTCAATTGAATAAATCAGGCTTTTCATCGATGTGCCTATAGTGTTATTTTCAGAGCTGATCACTTGTGAGATAACTAGGCTATCTGGGGAAGTCAATAAGAGATTTTAATGCAATAGACTTGAGAATTCGACTAGGAGTCGACTACTCGACTATGCTCATATGTGGAGATCATCACGACACAGTTAAAAATTGATTAGAGGTTAGGTATAGGTCGGTACGACTGAGATGTGTGGTTAAACGTGGTTGATTGCACTAAGTTACAAAATTCTCACCAATTGCCACTAGATTGATTTTTTTGTCGTTTTAGTATGTTGTGTCCATATTTGAAACCTCGAGATTTTCACACCACCAAGAGTCACCAGTGTGTCGAAGAGGTTCATTGTGGCTCGAAGAAAATCAACCACAAGTCATTTGCATTAAAGATTTTTGAAAGCTACCCAGTAGCCTAGGTCATGCTAAAATCGCGCCAGATTGAAATTAACTGCGAATTTGAATCCAATTTCAGAAATTGAAAGTTTTTTCATATCACAAGTCATTTTAGGAACGTTGGCTCAGTCTCCGGAGATTTTTTTGCAAACCGCGACTTTTTGGGAAAAAGTCGAGCTAGGGTCGTTTTTGTCTTGAAATTCTGAGGATCGTTTTTGATCGCACAATTAGGAAGCAAGTGGGTTCAATTGGTGAGGAAAAATACCAATTTTATTGAGGACTCAATATTGGAATTTATCGAAGCCAAATTGAATTGATTCAAGAAGAAATTTGGTTCAATTGGGGGGAAATCAAGTGAAATTCGTGTTCCCCCATGGCCATGACTTGTGGACCATCTCAAATGCTTCTAGAAGGGAATTGGCGGCTAGAATTTGGCCATGGAATTCAGCTGGGTAAGTAGGATCGGTCAAGGGAGCACAAGGGGCCCTCCAAAGCAAGCTTGCCTCCTTCTTCTCCTCCCCCCTCCTCATGCCCGTCGACCCCTCCTTCTTCTCCTTCTTGTTTGTGGTTTTTGAGCTCCCAAGAAGCCTAGAAACCCACTAGCAAGCTAGCAACCTTGTCGGAGCCACTATGTCCCCACCGTCACGCCGTCTAACCATCCTCACATTCAGCCATGAGCCAGCACGTCGCCATTGTTTGTGGCTATCATCCCTGCTCCAACTGTGTCCCAGAGCCTCCCCTGTGACAGTCAGACCACCGTGCGTCATTGTTCCGCCGCACGGAGACTTGCCAAGACCGATGCTGCCACCACTGAACTTCCCTCACCGTTTCTGAGCAAACCGCAACCACCAGCCACCCTTTTCAGCTACTTATCAGAACCCGAACCAGTGGGTATTCCAGCCATTGTTTGGGATGTTTCCGGGCCATTCCCGACTCCGTTTGGCGAGCTCGCTTTGGAGTTTCTTGTTCCTCGCCGCATCCCCATCGTTTTGATCATAGAGGATTATTAAACAAGTGAGTTTAACTTACTAATCCTTGCTTAGTAAGTTAATGACGTTTAGGGATTGATTAGTTTAAACTAAGTGTGGATTAAGTGGATAGTTAGAATATATTAGCAATTTAATTAACCGTTATTGCATGTTAGATGGTTAGAGTAGTGTAATTAGAACCTAGACGAGCTCTAGTATTTACCTAGAGTGGCTCGGAAATTTTCCGGGCCCGTCTCGGTTTTTAATTAGGCTTACGGGCCTAAGTTTGCATTTTCGGTATTTAATAATTATTTTTCGTAATTATTTAATTAATTATTTATTTTCTAGAAATTAGACCGGAATAGCCGATAACCAAAATTTTGTGCTAATTGCTATGGTGTGATATGTTTATTTAATTGAGTTCTGATTTGTGCTGATTGTGTTTGAATTGTGATTTTGAGAATTTATTCCTAAATTTACTTAATATCAGTAATTGATTGGAAAATAACGAGCGTCGGTTTACAATGCCAAAACTATTTTGGTGGACCATATTAAAGGGTGGGATTTATGGAAAGAAAAATATTTTATTTTTGTTAAGGCCGACCGTGTATCCACACACGATTATTTTTATCAAGTACGATAAAAATGGTGAAATTGTTAGATGATTAGGATGGTATACTATATTAGCCTACGGGCTCTAATATGGCAGCCTAGAGCGAGCAGTATACCGGTGTGCTATATTAGCCCGATGGCTCGATATGTCAGCTTAGAGCGAGCAATATAGCTTAGGAACATCCGGTGAGCATTATTAGTATACTATATTAGCCTACGGGCTTAATATATCAGCTTAAAGGGAGCAGTATACTATTTATTAGTTTAGTGTGAGCTATACTATCTATTTATCAGCTTAGTGCGAGTTATACTATATATTTATCAATTTAGAGTGAGCAGTCCAGATATAGTCGGACTTTATACATGATGACATGTAATCGATTGAGTCGATTGATCGATGATTCGATTTGATTTGATGAATTCAAGTGAGTGGTTGATGTGATTGGTGTATTTATGAAATGTACTGACTTGCAGGAAGAAGTGGAGGCAAAGATAAGTCCTCTGATCTGTGTTTGCGCTTAGGTAGCCCTTATGGCGTATTTTCTTCTTAGTCAGGGCTTAAAGGGTTGAACTTGTTGAGACGTCATCTCATCTCGTTGTGGGATAACATTTTCAGGCCCTTAGATGGAAGCTCCTCCTGAGAATTTTGGACAACCGAAGGAAGTGACAGAATAGAAGTGTTACATTCCGTTTCATGGGGACCCTAAGGGATGGGAGTATGAACTTGTGCTGTCTGTGGTCTAAGTCGCTGTGGATTTATCCTACTAGGTACCCTATCCATACATATCATGGTACCGTCAAGATCATAATGCTTAGAGAGAGGGCCCCATACCGAAATCTGAGATACCTCTGTATGTGATGGAGGTTGCTTTTGGGAAAGGCACTGCAGATCCTCCGGAAGGTTCCATGGTGGACGCGGTAGACCCGGATCTTGAAGAGCCAGGAACCTCGGTGTTCTTAGAAGGAGGCTCCAATCAAGATGAAGAGGAGGTGGAGGACGAGGACGAATATTCGTAGTTGTTTGCAAACCCCCCTGTTTTGTAGACCTAGCATATATATATCAACTTGGTTTGTTTATGACCTATTATGATGTGTATATATAAGTGTGTTGTTGGTTTGAAAAATTTATGGCCCTACTTTTGAATCTCATCTCGTTGTTGTCTGAGGATTTATTTATTCGTTTCCACATGCGTATTAAAATATATGGGTCGGCGATGCATCTTGGGACATCGCTATTATATCGACCAAGCAGGGATGTGCACATGCTCGGAGGATCAGGATGTGATAGTTGGTCCTTCAAGCATGTTCCAAGGACCTTGACTTGCTATACGAGAGGATTTCCTCTTGTACGACATTGATGCAGAGTTGGAGGATTTTGATGACATATTCGAGTGAAGGAGAGAAAGAAACTTGCAGAGATTTTGAGAGTAAAAATCGAGAGATAGAGAGTTTTGGTTTTAGGGTTTGGAATTGTTGAGCTTGAAAGAAATATTCTGTGGCATTTAAAGAAATCGAAAATAGATAAATGAATTGTAACAAAGAAAAATACCTTTTCAAGACAAATTCAAAAAGGTAACTGCCAAAAAATTTGAAATCGAATTTTAGCAATAAAATAGTAATTTCTAAAATTAAAATAAGCAAAAGATAATTCGAATACAATCATACCTGTTCAGAAATTTTATACTAAAAGTGAAATACTTGGATTTGAGAGAATGTACATTCGGAAGTAGCTTCCTCAAGTTGAAGTCCTAAGTCTGATCAACTTTAGACTTTAACCCAGATGAGAGATGATATTCAGCTTGCTGCAATTTGACTTAAATAAGTTCTTTTCCAGAGGTTTTGGGAAGATATCCACCAGTTGATTCTTTGAATCAATAAATTGAACCATAATTTCGCCATTTTGGACATGATCTCTTATAAAATGATGACGAATCTCGATGTGCTTTGCTCGGTGCAGGATTCTTCTATTCCAAAGTCTTTTAGTTATTGTCTCATCTAGAGAATTTGAGAACAACAACTCCCAAGAGCAACATATTCTACTTCTGCTTTTGATAATGCCACCGTACTTTGTTTTCTTGAGAACCAAAATATCAGCATTTGTCCCAATAATTGACAAGTGCCAGATGTGCTCTTTTTGTTGACTCTACAATCGGCTAAATCAGCGTCAGAATAACCAAGTAGAGTAAAGTCTCCTTTTGGATACCATAGACCCAGCTTTGGAAAAGTTGCAGCATATTTGATGATGCGTTTAATAGCACTTAAGTGAGATTCTTTTGGATCAGATTGAAATATGGCTAAAATGCACAAACTGAATAAAATGTCAGGTCTAGAGACAGTGAGATAAAGAAGAGAACCAATCATGCTTCTATATAGCTTTTGATCTACTTTCTTTCCTCCTTCATCCTTGTCCAGTTTTGATGAACTTGACATGGGAGTTTCTGTCCTCTTGCAATTTTCCAATCTAAGTTTCTTGATAAGATCTTTGGCATATTTCTCCTGGTTAATGAATATACCTTTCTTTGATTTTCTGACTTGCACTCCCAAAAAGAAGGTCAATTCATCCATCATGCTCATCTCAAATTCATCCTGCATAGATCTTAAAAATTTCTTGCAGAGATTTTCGTTAGGAGAACCAAAGATTATATCATTTACATAAATCTGTACAAGCAGAAAATCTTTTCCTTCTTTTTTTATAAACAGAGTAGTATCAACTTTTCCTTTCTCAAAGCCATTCTCTATTAGAAACTTACTCAACCTTTCATATCAAGCTCGTAGTGCCTTCTTCAGACCATAAAAAGCTTTTTTCTGTCTATAGATAGAGTCTGGTTTTTTTGGATCTTCAAATCCTGGTGGTTGTTCTATATAGATTTCTTCTTGAATGAATCCATTAAGGAAAGCACTCTTGACATCCATCTAGAATAACCTGAAATTTTGATAACAGGCAAAAGCAAGTAACAATTTAATTACTTCTAACCTTGCTACTGGTGCATAAGTCTCGTCATAGTCTATCCCTTCTACTTATGTGTATCCTTTTGCCACAAGCCTTGCTTTATTTTTGATTACTTTACCTTTCGCATCCATCTTATTTCTAAAAACCCATTTTGTTCTAATCACAGAGTTGCCTTTGGGTTTGGAATCAATTCCCACACATCGTTGATGCTAAATTGTCTAAGTTCTTCCTCATAGCTTCTATCCAGCTTTCATCAAACAATACTTCTTCTACTCCTTTTGGTTCTATTTCATAAACAAATGCTAATGCACTGGAGTCTTCTTTCCTTTTGGATTTGGTGTGGATTCCTTCATCAATTTTGCCAATGATGTGTTCTTTGGGATGACTTGACTTGTGCTTCCAATTGCTATTTGATTTGAGAATCTGTTGATCTTCTGTTCCATTTGAATATTCTTGTTCTACTTGTTGTTGTACTCTAGAAGGTTGAATCTCTTTGGGGGAAATAGACTTTATTAAATTCGGAACTGGTTCAGACTCTTCAAGTTGAATCTAATCTGGTTGATTCTGCACATAATCCTAAAACGTGACGTTCATAGATTCTTTTATAGATTGATTTTCCTAAAGTAAAAGAGAGACTTAAACAAAAATCTGCAAAGACATTTTTACAAAAATCATTTTCAAAAAGTGTTTGTAAAACCTATTGATCGAAGTGCTCTCAAATGTTTTAAGTGTAATAGCTCAGAACATTTTTGAGAATGATTGTCCCAAAGTTTAGAGACCAGTTAAGAAAGATTGGGCAAAAACTATTTTTAACACTAACACCATTGGGTACCAAAGAAAGTTTGAGTTTTTCTTCTCATTGCAGGTCACTATTAAAAGAAAACTCAAATGGCACTTGGATAGTAGCTGTTTTAGGCATATGACAGGAGACTGAAGCTGTTTCATAAAGTTGATAGACTAAAATGAGGAAAATAATCTTTTGGTGGAAACAGCAAAGGGAAGATTATAAGATATGGAATTGTGAAGATTGAAAGTCTGACTATCAACAATGTTTCCCTAGTGAAAGGTTTAAATTACAACCTTTTGAGTATAAGTCAACTTTGTGACACAGGTTTCAAAATCAACTTTCAAGGCATTTGTTCTGGACTAAGTCAAGATTTCTCTCAATCCTTTACTGCGCAAAGGCATGGCAACATATACCTTATGGACGCAAATCAAGAAAATTCACAATGCCTTATTGCTATTCAAGATGAAGCAAGTCTCTGACATCGAAAGCTTAGTCATGTAAATATGAAGCGGATTGCCAAAATCTCTTCTAAGAAGCTGGTTCAAGGACTTCTTAATTTGGTTTATCATAAGTTTGAGTTATGCACTCCCTGTGTCTTAGGAAAATAGGTCAAAAGTTCTTTTAAACCAGTAAATCAAGTCTCTACCAGTTGCGTTTTGTAGCTTCTCGATATGGATCTTTTTGGACCAACAAGAACTCAGAGTATTGGTGGAAAGAATTTCTGAGTGACTAACCTCGATTTCTTTGTCAGAATCTGAATCAGTATATGTTTTTTATTCTGGGTTTGAGTTTGAATGAGCCATCAGACATATGTTTGCAAATTCTTCTTCGCTTTCTTCATATTCGATGTCACTCTAAGTTTCTGCTTTAAGAGATTTCTTATACTTTTCAGATTTGCCTTTCTTCCTTTTCAACAAAGGACAGTTTGGTCTAATATGCCTTTTCTCTTACACTCGAAGCATATAACATCCTTGTTAGTTTCAATGTCCTCCGTCGGTCTCTTTTGAGAATTTTGTATGCTTTACTTCTTCCAATTCAATCTTCTTTCCTTGCTATTCAGTTTTCTGAATTTCTATATCATAAGGGCCAGCTCCTCATCATCCATATCATCATCCGAATCTGTATCATCAGAATCAATATTAGACTTTAATGTGATTGATTTCTTACCTTTTGGGTCTTCTTCATTATTGAGCTGCTCCACTTCATATGATTAAAGTGTGCCTATCAGTTCGTCAACTGATAGAGGCAGGACCCTTTGAGTTTCTCTGATTGAAGTCTTCACATGATTTCGATCCTCTGAAAGTCCACGCAGTAGTTTGTTGACTTTCATTGATCCAGAAATTGGTTGACCTTGATAAGCCAGGCCATTCACAATTTCTATAAAGCGACTGAACATATCAAAAATAGATTCTCCAGGCTTCATTTTGAATGCTGCATATTGTCCAAACATAATGTTTATTTCTGTTTCCTTCACACGGTCAATCCCCTCATAGGTAACATGTGTTGGAGAAAACTCCTATGAGTTTTGAAGTTGACAGAACTTCTCTAGTTCTATTCTCAGTTTCATTCTTAGGTATACCAGACTTTTGGTGAATTCCCTCAAAGTCTATTCTACATCAGAAGTCTGCCCCACTTTGACGAAGACCCAGACTGAACGCAAGTGAAGAACGAAGATTTAATTAGGCTCAAGATTGTTTTTCTTCCTTCAAGGCTTCAAAACGAACAGGATATTTATGGCTTTCCGAATGAAAACTTACTTAACTTCTTTGGATATTATTATCGAAATCAATCAAGAACGGTAATATCATTTTGGAAGGCAAGTTTATTTGAAAAGAATCTACTTATGGAAACCTAGATCCAAGGTGACATCGGCTATAGACAACATCGTGAGTTCTTTAAGGCGTCGTTTTCACTAGTGATATTTCCATAATCACCGAACCACGTTTGTCTATAAGTTATTTACGTGCGTTCTTTAAGGCGCCGTTTTCGCCAGTGATACTCCCAATCACCGAACCACGTATGTCCAATAACATCGTACCTGATTGGTCTCAGCCAATAACATTCTCAGTTAGCTCTCACCGTTCTCCCTACTATATAGCCCATCAACGTACTGGCGCTATATACCCATGCTTGGCCATTACCAATCAAATATTCAATAACAAACAATTTAGGACAATTCCTAAAATTCCACAATAAATTCAATTCCACACAACGTAGAGCTCAAATAAATAAATGGGCTGCACCACGACAATCAGCACGAAATTCCGGTCACCGGCCATCCCGGTTGAATTTCCGGAAAAATAATTAATTAAATAAATAAATTTCGAAAATAAATAAATAAACATTAAAAATCCAATTTAGGCCCATATTGCCTTATTGGAGCCCGAAACGGGTCGGGAAAAATCCCGAGATGCATTCAATAAATAACCAAACATTTCTACTTGCTAATAGCTAGGTCTAACCACCTAACATGCATCATTAAGTCACTAAATTAATTGTTCTAACCTAATCTAACCACCTAAGTGCATGTAATTAAATCTAACCAACCCTAAGACATAATTAGCAAACTAATAAAGCATTAGTGAGTAAAACTCACTTGATTAAAAACGGGGATCGAATCACCGCAACGGCGACGCGACGGCGGCCGAATTCCAAACTTTCAGTGGCGTCGGCGGACACTCGGGCCGGGCTCAAAAGCCTCACAACCCTGTAGAAATTTCTGGGCTTAGGCCTGCTGGAATCCTTGGACTGAACTTGGATTGAGCTGGGCTTGAAGACTTCAACTGGGCTGAAATTAGGCTGGGCCCAAAGCTGAAACTAAAACTTGCTGGGCTTCAAGACTAAAACAGAACTGAACTGGGCTTGAACTTGGGCCAAACTGTTGCTGTGAAAATGGGCTGAGCTGGACTGGCTTTTTGGGCTGGCTTGACCTCTTTGCTGGGCTGATGAAGACGGGCCAAACAAGGCAGAGATGGGCCTCGACAATTTCGTAAAGACTGAGGACACGCCACTGGAGAAAACTGAAGACGGAAGCTGCTCGTGGACTCTGCTTGAACGGTGGAGATGGGATTGACTTGGTGAAGACGCGTGAAGCTGAAGTTTACATAGCGAAGCAGCTCTACGCGAAGATGGATGATGCTGCAACGAAATGGAAGAGGGGCAGCTCGCGTGTGGCTTCACTCGGTGGGGGGAGACGTGGGCTTTCGCTGGCTCTTGGAGTCAAAGCCTGAAGACACTGCTCGATGTTGCTGCTGGGCGGAACTTCGTGGCCTGCGTGGAAGAAGTGGACGAATCGCTTTGGTCTTTGGATGATGAGGCTTCTGTAGTCAACAGGATGGAATCTCGGTGGGGTTTGATTCATGGCAGAAGAGAGAGGAACAATGGTGGGATTTCTGTGGGTTTCAACAGTAGAAAAATTGAAGGAAGGGTGGACCGAAGAAGTGGAAGACACCTGGCAGCTTGCAGGTGTTGCTGGCTGCTTCTGCTTTCGATGCTTCTTCGCTGCTGGCTTGTGCGAGGAAACAGAGCGGTGGAAAATGAAGTTGACTAGAGAGCAGTTGGCGTGCGCTGGATCTTCGAGAGACGTCGTTGCAAGGCTTCTTCAACGCTTTAGTAGCTTGGTTTTTGTTCGTGAGTTGGCGCGGCCAAAAGAGGAGCATGAACAAACGGCAGCTCCAGTTTTCTTGAGCTGTTGATGGAGGTGTCGCATGAATTGGGAATGATGGAAGGGAAGCATCTCACGGCAGCAAGATGGAGAGGATGACGGAGAGTTGGGCTCCACTTGGTTGGTATTTTGCAAAATATCTTCCAAAAGCCATTCTTAGCCATGCATTAATACTTGGCCTTCAATAGGCCATCCAAATGTCCTATATAACCTCCCAAGTGGTCCAATTTTGCTAGGCTAAAGGGGGGTTACGAAATTGAGAGAGAGATGGCCTCAATTGGTTCTAAATCCCTCTTGATTTCATCTCAATTGATTCTCACAAATTCAATTGATCATTCATTGATCGTCTCTGCATTTTTCCTCACTCAAGAATCCACCAAAATCCAAATTGATACCAATGATGCACACCCCATCTTAAGATTCGATTTTTTAACTAAGTTCGAACTAAATTTCAATTCCAATCTCTCCAAATTGAGGTCCAATTTTGATGTAGAAAAATCCCAAGAAATTTTCTATAAATCTCCGACACACACAGGCTCAACCCGAAAATCAAATTTCCCATTAATTTAGCCAATCTGAACTTCTGACAAATTTCCGCGACGTCCGAACCCAATTTCCGTAAAATTTCCCGAATCTCCGAAAATCTTCTAAGACTGAGTCGATACTCTTAAAATTTATTGTGACATGGCCAAAACTTCAATGCTAATTGTATGGGTGACCAAGATCATTAGGCTTTCATCACAATCTCCAAACGGCTCGAGATCTCCTTGATTGATATTGTCTAACGTGATGATTGGAATAATTCATTTGGAAAGTGCCAACAGTCGAAAATGCATAGAGGAGTATTTAAGGAGCTTTTCAAGTCAGTCGAAGGAGTGTGTGAAAGAAGAATTCCAAAGTTGGAAGCTTCCCAAATTACTTATTCTTCCTCATACAGTGCTCAAACTTGTATTCGAAGAGGAGAGAAACTCTAGAGAGTGACTTTGTGAGAGCAGTAGAATCTCTTCACCGAGAAGTCGAGATCATAAGGCTGTAACACTCCTTTTCGATTCATAGTGAACACCATCCAGAAGGTTGTCAGCATGGGAAGTGGACGTAGGCTTAATCTAAGCTGAACCAATATAAATCCCGTGTTAAATTTATCTACCTTGAACTCCTTTATTTTATCCGTTGTCATATATTTTTGTGTTTCGAAATAGTCGTTAAAGCTTGAACTCTTTTTCAAAGTCTGTTGTTCATCAGACTAAGTTTAAAAGTAAAAGTACTTTTATTGTATTTTGTAAAATATATTCTCACACCTATTCACCCCCTCTAGGTGTTTATACTAGCACTTTCAATTGGTATCAGAGCTCGCGTGCTTATTTTGTGGAAGTGTTTTTACTTCTAAGCTAAAGATCTTCTATGGCTAGTAGTTTGGCTCCAAGTTTAGTTGAAGGACAGAGCAACACCGACCTCCTTATTTTGATGGAAATGAGTGTAATGTGTGGAAGAACAAAGTGAAGGCATTTCTCAGATCCAGAGATCCCTTGGAGTGGGATGTTGTTGAAAAAGGAATTAATCCAAAAGCAACATCAACGTCAAGGAGACAAGTGATAGATGCTGATGAATCAACACAAAGTTGAATTTACCAAGAGATAGGCTCTTGATGCAAAAGTAATCTATTCTTTATACTGTGCTCTGCCCCCCATTAAATATAACCGAATTTCTTTTTGTGAAACAGCAAAAGAAGTTTGGGACAGACTACATGTTACCTATGAGGGCACTAACCGTGTGAAGGAAACAAAAATAAACATTCTGCTTGGACAATGAAGCATTCAGAATGAAGCTTGGAGAATCTATCTCTGATATGTTCAGTCGCTTTACAGAAATTGTGAATAGCCTGGCTTATCAAGGTCTACCAATTTCTGGACCAATGAAAGTCAACAAACTGGTGTGAGGACTTTCAAAGGAATGGAATCATGTCAAGACTTCAATTAGAGAAACTCAAAGGATTATGCCTCTATCAGTTGATGAACTAATAGGCATGCTTCAGTCGTACGAAGTGGAGCAGATCAATGATGAGGAAGATCCAAAATGTAAGAAATCAATCGCATTAAAGTCTAACATTAATTCTGATATTACAGATTTAGACGATGACATGGACGATGAGGAGTTGGCCCTTATGATTAAAAAGTTCAGAAAATTAAACAAAAAGGGAAGAAGGCTGAATTGGAAGAAGCAAAGCATGCAGAATTTCCAGAATAGACCAGCAGAAGATGTTGAATCTAGCAAGGAGATAATATGCTTTGAGTGTAAGAAAAATGGGCATATTAGACCAAACTGTCCCTTGCTGAAAAAGAAGAAAGGGAAGCATGAGAAATATAAGAAGGCTCTTAAAGTAGAAACAAGGAGTGGCACCAAATGTGAATAAAGCAAAGAGGAATTTGCAAACATATGTCTGATGGCTCATTCAGAGTTAGACTCTGAATTAGAGACAAAGACTGATTTAGATTTTGATAAAGAAATCGAGGTCACTATTAAAAGAAAAATCAAATGGTATTTGGAAAGTGCCTGGTCTAGGCATATGACAGGAGACTCACGCTGCTTTGTAAAGCTTATCAGACTAAAAAGAGGAAAAGTTTCTTTTGGTGGAAACAACAAAGGGATTTATGAAGATTGGAAGTCTGACTATCAATAATGTTTCCTTGGTGAAAGGCTTAAACTACAACTTTTTGAGTATAAGTCATCTTTGAGATACAGGTTTCAAAATAAACTTTCAAGAAGGCATTTGTTCTGGAATAAGTCAAGATTTCTCTCAATCCTTTACTGGGCAAGGGCATGGCACTATATACCTTCTGGACATAAATTTAGAAAATTCTCAGTTTCTTATTTCTATTCAAGATGAAGCAAGTCTTTGGCATTGAAAGCTCGGTCATGTAAATATGAAGCAGATTGCCAAAATCTCTTCTAAGAAGCTGGTTCGAGGACTTCCTAATATGGCTTACTAGAAGTCTGAGTTATGCACTCCCCATGTCTTAGGAAAACAGGTCAGAAGTTCTTTTAAACTAGTAAATCAAGTCACTACCATTCGCGTTTTGCAGCTTCTCCATATGGATCTTTTCGGACCAACAAGAACTCAGAGTATGGGTGGAAAGAAGTTTTGTCTAGTAATTGTGGATGATTATTTATGTTTCACTTGGGTATTCTTTTTGGCAAACAAATCTGAAACTTTTTCATATTTTTCAAACTTTGCAAAAAAAGTTCAGAATGAGAAGGTTATGCTATTTCAAGCATAAGAACAGATCATGGAGATCAATTTGAAAATCAGGATTTTGCAGACTTCTGTGATGAATCCGGTTTTTAGCATGTTTTCTCCTCTCCATACACTCCAAAAAAAAATGGGGTTGTGAAAAGGAAAAACATATCTTTATAGGAGATGACCAGAACTCTATTTATAAAAAGCAAAATATCCTCTTGATTTTGGGTAGAAGCAGTTTCTACTGCCTGTTATATCATCAATAAGGTATTCCTAAGGCCTATCCTAGAGAGGACTACCTATGAAATATATAAAGGGAAGAAGCCAAATGTTTCTTATTTTCACGTTTTTGGCTGTAAGTGCTCTATTTTGAAGAATGCGAATGATCGATCTGAAAAGTTCGAGGAAATATCGGATGAAGGAATTTTTCTTGGCTATTCAATGTCAAGCAAAACATACAGGGTCTTTAACAAGAAGACTCAATCTGTAGAAGAATCTATGAACGTCGAGTTTCAAGATTATGTGCATAATCAACCAGATCAGATTCAACTTGAAGAGTTTGAACCAGTTCCAGACTTAACAAAGTCTACTTCCCCTGAAGAGGTTCAATCTTCTAGAGTACAACAACAAGCAGAACAAGAAGATTCAAATGGAACAGAGGATCAACACATTCTCAAATCAAATAGCAATTGTAAGCACAAGTCAAATCATCCCAAAGAACTCATCATTGGCAAAATTGATGAAGGAATCCGCACCATATCTAAAAGAAAAGAAGACTCCAATGCATTAGCACTTGTTTTTGAGATAGAACCAAAAGGAGTAGAAGAAGCATTGTCTAATGAAAGCTGGATAGAAGTTATGCAGGAAGAACTCAAACAATTTAGCATCAATGATGTGTGGGAGCTGATTCCAAAACCCAAAGACAAATCTGTGATTGGAACAGAATGGGTTTTCAAAAATAAAATGGAATAAGGGATAGACTATGACGAGACCTATGCATCAGTAGCAAGGTTAGAAACGATTAGATTATTACTTGCTTTTGCCTGTTATCAAAATTTCAGGTTATTCCAAATGGATGTCAAGAGTGCTTTTCTTAATGGATTAATTCAAGAAGAAGTCTATGTGGAACAACCACCGGGATTTGAAGATCCAAGAAAACCAAACTCTGTCTACAGACTGAAATAGGCTTTGTATGGTTTGAAGAAGGCACCACAAGCTTGGTATGACAGGTTGAGTAAGTTTCTAATAGACAATGGCTATGAAAAATTAAAAGTTGATACTACTCTGTTTATAAAAAGAGAAAGAAAAGATTTTTTACTTGTACAGATTTTTCTAGATGATATATTCTTTGGTTCTCCTAACGGAAGTGTCTATAAGAAATTTTCAAGATCTATGCAGGATGAATTTGAGATGAGTATGATGGGTGAATTGACATTCTTTTTGGGAGTGCAAGTTAGACAATCAAAGAAAGGTATATTCATTCACTAGGAGAAATATGCCAAAGATCTTATCAAGAAATTTGGATTGAAAAATTGCAAGAGGACAGAAACTCCTATGTCAAGTTCATCAAAACTGGACAGGGATGAAGGAGGGAAGAAAGTAGACCAAAAGCTATATAGAAGCATGATTGGTTCTCTTCTTTATCTTACTGCCTCTAGACCTGACATTTTATTCAGTGTATGTCTCTGTGCTAGATTTCAATCTAATCCAAAAGAATCTCACTTAAGTGTTGTTAAACGCATCATCAAATATGTTGCGACTTTTCCACAGCTAGGTCTATGGTATCCAAAAGAAGGAGATTTTACTCTTCTTGGTTATTCTGACGTTGATTTAGCCGATTGTAGAATCGATAGAAAGAGCACATTTGGCACTTGTCAATTGTTAGGACAAATGCTAGTATCTTGGTTCTCAAGGAAACAAAGTACGGTGGCTCTATCAATAGAAGAAGCATAATATGTTGCTCTTGGGAGTCATTGTTCTCAAATTCCCTGGATGAGACAACAACTAAGAGACTTTTGAATTGAAGATTCCTACACAGAGATTAGATGTGACAACACAAGCACTATCAATCTTACCAAAAACCAAATTCTTCATTCAAGAGCAAAGCACATCGAGATTCGTCATCATTTTATAAGATATCATGTCCAGAATGGTGAAATTATGGTTCAATTTATTGATTAAAATAATCAATTGGCGGATATCTTTACAAAACCTCTGGAGAAGAACCTATTTGAGTCGATTCGCAGCAAGCTGAATATCATCTCTCCTCTCGGTTAAAGTCTAAAGTTGATCAGACTCAAGACTTCAACTTAAGAAAGCTAATTCAGTATGTTCATTCTCTCCAATCCAGGTATTTTATTTTTAGTAAAGAAGTTTCTGAACATGTATGTTTATATTCGAATCATCGCTTGCCTATTTTATTTTTAGAAATTACTATTTTATTGCTAAAATTCGATTTTGATTTGTTAGCAAATACCATTATTAAATTTGTTCTGAAAAAGTATTTTTCCTTTGTGACGATTCATTATCTATTTTTGATTTCCTTAAATACCTCGGAACATTTTCTTCGAGCACAACACTTCAAAACCTTAAGACCAAAAGTCTTTATCTCTCGAATTTTACTCTCAAAATCTCTTTGCAAGTTTCTCTCTATCTTTCACTCGAATATGTCAATGAAATCCTCCAAGTCAGCATTAGTGTCACACCAGCGAAAATCCTTTCGCATTGCAAGTTAGGGTCCTCAGAACATGCATGAAGGACCAACCCACTTTGATCTCACTAGTGAAGATTCTCTGCAAGATTCTCCTCGACGATCTGTAAATGAGGAAGTTGAACAAGATGTGGTTCCTATCAGAGTAATGAGGCCTAAGGTACTCTTCAAGCATTACATATTTTTGAAACAAGTAGCCCAATGAGTTTTGTCACTAGTTTTCTGAACAGTAATGGGTATGAGAACGAGACCTTATTTTTGAAGACTGATGCAAGCCTAGGGGAGGCTTTCTCAAATAATAGGATCGGGAGAGTGACTCGCGCACAAGAAACGGGACGAACAGTAATTTCAGCACTACGCAAGCTCAGGAGAACGGTTGTACCTTTGTCGATACAGATCAGATCAACCTGATTCCAAAGCCAAATGAACAAAAACTTCTGGATCTACAATTTTTGTGTTTTGGGTTTTCTGAAATAAGCACTGTAGGATAGTCGAAATTGGGTTGGAAGTAACGAACAGAACAGGAAAAGATAGGAACTTCGTTGGTTGCTCTTCTAGGCCTCCAAGGAAGTTCAGGGGGGGCACCGATTCTTGTAGATCGATGACTGCAACTCTTCAAGAATGCAGATTTCGAAAGCTCCGACTCTTCAAGGATGGAGTGAAAACTCTTCTAGGTTTTCAAGGTATGAACTCTACAAGGTTCATAATACTTGCTTCAAGCAAAGCTTTTCATTTATCAAAAGTCGTCTGTCTTCTACAAGGGATTGGATGGCTTATATCATCAAAGAAATAAAAACAAAGCATAGAAACTTGAAAGCATTAAAGAGCCTAGAAACTAGAAAAATAATAAAGAGCTTAGGAACTAGAAACTAGCAAAAGAATCACGTCTTCATGGCTCCCAAGGTGTCTTCTTTCAAACTTTAGGAATGGACTCAAGATATCATTATGGCTTCTCGGTTTCGTCAAGCTTTAATGCGGGCCGATCTTCTTGGTCCAGAGAGTTGGTCTTCAATGCGGGCTGCATCAAAGACTATGGAAAGACTAGGAATAGCGCCGAAAGGAACGGTGGAAAAGGTATTTGTGAATTTTCCTTCTGATCCTCATCTTAGGTCAGAAAGTCAGCCTGAGAACAAGGATGATGATGAGCACATGTTTACGAATTTCCAACCTAGAATGGGTGTGGCTGTTGATGTTCCTGGAGAAAGAACGAAACTCTTTCGTTCAAAGTGTGGCATCCTAGAATTTCTTGTCAATCCTTAGAGGTGCTTTAATTCATGTTTTGCATTGAGATTTTGGCGAAGCTTTTGGTGGGCAATTATTTGATAGGAAAATTCTATTTTTGGCCATGTGATTTATGGGTTGGAATTTATTAAATTAGGTCACAAAGTTTTGCGAATTATAAATTACAATTAGGTGTTTATATAATTAAGGTTTAAGGTGGATTATTAGGATTAGGGTGGGCTGGACATTTAAAGACCAAACCAGCCCATAGCCTCACCCCTTTCTCGACTGGCCCATGAAGCCCAAGGAGGAGAAGCTACCTGACCCAAGGCTGGCCCAAGCCCATGAGGGGCTATTGTCGCATGAAGGAGGGGGGGATTCTGGTTGCATGCCTCCCCCATTTTTCCCATGGTGATGGCCAAGTGTCCTCCATGCAAATCGTACTGATGGCTAATGATGGAGGGGAGGAAAATTAGAGGGAGAGTGGCCGGTTTAAGCAAGAGAGAGGGAGAGAAGGGGGTTCATCCTAGAGAGAGAGAGAGAGAGAGAGGAGAGAAAGAGAAGGAAGAAAGGAAGAAAGGAAGAAGGGAAGGAGAAAGGAGGAAGGGCCGTGCATCACTGTTTGTCGATCATCCGCCGTGCGTCACCGTCCGTCGCCGCTGTTGTCTCACCATTGTGCTCGCTGTTTGCTCGATCTAGAGGCAAGTGGGATCCTTGATCTACTCTTGCGTGTTGTGCCTAGTGTGCGTGTGATTGAACGGTAAAATTTCGGAGGTTTAGAATGTGAAAAATTGAAGTTATAAGGGTGATGCTCTAGTCTAGTGTACTGTTCTTGAGAAAACAGCTCGACCTTGGATGTTCTAGTGACTTGCATGTGATGTACGTGTTGGATTTTGGCTTTGACTTCTAAATGAAAGTTTTTAAGGACTTTTTGGAGTATAACATACTCAAGTTCGGGACAAAAAAAAAACAAGTACAGGTAGGTGAAATCGTGGTCTTTCGAATGTAGCTAGATCTCGAAATCTCGGTACTAGGAACAGAAGCTTTAACCACCTATATTTAATTACCTAGGAGTAATCGGACTTTGATGTCTGCGTGAAATATCTACCTTAGGGTCTTGACTATCACATAGTCAAATTTCATAATTTTGAGAGGTTATTTGCGTATTTACTCGGAAATTTTTCTAAAACCGTGCAATCTGATGTGTTTGGACTTGGTAAGTTGCAATGCGTGGACTATATAGTTTTGTATGAGGCTCTTTCGGAAATGTGTAATGCATGAAATATCTCTCTTTATGTCTTCCCTACAATATATTCAAATTTCGTAATTTTTGAAGTTCATTTGCCTATTTAACCAAAAATGTTTCAAAAACTGTGCAAGTTGAATTGTTAGAATAGTAGTGCTGTGATGCATTGTCTATACCGAATTTTATGAGGGTCTTTTGGTGTAGTGTTCTTCATGAAATATCTGCCTTTATGTCTTGAATATTACATGTTTGAATTTCATAATTTTTGAAAGTCATTTTGGTATTCAATTAAAATGTTTTCTAAAACTGTGCCAGCTGGATTGTGTGAATTTCAAAAGCTGTAATGCATGGACTATTTTGTTTCGTATGAGCCCCATGAATTATATTGTTTTAAGTGATTGAATCTCGCTGCACATGTAATGATATTTGGCATTACATATAAAATCAAAAGCTGAAATTGACCTTGTTGCCATCACATCATGTGCCATGTTGATATTAAGGCACAAATTGTGAATATGAATTATGATAAATGAGGATACCGTCGGAGGTGTGAGTCGACGATGCCCCGGGAGTGTCAGGATGCCCGGAGGGGGTGCCGGATGCCCGGAATGTGGGGGTGCCGGATGTCCTTGGGAGTTTCGAGATGCCCGGGATGTGGGGGTGCCGGAAGCCTTGGAGGTGTGTGCTGAGGGGATACCTCGTGATGCCAGTTGGGATACGAGATGCCTGGAATGTGGGGGTGCTGGATGCTCGGAGGTGTGTGCCGGAGGTTCCTCACGATGCCAGGTTGGGTGCGAGCGATAAAATGTGGGATGCAATTACTGGTCCTGGGAAAGAAAATGTGGTGATCTAATTGAAAGATAAAAAAGTTGAAATCGAATCATGCATGGTATGGTGACATGTATGCATGGCTGTATGATATGATATGTATGAGTGCATGGTGGTATGTGCACATAAGGCATGGATATGCATGAATACTTGATCATGAGTGCGTGGTTGTATATGCACCTATGGCATGATGGTATATGCATGAATACTTGATGATGAGTGCATGATGGTGTATGTACATATGGTATGATGATATATGCATGGTTGCAAGGTAAGTTATGCTTGGATGCATGAATGATATGTACTCCACTATGATGTCATGATTGTTCTATTTGATGCATTGAGTAGTTTAATGGATCTTTTACCTGCTGAGTGGTTGTACTCACTCATTTGAGGACTAATATTTCAGATTAGAAAGATGCCTCTCCCTCCAGTCACGCGAGGTACCTTTTACGGCCTTCCATTTGACGTGGAGGTCGATTGTATGGAGCTTGATTGTGTCACCATCCTTGGTCTGATGTTTATAAGGGTTCATGTGCTAGTGATGTATGATGTGGGCCTGGCCGGGGGCCCGATCATCCAGGAGTTCTTATCGGTCCACATCCGCCGAGATGGAGTGATGCGGGGGATGTTGCCGCCGCCATTGCCCAATGCACCGGGCTAGGTGTGATGGCCCGCGTGAGGAGTTGGAGCTGACACATTTTAGAGATAGCCGACACTTGTAGATGGAGGGTTACACGTGATCGATATAGGGGGTCGAGATCTCTCCTTTGAGCTGTGGCCAAGTTTAGCAAAAAGTCTTGGCTTTTATTTTTGGTTGTACCGGCCCGAGAAGTCCATCATGAAAATATAAATAAAAGTGGCTCGGCTTTATCTTTTCTTATGGTGCGTAGTTGGTGTGCATTGCATTATGGTTATTGGAGGGAGAAATTGTGAGACGTGTTTATGCTTCCGCTAATAAGCTGTGCTGGGACTGTTTTTTTTTTTTTTTTAAATGCCTATGAACTACGGTACTTCCGCTAAGAGATGTAACTGGTATTCATTAGGTGAAGCGATAGGTATCTGTGGCGACCATAGATGTTTGGGGGTGCCACACGAAGGAGCACAAAAGGGTTTATGCACAAATGCTGAACAGAGGAGTGATAAACCCACGCACTATTTACTTTGATTTTCTGGACTCCATACAGGTTAACTTGAGAGAAAAGTTAGCAAGTCTTCAACTTGAAAAGTTTTGTGCTGAGACAGCCGTAGCTTATCCTGAAAAGTTTTGGGAGTTGAGCGTAGTGGTTTTCTACCAATTAATGTTTGCATCAATCAAGCCACTCGATTTTTTATGAAGGACATACTGCCAAGTGGAACTATCACTTATTCTCGCAAGCTAGCATCCAACATTCCGCTGCACAAGATTGTCATTAATTGCATCAAACCCAAAGCCATCTCCAAGGCTTATGTCTCGAGATTTGAAGCAAAGATTATGTGGGCTATTTGCAATGGAATTCTTTTTTCTCTACCACACACTATCTTCTTGCATATGTACAGGATTGTGGTGAAAGAAAAATGACAATTGCCATACTCTGCCTTGATTGTAAAATTGTTCCGATACTTTCAAATACAATTTCCCTCTCAACTTTGTTCAAGAACTGTCAATGCTATGGAGATAGGAATGAAGTTGATCTCCAAAATGAGGCTAATAAATCTATCCAAGGATTTGGAACGTTTGAAGAAGTAATCATCTAGCAGAATGAAGGAAGGATCTACTACTACAAGGAAGCAAAAAGGAAAAGAAGCTATCCAAAAGACTTCAAAGAAAAAGAAGTCTGTCCTCGTGATGGACGAAGAAGAGGAGGATGATCTAACAATTTCTGCGCTTGCCTTGCGAAATCTTCAAGGTTCTGTTGATTCTGAAGAGACAAAAGAAGAGGACAGAGAACAAGAAGCAAAGGAAGAGAGTGATGCAGAAAAGAAGAATGAAGATGTTGATTCTGAAGAGACAGAAGAAGAGTAAAAAGAACGATAAGAAGAGGAAGCGAGTGATGCTGAAAGATTAGCCGAAAAGGAGAATGAAGATGAAGATTCTGAAGGAGATACTGGTGCAATACCAGTATCGGATGACTCTGCACACAATAGGGAAAATGCTGCATTTGAAAGAGAAGACATTAAACAAGAAAAGAGAACTAGTGCTGGGAAGGAACAGGTACAAAAAGAAGAGATCTCATCTCAACTTGAAGGCACCAAAACAGGGGGAGATAATGAGAAAACTCTTGCACCCACTGCTACTGATGGCATTAGTCGATCTCCTGCAAATGTCGAAGATGTTTTTGCCTCTCATTTCCCTGAAGCTGATGCAAAAACTCCAAGTCAGGGTATGAAACAAACTGGCCTTGATCAAGTTGATGTTCCTTCATTTTTGAATACTCCACAGACTCACTTCACCCAATGATAGTAGAGCTCCTTTTGGAGTTAAAAGCACAGCAATATGCAATGGAGGTTGAAATTCAGAAGCTACATACTGCCTTAAGGTTTACCTCAGATTTTCTAATTGGCAAAGTATAGTCTCTCGATACTCAAGTTCAAATGCTGAATCAACATGTCTCGTAGAGTGTAGCTAGAGTAGAGAATGTCTATCATCAGTGCCAAGAGAAGCTTACGGAGGCAGTGCAGTTGCTGGCGGATTTCCAACTTGTTTGTGTTCCAAGACAACCCTGAATGACTCCATCTCTTTTTATCCATTTTATTTGCTCATTTTATTATGACTTTCTCTTTCTTTTTGCCGTTGACGAAATTGGGGAGAAAAGAGAGCAAATTTAAAAGTTCTTGTTTGTTTGAACTTGGTATTGTTCTTTAGAAGAATGTTTATGTTCTACAGTTAACTTTTGAGAATGCTTATATTCTATAGTTAACTTTTGTGATTGTGAATTTGGATTGAACTTTTGTGGTTCTAGAACTCTTGAACTCTAAACTATTAAGACTAATGTGTCTTTTGTGGATGCATATTCAATCTCATTCAGTTCTAATAATTTGTTATTATTATAAAGATATCATGTGCTGCTAAAGTATTGTTTTGTAGGATATAAATGTTAAATCTGCATGAAAGTTTTGCCACCATCAAAAAGAGGAAGATTGTTGGAGAAAACTCCTATTAGTTTTGAAGCTGACAAAACTTCTGGTGAATTCTCTCAAAGTCTATTCTACATCATAAATCTGTCCCACTCTGATGAAGACCCATACTGAACGCAAGTGAAGAACGAAGATTTAATCATACTCAATATTATTTTTCTTCCTTCAAGGCTTCAATACGAATAGGATATTTATGGCTTTCTGGATGGTAACTTACTTACCTTCTTTGGATATTATTATCAAAATCAATCAAGAACAGTAATATCATTTTGGAAGGCAAGTTTATATGGAAAGAATCTACTTATGGAAACCTAGATCCTGATTATATGGGTGACCAGGATTTCAGGCTTTCATGACAATCTTCAAACGGCTCAAGATCTCCTTGATTGATTTTGTCCAACGGGATGATTATAAGAATTCCTATAGAAAGTGCCAATGGTCGAAAAAGCATAGAGGAGAATTTAAGGAGCTTTTCAAGTCAATCGAAGGAATGCGTGAAAGAAGAATTTTAAAGTTTGAAGCTTCCCAAATTACTTATTCTTCCTCATATAGTGCTCAAACTTTTATTCGAAGAAGAGAGAAACTCTAGAGAGTGACTTTGTGAGAGCAGTAGAATCTCTTCACTGAGAAGTCGATATCATAAGACTATAACACTCTTTTTTTATTCATAGTGAACACCAGCCAGACGACTGTCAGCGTGGAGAGTGGACGTAGGCTTAATCTAAGGAAAACCACTATAAATCTCGTGTTCATTTTTAAACTGAGTTTGATGAACAACAGACTTTGAAGAAGAATTCAGACTTTAATAGCTGTTTCGAAACACAGAAAGATATCACAACGGATAAAATAAAGGAGTTCAGGGAAGAGAAAATAAACACGAGATTTATAGTGGTTCGGTTTAGATTAAGCCTACGTCCACTCTCCACGCTAACAACCTTCTGGCTAGTTTTCACTATGAATCGAAAAAGAGTGTTACAACCTTATGATCTCGACTTCTTAGTGAAGAGTTTCTACTTTTCTCACAAAGTCACACTTTAGAGTTTCTCTCTTCTTTGAATACAAGTTTAAGCATTGTATGAGGAAGAATAAGTGATTTGGGAAGCTTCAGACTTTGGAATTATTCTTTCACACACACTCTCGAATGACTTGAAAAACCACCTTAAATACTCCTCTGTGCCTTTTCGACTGTTGGCACTTTCCAGAGGAATTCTTCCAATGATCCTATTGGACAGAATCAATCAAGAAGATCTCGAGCCATTTGAAGATTGATGATGAAAGTCCAATGATCCTGGTCGCCTATACAATCAGTATCTTGGTTTCCATAAGTAGATTCATTCCAAATAAACTTGCCGTTTGGTTTGACCAACGCCCCGGCTTCTTTCATAGATTTGATGAATCGAGTATTCAAGGAATATTTGGATCAATTTGTGATTGTGTTTATTGACGACATTTTGGTGTATTCGAGAAGTCCAGAGGAGCACGAATGACACTTGAGGAAGGTACTTCAGACCCTGCAAGAACACAGACTGTACACCAAGTTCAATAAGTGCGAGTTTTGGTTAACTCATGTGGCTTTCTTAAGTCACATGATTTCTGGTGAAGGGATCTCCGTGGACCAAACTTAGATTGAAGCCATGATAAATTGACCGAGACCAACAACAGTGACAGAGATCAAGAATTTCTTGGGATTAGCAAGCTATTATAGACGGTTCATGGAAAGATTTTCTACAATAGCCATGCCTCTTACTCGACTATTGAAGAAGAAAGAGAAGTTCGACTGGACAAATAAGTGCGAGCGGGGTTTCCAAAAGCTTAAGCAAAAGTTGACTACCGCACCCGTGCTGACGATTCCACCTGGTCCTAGAGGATATGAGATCTACAGTGATGCGTCGTATAGAGGACTGGGCTGCATTTTAATGCAACATGGGAGAGTTGTTGCATACGTGTCCCGTCAACTGAGGTCTCACAAGTTGAATTATCTGACACATGATTTAGAACTCACAGTGATCATCTTTGCTCTAAAGATTTAGAGACATTACTTGTGCAGAGAAAAGTTCTAGATCTTTATGGACCACCAGAGCCTAAAGTACTTATTCTCTCATAAGGAGCTAAACTTGAGACAACGTCAATGGATAGAACTTCTCAAGGACTATGACTATGACAGCCTGTATCATCCCAGAAAAACCAATAAAGTCGCGAATGCATTAAGTCGGAAGTCTTCAATTATGCAGATAATGGTTTAGGAGTGGATCCTACTTAAAGGAGCTCGAGATTCGGATTTTAAGTTTTGAGATAAATCACCTTTCAAGTCTTATGGCTACCCTTAGAATTGAACCAGAAGTGCAGATAAGGATTAAGACATTGCAGTTGACAAACCCTAAGATCCAAAAAATTCTACAACAAGATACAGAAAAGAGAAAAGCTGATTTTCAAGTTACCGAGGACGAAACACTAAAGTTTCATGGGCGATTGTGCGTACCCGATGATGCGGAGCTTAAGGAAGAGATCTTGTCAAAAGCCTACTGTAGCAACTACAGCATTCATCCAAGTAGTACGAAGATATATCAGCATCTACCCCAACACTATTGGTGGAATGGTATGAAGGCGGATACCGCCAGACATGTCACCAAGTGTCTAACGTGCCAACAAGTGAAAGCGCAGCATTGCAAGCTTGGAGGACTGTTACAACCTCTTGAGATTTCCGAGTGGAAATGGGAACATGATGGGACTACTGAGAAATCAGTGAGGTAATGGTTCCATATGGACTATAGTTGACAGATTGACGAAATCTGCTGAGTTATGCTGAGATATGCTGAGTTGTACGTGTGACAAATAGTTCATCTTCATGGAGTACTAATGACAATTACGTCAGATCGAGACCCGAAGTTCACAGCAACTTTCTAGAAAAGTTTACAAATTGCATTGGGAAAGAAACTGTAGTACAACAATGACCTATCATCCACAGACGGATGGCTAGTCTAAGAGGACAATTCAAACCCTCAAGAACATTCTACGAGCTTGCATATTGGACTTCAAAGGAAGCTGGGAGGAACAACTTCATCTAGTTGAACTCGCCTATAATAACAATTATCAGCAGAGTATCCAGATGGCACCATTTGAAGTGTTGTATGGTAGAGCCTACAAAAATCCCGTCTATTAAGACAAAGTTGGAGAACGTAAGATCACGAGCCCCGAGTTAGTTCAGCAGTCAGTCGACACTCTCAAAGTCATTCGAGAAAGACTCAAAACCACTCAGAGTCGCCAGAAGAGTTATATAGATAAGCGGCGTAGACCATTGGAGTTCCAAGTTGGTGAACACATATTCCTCAAAGTATCACAAATGACGGGTACTTCGTGCTTTGGCAAGAAAGAACTGCTAAGTCCAAGGTACGTTAGTCCCTTTGAAATTTTTGGAGCGAATTGGGACCTTGGCGTATCATCTTGCGTTGCCGCCGAGACTCGCTCAAATGCATGATGTCTTCCACATGTCGATGTTGAGGAAGTATGAACCTAACCCAACCCACATGCTGAATTTTGAAGAATTAGACGTGGATGAGAGAGTATTGTACGTGGAGAGACCGGTTCAGATAGTGGATCGAAAGGAGCAAGTGATACGCAACAAGACAATTCCCTTGGTTAAACTCGTCTAACAACACCACGGAACGGAAGGAGCCCCGTGGGAAAGCGAAAAATCGATGATACGTCAATACCCCCACCTTTTTGTAGAAGAATTGTAATAGTTTAAATTTTGAGGACGAAATTTTTATAAGAGAGGATGAGTTGTGACATCATGAAATTTGACCCCGCCTCAAATATATGAGATGGTTGTTTCATCGACGCGCCTATGGTCATTTTACTTTGAGCTGGCCCCTCACGAGTTAACTAATCTATTAGATGAGGCCGTTAAGGGATATAAAAGCGATAGACTAGAGAATTTGATCAGAAATCGATCACTCGACCATAATAATCGGCGAAGGTCAATACGCCACCATTATAATCAATTAACGAACGGATATAGGTCGATTCGTGTGGCACCCCGAACCCTTCGTAGGTCGCCACAAGCGCCAATGTTACACCTTATTACCTTTCATCTTAGAAGAGGCGTCGTAATTAGTAGACACATTGTTTTTTTTTTTTTTTTATAATACGGTCCCAGCGCGACTCATCAGCGGAAGCAAAATTAAAACATCACCATCTCACCCTCCATCAACCATGATACAAATACACACCACTAATCACCATGATTTTATAGACAAGCCACGACACTTTATTTACATATAATTTCAAGATGGGACTTCTTTTGGGTCGGTACAACAAAAGGAAAAGCCAAGACTCAGCCATGTCCGGCCTAAAACCCCAAAAAGAAATCTCGACCCACTACATCTCACGTGCACAATCCCCCATCATCGGTGTCGACTAACTATCCCCAAAAAAAAAAAACAAGCTCCTACTTGTCACGCACGAGCCTCACACCCAATCCGGTGCATCAGGGGGTGGCGGTGGCAACATCCCTCTCATCACACTGTCGTGACGAACGTGGACGAAGACGAACTCCTGGACAATCGGGCCCCCAGCCAGGCCTATGTCGTACATGACAAAACAGCGCACTCGTGTATACGTCAATCCAGGCACAAAAGGACACCCGAACTCCTCCCACTCAATCTCTACATCGGATGGTAGACCGTAAAACACACCCCACGTAACGACAAGAAGCGGCATGCTGCTAATCTGAAATGTTGGTTTCCAAAAGGGGTGAGTATAACCATTCAGCAGGTAAATGAATCCAATAACCACTCAATGCATCATACAAGTCATACATGCATTGCAGGCATTACTTACCTTGAAGCCATTATTTTATCACACACATGTCGTCATCATCATATACATGACACCATCATACCATACACATGTCATCATCATCATGACATCATCATATCACAACATATATGCATGTCATCATGCCATATCATATATCATCATCATATCACATCATACATCATCATCATCATGCATATCATCATGCCATGGGTCATTATCATCATGTCATATCATATCATCATGCATATCATCATGCCATGGGTGATCATCATATCATATCATATCATCATGCATATCATCATGCCATGGGTGATCATCATCATGTCATATCATATCATCATGCATATCGTCATGCCATGGGTGATCATCATCATGTCATATCATATCATGCATGTCTCAATTTCCACTTTTAACTTTCAATTTGATCACCACATCACCCTTCCTCGGATCATCAATTTCATCTCATATATTACACTCACATCCCACGTGAGAAAAACCTTCGGCATTAAGCCATTCCAAGCCACCGGGCATCCGGCCCCCTACATTCCGGGCATCTTGCATCCCAACTGGCATCACGAGGCATTCCCCTCGGGCAAAGACCTCCGACAGGGCTTCCGGCATTTACACTCCCTGGCCGGGTATCCCGTACCCCAATCCTGGCATCGCGAGGCATTCCCCTAGGGCAAAGACCTCTTACAGGGCTTCCGGCACTCCCACATTCCGGGCATCCTAAATCTCCCAAGGCCATCCAGCAATGTATCTCTATACCTTCCGAGCATCATCATCCGCTACAACAATCTCCTCATTTAACATTATCCATGTTCACCAATTTCGGTCTTAATTTCGCATGGCATATGATGCAATGGCAACCAAAAATCATGTTCAACATTGAATTCACACATGCATCTCAATGCTTACATCAAGACCTCATCACACATACTACATGGTGCAATTATTTATAAAATAAAATTCATGGAATTTATGCCAATTAAAATAATCCATTTATCATGCCCTTTTTACATTTATTTAAATTCCAGCTTGTGCCACTTTCAAAAATATTTAATTTAAATATCTATATGATTCTCAATACTCATAAAATTAAGGCAAGTGATAAATAAGACAATAGGATAATGATTTCATGCAAAATACATGGCCAAATAGAATTCCACACGAATCCATAATTTCACACAAAACAGCATGTAATTTTCGGATGAAATCAGAATGCACAGTTTCCGAAATAATTTGATTAAAATATCCATACGACCTCCAAAAATTACGAAATTTTACCAAGTTATAGCCAAGACTTTTACGTACATTTTTTATGAAGACTTCCAAGTCATATTATTTCTAGATTATTGTTTACAGTCACACGAAGCTTCTGGATCCAACACCGAATCGTCCAGTACATGCTTCTCCGAAATACTGAGTTTTCACCTACTTATTCTTCTTCATTTCCTCTGAAATTTGGATATGTTTTATGTAAGGATGTTCTCTACAAGTTTGATGAAGAGATCTAAGTCAAATAACCAGAGTATAGTTGTCATTTAGGTCCATGAAGTCTCGGGTGTCCTGTAATACCTTTCCAGAATTACCGTCTTCAAGATCTAGTCGATTTACTATGTTATACTTGTTCATTTCACTTAAAATTTGAGTATGTTGTAGTTTAGATGTCCCCTACAACTTTCATGGAGAAATCAAAGAGAGATTCTTAGCACAAATCAACATGAAACCACAAAGCCATCAAGATGTCAGTGAAATCGTTCCAGATCTGAGGTCTCCGTAGAATGAGAGTTTAACCCCTTAAATATCCATTATTTACCACCAAATTTTAGTATGCTGTAGTTTAAGATGTTAGCTACAACTTTCATACAGAGATTGAAGCCAAAATCGAACTCTAAACATGCATGCAAGCTCTCACAACATTCTGACTCAAACAGTTCAAGCAAAAACAGCAACACCACTCAGGAACATATCATCCAAGCTTCGGTTTCCCCCTTCCAATCACTCAAATTCGACACTATACCAAACATACATGTAACACACACACATGCAAGAGCAGCAAAGGACCCCAACTTGCCTCTAGACTACACAAATGGCGGCACACGGCGGCAATCACGGTGGACGGACGGCGGCGACTCCTCCTCGGCTTCTCCTCTCTCTCGGCCACTCTCTCTCTCTCTCTCGTGAAATCTCTCTCTCTCTCTCTCGTGAAATCTCTCTCTCTCTCTCTCTCCCTCTCTTGGCCGGATGAAGCAACAAGCCACTCTCTCTCCTTCCCTTCTCTTTTATCCCCCCATTTCCTAATCATTAGTAATCATTGTTTTGCCTCACCAATGGCCAATGCATGCCATCCTTCTCTAAGCCAATGCATGAAGACCTCTTGGCACTTGTCTTAATGGGCTTTTGGGCTTGAGACGGCCACTCTTGGGCCTCCTGTTGGGCTGGTCGACAGCTCCCTTTAGTGGGCCTAATTGGGCCGACTAGCTTGGCCCATCAAGGCTTCGGCCAATGGGCCTAAGGCCCATCCTAATAAAAATCAATTTTATCCCCTTTTCTTATCCTTTACTTTAAGGATTAAATTACTAAATTCTACGTGGCCAAAGTCTTGTGACTTTTTATTTATAGGAATTTAATTTATAAGATGCATAGCCAAGCATAGATTATTATCATTAATCTATCAAATTTAAAATCTCATGAACATAAACACCAATCACCTAATCTTAAAAGAAGACTAATGGCTAAAGCATTAAACCATAGGTAATTTCATTACCTAATTAAAGGCTTTAACACACCTTATCACTTGACTTTGAGTTTTGGGATGCCATAATTCTCCCCTCCTTAAGGAATTCCGTCCTTGAAATTAGACACCACTCGTGCCTCCTTGAAACAAATAAGGGTATTTCTCCTTCATCTGATCCTCACTTTCCCATGTGGCTTCCTCCATATCATGATGTCCCTATAATACCTTAGCCAATGGGATCTTTTTAGTCCTAGGAATTTGCTCCTTTCGATCCAATATCTGCACGGGTTCTTCAATGTACCTTACTTTCTCATCTACTTTGATGGCTTCATGATCGAGTATGTGACAAGGATCCGGATGGTACTTCCTCAACATCGATACATGAAACACATCGTGCAGATTTCCTAACTTAGGAGGTAGTGCTAAGCGATAAGCTACATCCCCTATCCTTTCGAGTATTTCAAAAGGTCCAACAAATCTAGGGCTTAACTTACCCTTCATCCCAAATCGAGATATCCCTTTCATTGGAGATACCTTAAGGAATACATGGTCTCCTATACTAAATTCCAAAGACCTTCTACACCTATCTGCATAGTATTTCTGTCTATTCTGAGCTGTTTTAAGCCTTTCTTTGATAATTTCAACAGCCTCAGTGGTAACTTGTACCAGTTCAGGTCCTGTCAATTTCCTCTCGCCTACTTCACTCCAACAGACAGGAGTCCTACATCTCCTTCCATATAATGCTTCATTGGGAGCCATGCCTATACTTTTATGAAAACTATTATTATAGGCAAACTCCACCAAATGCAATCTTTCATCCCAATTTCCTTTGAAATCAATTACACAAGCCCTTAACATATCCTCTAATATCTGGATCACTCTTTCTATTTGTCCATCTGTCTGGGGATGAAAAGCAGTACTAAACTGAAGCTTAGTCCCTAATGCAATTTGAAGACTTCACCAAAAGTTTGAAGTAAACCTCAAATCCCGATATGAAGTAATGGTCATTGGAACACCATGTAAGCGTACCACTTGACTTACATACATGTCCGCATACTTATCCATAGGGTAGTCTATGCAAATCGCTAGGAAATGAGCCGATTTAGTCAAACAATCCACTATAACCCAAATTGAGTCATGACTACTTGACGTCCTTGGCAATCCTCGCATAAAGTCCATCGTTATATGCTCCCATTTCTATTCTGGAATGTCTCATGGTCTCAAAAGTCCTGCGGGTTTACGATGTTCTGCTTTTACTTGTTGGCACGTCAAACATTGAGAAACGTGCTTAGCCGTATTTGCCTTCATACCATTCCACCAAAATTGCTGACGCAAATTCCTGTACATCTTTATACTACCTGGGTGGATACTATAACTACTCTTATGTGCCTCTGACACAATTTCCTTCCTTAATTCCTCATTGTCGGGAACACAAAGTCGTCCTTGACATCTTACTATCCCATCATCAGAGACTTGAAATTCTGGTCTTTTTCCTAAAGATACTGTATCTTTCACTTTCAAAATATCTGGGTCAAATTCTTGCAAGATTTTAATTTTCTGAATAATCTCGGGTTCTATCCTTAATGCACTAAGCATACCAGTAAGACAATCCATTTCCTATTTAAATTCTGAGTCTGCTACAGACTTTAACAATTCCCATTCAGCCATCCTTAAACTAGCCATCTCCATAGCCGACTTACGACTAAGAGCATCCGCTACCCTATTCGCTTTCCCTGGATGATATCTTATCTCACAATCATAATCCTTTAACAATTCCATCCGCCTCCTTTGTCTCATGTTCAATTCCTTTTGTGAGAACAGATACTTCAAACTCTTATGATCTGTATAAATCTGAAACTTCTCCCCATATAAATAGTGTCTCCATATCTTCAAGGCAAACACTATAGCTGCTAGCTCTATATCATGCGTCGGGTAATTCAACTCATGGGGTTTTAATTGTCTAGATGCATAGGCTACGACCTTGCGATGTTGCATCAAAACACATCCGAGTCCTTTGTGAGATGCATCACTATACACCGTGAAACCATCAGGTCCAGTAGGTATAGTTAGAATTAGAGCTGAAGTCAATTTCCTTTTAAGTTCCTGGAAACTCCTTTTACATTCCCCATTCCATTCAAATCTCACATTCTTTCGGGTCAACTTAGTTAAAGGTCATGCTAGCCTTGAAAATCTCTCAATGAACCTCCTATAATAACCAGCCAATCCTAAGAAACTCCATATTTCAGTGGGTGTCGTTGGTCTCGGCCAATTTACTACCATTTCAACTTTTGCCGGGTCTACTGCAATTCCTTTTCCTGACACCACATGTCCTAAAAATATTATCTGGTTCAACCATAACTCACACTTACTAAACTTAGCATACAACTTATGCTATCTCAAGGTCTGTAAAACTATCCTCAAATGTTGCTCATGCTCTTTAAGCCCTTTTGAATATACCAGGATATCATCAATAAAAACAATCACAAACTGGTCTAAATAAGGCTGGAATATTCTATTCATCAGATCCATAAATGCAGCCGGCGCGTTAGTCAATCCAAATGGCATAACAAGAAACTCGTAATGTCCATAACGAGTCCTGAACACAATCTTAGGAATGTCCTCCTTCTTAATTCTTAACTGATGGTATCCCAACCTCAAGTCAATCTTAGAGAAGACCGGACTTCCCTGGAGTTGGTCAAACAGATCATCAATTCTAGGCAAAGGATACGTATTCTTAATGGTCATCTGGTTCAGCTGCCTATAGTCAATACACAAGCGCATCGATCCATATTTCTTTTTCACAAACAAGACCGGTGCACCCCAAGGTGAAGCACTTGGTCTAATGAATCCTTTATCAAGCAACTCCTGCAGTTGCACTTTCAATTCCTTTAATTCAACTAAGGCCATCCTATATGGGGCTTTTGATATAGGTCCTGTTCCAGGCATTAATTCAATTTCAAACTCAATCTCCCGCTCTGGCGGCAATCTAGGCAATTCCTCAGGGAATACATCTTGAAATTCGTTAACTACACGAACTTCCTCAAGTTTAGGCTCCTCCCTTACGTAATCTCTAACTATGGCTAGGTACCCTTGACATCCTTTGTCAAGTAACTTATAGGCTTCTACTGCCGAAATAAGTGCTATGGGAAAATGGGTTTGACCTCATAAAAATTTGCAAATAGACTGATCAGGTAAAACGAATTAAACCACTCTTCTATAACAATCCATTCTAGCCCGATACTTACGAAGCCAGTCCATTCCTATAATAACGTCAAAATCATACATAGCCATTACAACCAAGTCTATTTCCATATCTTTTTCTCCTATTGATATCTTACAATTTCCACACACCAGTGTGGACAATACCATATCCTTTAAAGGCGTGGAAACACAAAGAGGCGTCTCAAGAGGCATAACTTCTATCTTATTCAAACGTCTATATCTTTCAGACACAAATGAATGTGTTACACCCGTATCAAACAATGCATATGCCTTTTCACCATTGATAAAGATCGTACATGAAATAACATTTTTGGAAGCTTCCGCTTCCTCTTGGGTGATCGCATACACCCTTCCTTGTACAGGTGGTCTCTGAGGATTTCCTTGTGGGTTTGATCTAACAGCACTCTGATATCCCTATCGCACCGGGCCAACACTCACTTGCAACCTTTCTTGTGGGCAACTTCTCCTAAGATGACCCACTTGTCCACAACCAAAACATTTTGGTTGTCCATTGCAAGGTCCTGGGCCATGTCGCCCATTACACCTTTGACAAACACCAGGCTAATAGGGTGCCTTCCCTATATTCAGACCACTCCTTGCTTCTCCAAAATTTCCAAAATTACTCTTCTTCTTCACATTCCAAGTCTGACCTTGACCAGAATAAGGTCTCTTACCCCTTCTCACATCATTAAAATTCAGTGGTTTCTTAAACTCCGACCGCTCTCTTAACAATTCCTGCTCCACTAATTGTGCCCTTTCATAAATCTCATTATAATCTCTTATGTTCAAAGGCACCGGTTGCTTTCTAATGTCAGTCCTCAGTCCTTTCAGAAATCTCTTAGCATTTTCCTCCTGATCCTCAATCAATCTAGGAGCATATCTAGACAGTTCAGCAAATCTAGCCTCATATTGATCTACTGTCAACTCCTTTTGTTCTAACTGAACAAATTCGGTAATCTTCCTATCCTTAGCACAATCAGAAAAATGCTTCCTATTAAAAGCTCTAACAAACTCCTCCCAGTTAACATCAATACCTGGTGGAAAGATTATGTCCTTCGAAGCTCTCCACCAAAATTTTGCATTTCCCTCCAACTGGTACTCTACTAAAACTATTTCTCAGCATCAGTGCAGTCCAACAGCCGGAAAATTCGTTCCATCCCATCAATCCATTGCTCCGCCTCCTCAGGACTTCCCATTCCATTGAACTTACGTGGCTTCAGCTTCAGAAACTGCTCCACCAGTCCTTGAGTATGGCGTTATGCTCCGGGTTGTTGCTACGCCTGCCTTTCCATCAGATTTCCAATATTGGCTAATGCCTGCACGATGTCTTCCATTCGGGGTTTAGCCCTTGTAGCAGAGGCTTCAGCCCTCGATGGATGATCACTTCTTAGGAATAATCTGAGACTCACTACCTCCATTCAAAGCAACCACTACTACTACATAAGTAACATATACATGTTACTGGTACCTAAAGGCAATTCAAAATGAACTACTGGGGATCTACGAGTGAATTCTCATCACCTGTTATTCAATTATTTCGTTTTACATCCTATGGTGTGGATTGTCATCATGTTCCTCAATTTCCAAATGAGGCTCCTTATCACTCCATTTATAACCATTCGCTCTGATACCAAAAAGGGCGGCTGTGGCACCCCGAACCCTTCGTAGGTCACCACAAGCGCCAATGTTACACCTTATTACCTTTCATCTTAGAAGAGGCGTCGTAATTAGTAGACACATTTTTTTTTTTTTATAAAACGGTCCCAGCGCGACTCATCAGCGGAAGCAAAATTAAAACATCACCATCTCACCCTCCATCAACCATGATACAAATACACACCACTAATCACCATGATTTTATAGACAAGCCACGACACTTTATTTACATATAATTTCAAGATGGGAGTTCTTTTGGGTCGGTACAACAAAAGGAAAAGCCAGGACTTAGCTATGCCCGGCCTAAAACCCCAAAAAGAAATCTCGACCAACTACATCTCACGTGCACAATCCCCCATCATCAGTGTCGGCTAACTATCCAAAAAAAAAAAAAACCAGCTCCTACTCGTCATGCACGGGCCTCACACCCAATCCGATGCATCAGGCGGTGGCGGTGGCAACATCTCTCTCATCACACTGTCGTGACGAACGTGGACGGAGACGAACTCCTGGACAACCGGGCCCCCAGCCAAGCCTACGTCATACATGACAAAACAGCGCACTCGTATATACGTCAATCCAGGCACAGAAGGATAGCTGAACTCCTCGTACTCAACCTCTACATCGGATGGTAGACCGTAACACACACCCTGCGTAACGGCAGGAAGCGGTATGCTGCTAATCATCATGCATCTTCACCACAAATCATAACACATACATGTGTATCATCATGTCATACTCGTATCATCGTCATCATGATATTATTTTATCACACACACGTCATCATCATGATATACATGACACCATCATACCATACACATGTCATCATCATCATATCACATCATACATCATCATCATCATGCATATCATCATGCCATGGGTGATCATCATCACGTCATATCATATCATCTTGCATATCATCATGCCATGGGTCATCATCATCATATCATATCATATCATCATGCATATCATCATGCCATGGGTGATCATCATCATGTCATATCATATCATGCATGTCTTAATTTCCACTTTTAACTTTCAATTTGATCACCACATCTCCCTTCCTCGGATCATCAATTTCATCTCATATATTACACTCGCATCCCATGCGAGAAAAACCTCCGGCATTCAGCCATTCCAGGCCACCAAGCATCCGGCCCCCCACATTCCGAGCATCTCGCATCCCAACTGGCATCACGAGGCATTCCCCTCAGGCAAAGAGCTCCAACAGGGCTTCCGGCATTTACACTCCCTGGCCAGGCATCCCGCACCCCAATCCTGGCATCGCGAGACATTCCCCTCGGGCAAAGAACTCCGAAAGGGCTTCTGGCACCCCCACATTCCGAGCATCCTGAATCTCCTAGGGCCATCCGGCAATGTATCTCTATACATTCCGGGCATCATCATCGGCCACAACAATCTCCTCATTTAACATTATCCATGTTCACCAATTTCAGTTTTAATTTAGCATGGCATATGATGCAATGGCAACCAAAAATCATGTTCAACATTGAATTCACACATGCATCTCAATGCATACATCAATACCTCATCACTCATACTACATGGTGCAATTATTTATAAAATAAAATTCATGGAATTTATGCCAATTAAAATAATCCGTTTATCATGCCCTTTTTACATTTATTTAAATTCCAGCTTGTGCCACTTTCAAAAATATTTAATTTAAATATCTATATGATTTTCAATACTCATAAAATTAAGGAAAGTGATAAATAAGACAATAGGATAATGATTTCATGCAAAATACATGGCCAAATAGAATTCCACGCGAATCCATAATTTCACACAAAACAGCATGTAATTTTCGGATGAAATCAGAATGCACAGTTTCCAAAATAATTTGATTAAAATATCCGTGCGACCTCCAAATTTTACGAAATTTTACCAAGCTATAGCCAAGACTTTTACGTACATTTTTCATGAAGACTTCCAAGTCAGATTCTTTCTAGGTTATTGTCTACAGTCACACGAAGCTTCTGGATCCAACACCGAATCGTCCAGTACATTCTTCTCCGAAATACTGAGTTTTCACCTACCTATTCTTCTTCATTTCCTCTGAAATTTGGATATGTTTTACATAAAGATGTTCTTTACAAGTTTCATGAGAGATCTAAGTCAAATAACCAGAGTATAGTCGTCATTTAGGTCCATGAAGTCTCGGGTGTCCTGTAATACCTTTCCAGAATTACCGTCTTCAAGATCTAGTTGATTTACTAGGTTATACTTGTTCATTTCACTTCAAATTTGAGTATGTTGTAGTTTAGATGTCCCCTAAAACTTTCATGAAGAAATCGAAGAGAGATTCTTAGCACAAATCAACATGCAACGACAAATCCATCAAGATGACAGTGAAATCGTTCCAGATCTGAGGTCTCCGTAGAATGAGAGTTCAAACCCTTAAATCTCCATTATTTACCACCAAATTTTAGTATGTTGTATTTTAATATGTTAGCTACAACTTTCACGAAGAGATATAAGCCAAAATCAAACTCTAAACATGCATGCAAGCTCTGACAACATTCTGACTCAAACTGTTCAAGCGAAAACAGCAACACCACTCAAGAACAAATCATCCAAGCTTTGGTTTCCCCCTTCCAATCACTCAAATTCGACACTATACCAAACATACATATAACACACACACATGCAAGAGCAGCAAAGGACCCCTACTTGCCTCTAGACCACACAAACGGCGGCACACGGCGGCGATCACGGTGGACGGACGGCGGCAACTCCTCCTCGGCTTGTCCTCTCTCTTGGCCACTCTCTCCCTCTCTCTCACGAAATCTCTCTCTCTCTCTCTCCCTCTCTTGGCTGAATGAAGCAACCGGCCACTCTCTCTCCTTCCCTTCTCTTTTATCCCCCCATTTCCTAATCATTAATAATCATTGTTTTGCCTCACCAATGGCCAAGGCATGCCATCCTTCTCTAAGCCAATGCATGAAGACCTCTTGCCACTTGTCTTAATGGGCTTTTGGGCTTGGGCCGACCACTCTTGGGCCTCCTCTTGGGCTGGTCGACAGCTCCCTTTAGTGGGCCTAATTGAACCGACTAGCTTGGCCTTTCAAGGCTTCGGCCAATGGGCCTAAGGCCCATCCTAATAAAAATCAATTTTATCCCCTTTTCTTATCCTTTACTTTAAGGATTAAATTACTAAAGTCTTGCGACATTTTATTTACAGGAATTTAATTTATAAGATGCATGGCCAAGCATAGATTATTATCATTAATCTATCAAATTTAAAATCTCATGAACATAAACACCAATCACCTAATCTTAAAAGAAGACTAATGGCTAAAGAATTAAACCATAGGTAATTTCATTACCTAATTAAAGGCTTGAACACACCTTATCACTTGACTTTGAGTTTTGGGATGCCACAATTCGATGGGATTACGTAGTCGAATTGCAGGTGGATCCACATGTTTGCGAAATTTGTGTCAAATGAAAATGACCCGATTTTCTATCGATATTATACTCAGAACACGTAATTGAATCCTCACGATTTTTACGACAATCGAGAGTCGTCTACGATTCGGAGATGCACAAATGTGGCTCGAAAATTATCGACCACGGGTCAAACGCGCTAAAATCTTGAAAAGCTACCCGATAGGTTTGGTCGTATTAAACTCGCGTTCGATCAATTTTAACCACAAAATTGAATTCGGTTTCGAGAATCGGACGTTCGAATGTGTCACGATTCTTTTATATGATGTCGTCTCATCTTTTGGTGAATTTTTTTCGAGTCCGATATTTTGTCGGAAAATCGATTTCAAACAAAAAAGGAGAAATTAAGGAAAATTCGGATGGGCTGAAGAAATGGTTTATTTGCTACCCAAAATGGTTTAATTGTGAGGAACAGTGACGAATTTCTCATTGGAGGACCAATTGACTTTGAAGGATGAAGACTTTGGGGCTTTTTCATGAGTACATAGATATTTCCCTAGGTTTTCTATTGGTTAGTTCATTGACTTTACCTTCTCTCTCTCTCTCTCTCTCCAATTTCCCTCTCTTTTTTCCCATACATATTAAGCCCTTCAGCCGATTCCCCCTGCTGCTTCTGCTCCTTCTTCATTTCTTCATTCTCCATTCCTTCATTTTCCTCTTTCACTGCTGCTGCCGAACCATCTTCATCCACTGCTAACACCCCTCAGCCGCACGCCTAACCAGCCACCACCCCATCCACACTTCTCGTCACCGCCAGCTCCCACCACCAGCCATCCCACCGTCAACCGAGCTGCCACTAGCTCCAAGCAACCATAGCCGTCCAACCAAACAACCACCGTCCAAGACCAACCCAGTAGCCGCCTGTCCATGTCCATCCAGCCGAGTCATTGCTAGTTTCGGCCACCCATCGGCACCGCCTGGCCACCCGCCACCAGCGCACCTCTACCGAGCAGCCACCCGACCAGCACCTCCACTGAACTGAGTCCCCTTGCTTGGCCGAAGCCTTGTAGGGCCATTTCCATCACCGTTGAGCCTTCGTTGGAGACATGGTAGTGTCGGGTTTTCACTGCCGTCACGTTGCCGTCATTGTGAACCCGCCACTGTCCTAATCCGGTGAGTTAACTCCCTAACCTTTGATTAGGTTGTTAATTACACTTAGAGGGTTAGATTAGTGTAATGATGATTAGTGAGTTAATCCTAAGTTAATGTAACTAGCTCGATTAGAGTAATTAGCTTGGTTAGATTAGTTAGTTTCGTTAGGTTAGCCTACCTTAGTTAGGTTAGTTTGCTTGGGTTAGATTAGTTAACCATGGTTAGGTTAATTAATCATTGTTAGGTTAATTAAGTGGATTAACTTAATTAATCACAATTCATTTTATTAATCGTAATTAGTGTAAATAGAGACGGGTTAGCCGTTTTGCAGAATTTTACGCTCATTTCTCTAGATGGAATTTTGTGTGATTTCGATGGCTTATATGTGCAATTGATTGATTGATGGTAGTGGTTCATTATTATTGCAAAACTCAATTTTATGGGCATTTAAATAGAAAAATGCTAGGTGTTAGGTTTCGACACCAATTTTTATGTACTATATAAAATCGTTGAGTTTTGAAAATGGGAGCATACTATGTTTAATGGATCGATTTAAATACATGACCACGCAGGATTATTTTACCGGGAATTTTTAATATGAAGAAAAATTGGCCAAGTCCATTATTTGGAAACGAAGTATTGGAATGCAAAACACGGTGTTCTTGGCTAAGTATGTGCTCGTATGGTCACTATCGGAATCCGTCACCCGACGAGAGTTGGGCAGGCGATGCCTAATTAAGTTCGGATGCCCCACATCAACGGAGGTCAAGTCGCAATGGAGGCTGGGCCGATGCTCCTTTATGTAATGCCGTCTAGCCGTGTAGTGCTAGACGTTGCCGTGCTTGACGAAGCGAGACGATGCCTGCTTATGCCGAACGACCGTCGACTATTGATTTGGCCGTGGCCAATGGGTTGTAATAACTGGAACACGCCTGAATGGTTGTGATAGATGTGCCTAATTATGGGGCAAAATTTTGTGGCATGGTATGGGACTTGTCACAACAATTTTATCTTATAATCGAGACCCATGTGAATGAAATCATGAGTTCCGGTTATTAAATTATGCTTGCTGCATTGATAATAGTATATGTGATGTACTAATATGTAGGGACGCACCGAGGCGAGGTGAGTTTTGTGTGATGCGTGTTTAGAATTGCCTTCAAGGCGAATTTGCATCCTAATCGGGGTTTAGGGTTTTGACTCACTGAGATTTATCTCACCTCGTCGTGGTTAACCCTTTTTCAAATCCTTAATATGGAGATACGTCTCATCCGTTTTGGGGTTCCATGGGAAATGGACTATAAGTCCTCCTTTTTCCCTATTCTCAGGACCACCCAGACTTGTGAGTTAGTGGTGACCACGATTTGGGTCAATAAGGGCCTCCTTCACTTGGTGCCTCATCGCTTCAAGGCATGGTTCATTAACGAGCGTAACGGCGCTTGGGAGAGTCCCTTGCAGGACTTTGATGAACCGCCTGTCGGGACGAAGGATGGGGAGGTAGCCCACCCCATGGACATCGATATAGCGGACAGTGTCGTGGAGGATCCAGAGCCCGAGGCGGAGGGATCCTGGGTGTAGGTTGCCTAGGAGTTCTTTTTGAGATAGACTTGTGTATATAGACTCCTAGGGTTAACTTGGTATGTATATGAATAGTAGTTTGTGAAAATAATTGGCATGTGTTTTGACTATCCATGTGTTTGTTGTTAGGGGTGTTTATCTAATTCGCTTCCGCGTGTGGTTAATTGAAAGATAAAAGAATGGGTCGGCGACGCATCATAAGACGTCGCATTTTTAATCGACCACCAAGGATGTGCGCGTAACCGGGGTTCGAGGCTTGACAGACACTTCTAAGGATTCATCGATCATGGCAATTACTCATGACTATGTGGTTTAGATTGCATTTTTAGTAGCATATGTCCACTTATTCTGTCATGGATTAACAAGCCACTGAAGGTACCGTCATAAGATTTTCACTTTTCTCAAATCCAGGCCACCAATGTTGAGATGATGAATTTCTATGGATCTACATTTAACTTTGTTTGTCAATCAAGATGCTAATACTTAGATTGCTCAATCTGATGGTGGATTTATGGCCTTGATCCCATGAAAAGCAACATCCTGTACGGTGGAAAAACTGGTAGGAATCATGTTGCGCTCTTTCTTATTTTTCTCATGCCTATATTCATCTCACATGTTCGTACCATCAATCAACGTCTTTACTTATCGAATTTGCATCCTTCTGTTCATTCATTTCATCAATGACAATGTCTCAGGCCCCCCTCCCCATGCTTTAAATGACCAGGAGCTTCACTATAATTTTGGCAATGGTGCAAGATCCGAACCAAATATCTGGGAGATGGATGCAACAAGAAAATTCTTTAAGCCAATTGCATTGAATCATGCTTTCTGAATGGGAGCTGTCCGTCATAATGAAAACAGGCGCTTTACTTCACTCGCAATGTTCAAGAGCTGATCTAGATCTATGAATGTCCATTTTTTCTTGAACTATTACTTAATTTGATTAGAATACTTTGTTACAAATGCCATTGTAGTGGAACATAATTGAAAGTTCAACCTATTAAATACGAGAGGATTGCAGAAATGACCACCAACAGTCCCAGCTAGAAATGTTTACTATTTTCGGGTGTAAAATACTTAGGGTGCATTTGGTAACATTTATGTTCCGGGGAACAATTTTTGAATAGAAATAGTTTTTTTTCTGCTCCAGGGAACAATTTTTGAGTACAAGAACACGTTTGGTAACTGTAAAAAATTTCTACTCCAGGAATAGAAACGCGTGTGGTAAACTTGTATAATTTTTTAATAATTTTATTATATTTTTCCCTTTTTCTTTTTCTCTTTGGCCAGTCGCCAACCACCGCCATGGCCGGGGATTGATTAGGCGACGCTCAGCAAGCTCATCGGAGTCTCACCGGGCCAGGGTGAGCCTCTTTGGGCCAAGGCGAGCCTCGCTAGGCCATTGGTGAGGCTCGGCCTCACCTTGGCCTGGCGATGCTTGACCTTGCGCTAGCAAGGGAGGCCGAGCCTCGCCGTGGCCGCACAAGGCTTGGCCTCACCGAGCCACCGCCAAGCGACACTGTCTTGGAGGTGGCCTGACAAGGCTGAGCCTCGCACGCCCACGGCGAGGCTTAGGTCAACGAGCCTCGCCATGGCTTGGCCTCTCCGGGGGCCGGCGACACTCCGGCAAGGTCGCGGGCCCTTATCTCACCTGTCACGCCCCGAAGCTCGAGCGTGCGCACATCCCTCAGTGGTCGATAGAATTTTGCGACGTTACTAGGACTCGTTGCTGACCCTTGTCATTTTATTGCACATGCGGAAGCGAATTAACTAATCCCTTAACAACGATAAACATGGGATAGAAAAGTAGGGCAGCTAGTTTCAAATCAAATACACTTTCATAAACACCTCAAGCTTATACAAAAGGCCTATCTCATAAAGGACTACTGAGCCACCTATAATTCTGACACTTCCTCTTCAAGCTATGGGTTCTTCACACCAGGGACTTGAAAATGGTTATTCAATAACCAGTGAGATGTCAATCTCAGCGAGTTCTTCCCCTAGTCCCCTAATTAGTACACCAACTTAACTTGGGGTATCTCTTCAGAACCATCCCACAAACAAACCAAAGATTAACAATCAACAATCAATAGTCGGTTCGCATGCAACCTTACCTAGTATACCATACCCTGCACATCATAACTCAACACAATACATGCAATGCACATGGCCATTAGCTGATGCAGATCATCAATCACATGCAAATCGTGTTACAAGCGATCTCACCTGGCCATGGCCACACAAATGCGTTGTCTGGGGTAGAGGCACGTACGCACTGCCATCCCTCATCCTAGCCTAGTATTGTTCTTTTTGGGCCCCGCACTAGCGCGGATGAACCGCCATCCCAGTCGGGCCACCCATCAGGGCTTTGTTCTCAACACAACGGAAGCATGTGTGAAATGCGTTATCAGTTCACGCGTGCTCAACTCATGCATGACTAGAACCAAAGATGCCATGATCCTTATGCGTCATTGCACATTAATGCGCGACACGGTACATATTGATCAATCACACAGGTCCCGATTATAAGGTAAAATCGATGTGACACGTCCCATTCCATGCCACACAATTTTACCTCATAATAAGGCCCAACCATCTCAATACTCATGCGTTCCAATTCAACCCAACAGATAACAGTCATCCGGCATGGTCGGGCATTGCCTCACACAATTGAGCACGGCAACATCTACATCTAGACAGCATTCCATATAGGAGCATCGGCCTAGCCTCCACTACGACTGGCATCCGTTGTCTTAGCGCATTCTCGAAGGAGCATCGTCCGACCCCAAAGGCTCGTGACGGCATCTCATATCATTCATGCATTCATTCAATTTTAGCCCAGGATACCGTGCATTGTACTCAAATACCTCAATTAAAATGGTGATCCCGGCCTATTTTCTTCGTATTAAAAATGCATGGTAAAATAATCGTGTGTGGGGACACGGTCAGATCAATTCTAAAAATTTGTGTCATCTCTTTTAAAATCCCACAGTTTGATATAGTATTTAAAAACACTTTCGGCATCCAAAACTTGACACCTAGTCTTTTCTAGTTAAAAACCAACAGTTTCCAATCACCATATAGTTGCACAAAACATCACCCAATTCATGCGAATGCCCATGCATTGACACATCCATTTACTTCATAAAATCAATACACATGAAATTAGACTACTTTTCATTCTCGGGTGAACAGCACACGTGAACAGTAACTCATGAACAGTGTCGCATGAATAGTAACTCATGAACAGTGAAATTCCAGAATTAAATAACGAATAAATTGAATCCACAAGTCATTAAAATACTAATTAAAGAAAGAAAAGCATCAAGAACCAACATTAAACTAAAATCGGTCGTAATTGGCAGAAACTGGGCCTTCGCCCGTCCCCAAATTTAATTCTTGAAACCTAACTAATCGAGCTCGAAAAATTCTCGAATTTTAATATGTGACAAAGGGTACGTAAAAAAACATTTTTCATGAAGACACCAAGACCCTGATCTTTCTGGATTCAACCTTGTAACTCACTCAATCCAGAACCAAAATCGGGTCCATTTCCAGATAGTCGGTTTTCAGAAATGAGCTTACTTCAGGGTCCGAAACAGGTCCGTTTGATATGAAATTAGAGTATGTTAAAGTACAAGGTGTAACAAACAACTTTTGTGAAGAAACCGTTCGAAATTAGAACCTTAAGGGTCGGTAAATACCCCTAGAATCCTAATAGGTCGGGATTTCCAGTATAGTCCGACTTTCTGTTTAAAGATAACGAAACTAAAATTGTCTTCTTTTTAATTCCCAAAAATCCTGAGAAAAATATATGTTATGATTAAAGGTGTATAAAACATTTCATCATAAGGAAATTGCTTCAAAATCGCAACACATTAGTGTACAAAATTAGCAAACAACAAACATCCAGGAACCAGTTCTGAAGAAAAGCCTCTGTTTTCACCCAAATCATCCTCTAACGTGTTAATCTCACAAATTAGACTAACATTAATCCATCCTAATGCTTATCTAACCATTCTAACTTATATCTAATCCATACTTAAGTTATTCTAAACCATCCTTACACCTAATCAACCTCCTAAGCAAGTTGAGGCGCTAATCAAAGGATTAGGAGCTAAACTCACCCGACGACAATTCCGATGACATGAGCACGACGGTGATGGTGAGTGCTACACTCGGTTATGTTCAAAACATCACGGGGGCTCTTGGCTAAATGGGTCTCGGCGAAGGTGGTTTTTGATTTGGCATGAACGGCAGGTGGACGGCTCGCGGATGGTTGGTGCGGCTCTTTGGTGGTGGGCGACTGCTTGCGGACAGTGATGGCCCATGGCCATGGTGCAAGATGGTGGCTGATTTGGGACAGGACAGCAGCATATGGTGCTGTTTTTGTGAGAAAAACAGAAAAGAAACTCAAGAGAAAAAGAGAAGAAGAAGAGGGATGTGGGATTGGGGGTTGTGGAGAGGAGGAAGGGGGAAAGAGGAGAGAGAAACAATAAAAAAAAGGGAGGGGAAGTTGCTGGGAAATTGTAGCAACAGGGTTGGCGTAGGTGAGGGGGTGGAAAAGTGGGAGAGAAAGGCATAAAAAGATGAAAGAGAGAAGAAAAGAGAGAAGAAGAAGTTACCGTAAGTGAGGGGGTAGAAATTGCGTGGAAAGCGGGGGAAAGAAAACGTGAGGGAGAGAGAGAAGAGAGAGAAAAGAAAAGGGAGGAAGAAGACTTTCGGCCGAAGGAGGAGGAAGTGTGAAGGAGAAGAGAAAGAGGAGAGAGAGAGAGAGAGAGAGAGAGAGGAGAATAAGAATAACAGTAATATCGTTATCATTTTTCATTTTTCTTCCAATCTCCGATTTTTCATTCGATAATTTCATTTTCCGAAATTTTGGGATGTCACAACTCTTCTCCTCTTAAAAAAAGTTCGTCCTCGAAATTTAAACCATTAAAATTCTCCTTCCAAATGGTGGGGGTATTGTCATCTCATCGATTCTTCGCTTCTCCAAGTAGCTTCTTCTGTCCTAGGCGTTCTTGATAATTCAAAGTCCAATCTTTAGTCCTCATGCCATGTGAATTTCGCCCTAATGCCATTTTGGTACAACTTAGACTAACAGTCAGCTTTGAGGATTCACTCATAACCGACTCATGCCAAACCACGTTCAAGACATCTCGACTCATGGATGTCATTGACTACATGGAATTGCGGGGGATAGATTTTTATTTCAAAGTGCACGATTACTAAGGATCGACCTAGGGTCGTTCATGGATTCAATAATAGTAAAAAGAATCACCCGTCGTTCCATTATATTCTGTCCGTGAATCGACTTTTAGTCGTCCTTGAAATCGGCCTACCTATCTATAGGATCGTCCTCACGCAAGTCTCACGGTCAAGTCGTTTTCCCTAGTCAACTTCTTTAGTCGTACAAGTTTTGCCCTCATTAGCCTTTTCCCTCATGGTCAGTATCTTAGGAGTGATCAATTCCAAGTGAGATCAACCAACAATACATTAACGAAATTCACATTCATTCATCCCTCAGAGGACTCGAATTTCAATATTTCAAGAGGGACCTACGTACCTCGGACTTAGTTTCCCTTTCTTTTTGAAGTGTGAAGTACCCCTCATTTGTGACACTTTCAAAAACACGTGCTCACTAACTTGGAATTCCAATGGTCTCTGGCGCTTATCGGTATAACTTTTCTGGCGGTTTTGAGTAGTCTTTAATATGTTTCTGATAACTATGACGGCATCCACTAACTGCTGGACTAACTCTGGGTCAGTGATCTTCCGTTCCCCGACTTCATCCCAATATACCGGCGTTCTGTATGCTCTGTCATACAACGTTTCAAAATGAGCCATCTGAACGCTCTGCTGATAGTTGTTGTAGGCAAACTCGACGAGATGAAGTTGTTCCTCCCAACTTCCTTTGAAATCCAACACGCAAACCCACAGCATTTCTTCGAGGGTTTGAATCATCCTCTTAGACTAGCCATCCGTATAAGGATGATAAGCCGCACTGTACTGTAGCTTCGTTCCTAAGACAGTCTGCAAACTTTTCCAAAATGCAATTGTAAAAGTCGGGTCTTGGTTGGACGTAATTGTCATTGGCACTCCATGCAGATGAACAATTTGATGTACATACAACTCTGCATGCCTATCCAAGTCCAGGTCTTTTCATACTGCGATGAAGTGAGCTGACTTCGTCAGTTTGTTGGCCACTATCCATATAGAATCATTACCCCTCTGACTCCTCGATAAGCTTGTCACAAAATCCATTATAATGTGCTCCCATTTCCACTCGGGAATCTCGAGAGATTGCAAAAGTCCTCCTGTACAATTTTCGGAATCTTTGGGTGGGTCCACTGAAGTGTCTTAATCCTCATTTGTAGTTCTGGTTCAATTCTAAGGGTGGCCGTAAGATTTAAAAGGTGGCCAACCTCAAATTTGAAACTCGATTCTCTAGCCTTCTCGATCAAAGTCCATTCCTCTAGTTCCATTTTGGCAACTGAAGACTTCCGACTTAACATATCGGCGACTTTATTCGCTTTTCCTGGGTGATACAACATATCACAAACATAGTCCTTCAGAAGTTCCATCCAGCGACGCTATCTCATATTTAATTCCTTCTGAGAAAATAAATACTTGAGACTCTGATGGTCCGTGAATATCTGAATCTTTCTCCACAATAATAATGTCTCCAAATCTTTAGAGCAACAATGATTGCTGCAACTTCTAAGTCATGCGTCAGATAATTCAATTCATGAGATCTTAACTAATGGGACGCGTAGGCAACAACTCTACCATGTTGCATTAACACGCAACCCAGTTCTCTAAACGACGTATCACTGTAGATGTTGTATCCTCTAGGACCAGATAGTATGGTTAGCACAGGTGCAGTAGTCAGCTTTTCCTTAAGCTCTTAAAAACTATACTCGCATTCACCTGTCCATACAAATTTTTCTTCTTTCTTTAGAAGTCGAGTCAATAGTGACGCTAACGCAGAAAACCCTTCTACAAACCGTCTGTAATACCCTGTTAAACCCATAAAACTTCTAATCTCTGTCACTGTAGTTGGTCTCGGCCAATTACTTACTGCTTCCATCTTGCTTGGGTCCACAGCAATATCTTCGATCTTTAGCTCTTCAAATGTTGTGTCAATTACGATTGCCAACTAACCTTGGCAACCTCCATCTAGTAACCGAGTTGCCTCAACGAATGAAATCAAAGTAATTGAGGGTCCTCCTCAATTTTCAATAAATTCAAAACTACCTCTCGCCACTAGGTTAAACTGAATGGCTTCACAATAACAACCTGTTATAGCAAGATGCTCCTCCTTTCTCCAACCTCATTCCACTAAACCGAAGTTCTACAAGCTTAACGATCCTTTTCGTTGCACCACTCTCATAAATTATTCTAGAAACATTGCCCTCCCGTTCGGTGCATGGCTCGGTTCATTCTTGCCCCCTTCGCCATCCCAGAAGCCTGCCAGGAGTCGCTCCTTGTCCAGGCTCTTTAGCCTTGGCGATCACTCCCCGCCCTCATTGGATCGGGTCATTACAGGACTACTAGCCTTCGCCTGGTTCATCCTCGTGCTACACATCTACTGAAGGAGTCCCGTTTCTATGGGGACCAACTCATAGAAGCATTGTCCTCTTTAGCCCGCCCCATACCAAGCCTCACGGTTTTACCCTTTGGCGCATGGTTAGGCACTATCCCAGGAGGTCACCCATCCTAGTAGTGCACTATCCTAAGCTTGCCTATCCTTCAGGTTCAGAGGCATCAACTGACTTTCAATGTCCAGTTTTAAATCGTCGAAAAGCCTCTTTGTCCCACCTACTGGGTCCGTAATTAGTCTCAGTGCATAGTTAGACAACTCTACAAACTTTGCCTCGTACTGATCTATAGACATCTCATTCTAGCGAAGCCGTTGGAACTCTGCCATCTTGGATTCTCTCGCACTATCTAAGAAGGACTTTCCATTGAAAGCCTCACAAAAGGCACCCTAAGTCTAAGATGTGCCTTCTAGGAACACTCTTCCTTGAGTGGCTTCCCACCACGTACTGGTGTTACCTTAAAGCTGATAAGCCGCCAAAAGTACTCGATCTTCCTCTAAACACTTCAGCACGGTGAAAGTTTTCTTAACATCCCTTAACCAAAGGGTCACAGCCTCAGGGTCGCCCATACCATTGAACCTCGGTGACTTAAGTCTCAGGAGCTGTTCTACCAGCTTGGGCATTAGTCTTCCCCTGACCATAATCCCAGGTTGGACTCCAGTAGGTGCGGCTACAACAGCGGCAGCGGCAGCTTGATTTTGAACTTATTGTCCCATCAAAATTCCCAAAGTCTAAAGCGCCTGCACAATCCTATCTAATCTATGATCGTCAAGTGCAGCTACACCAGTACTAGCCTGAGGCGGTACTCTCTCACTCGTGCTGGCTTAAGCCTGCACTCTTACTTGGGTATCAATCCTAGTCGGTGTCCTATACCGGGTGACAGACGTGACAGACCTCCTCTTAGGAGTCTTTTGATCCGGATCACTCCTCCTACAGGATCTCTACAGAACTGCCTCCTAATTCCACACCGAATTAGGGAAAACTGAGTGACCCACACAAAACAACTACCAATCAGCTAGCCAATCACAGGCGTCTACATAAGGAAAAAGCCTTTTCTACTAACTATCCCAAAACCCTTCGCACCTTATCACTACAAATTCTAACCTTGCTCTGATACCACTAAATGGGGATGTCATGCCTCGAACCTCGAGCGCGCGCACATCCCTCTGTGGTCGATAGAATTTTGCGATATTCCCAGGACTCATCGCCGACCCTTTTCATTTTATTGCACATGCGAAAGCAAATTAACTAATCCCCTAACAACTACAAACATGAGATAGAAAAGTAGGACAACCGGTTTCAAATCAAATACACTTTCATAAACACCTCAAGCTTATACAGAAGGCCTATCTCATAAAGGACTACTGAGCCACCTATGCTTCTAACCCTTCCGCTTCAAGCTCTGGGTTCTTCACACTAGGGACCTGAAAATGGTTATTCAATAACTAGTAAGATGTAAATCTCAGCGAGTTCTTCCCCTAGTCCCCCGATTAGTACACCAACTCAACTCGGGGTATCTCTTCAGAACCATCCCACAAACAAACCAAAGATTAACAATCAACAATCAATAGTCGGTTCGCATGCAACCTTACCTGGTATGCCATACCCTACACATCACAACTCAACACAATACACGCAATGCACATGGCCATTAGATGATGCAGTTCATCAATCACATACAAATCGTGTTACAAGCGATCTCACTTGGCTATGGCCACACAAATGCGTTGTCTTGGAGGCATGGACGCACCACCATCCCTCATCCCAGCCCAGTATTGTTCTCTTTGGGCCTCACACTAGCGCGAACGAACCGCTATCCCAGTTGAGCCACCCATCAAGGCTTTGTTTTCAGCACAACAAAAGCATGTGTGAAATGCGTTATTGGTTCATGCGTGCTCAACTCATGCATGACTTGAACCAAAGATGCCATGATCCTTATGCGTTCTTGCACATTAATGCACCACACGATACATATCGATCAATCACACGGGTCTCGATTATAAGGTAAAATCGATGTGACACGTCTCATTCCATGCCACACAATTTTACCCCAAAATAAGGCCCAACCCTCTCAATACTCATGCGTTCCAATTCAACCCAATAGATAATAGTCATCCGGCATGGCCGAGCATTGCCTCGCACCATTGAGTACAGTAACGTCTACATCTAGACGGCATTCCATATAGGAGCATCGGCCCAGCCTCCACTGCAACCGTCATCTGTTGACTTGGGGCATTCCCAAAGGAGCATCGTCCAGCCCAAAGGCTCATGACGACATCTCATATCATTCATGCATTCATTCAATTTCGGCCCAGGATACCGTGCATTATACTCAAATACCTCAATTAAAATGGTGATCCCAGCCTATTTTATTCGTATTAAAATTGCATGATAAAATAATCGTGTGTGGGGACACGGTCAGATCAAACCAGAAAATTTATGTCATCTCTTTTAAAATCCCAAAGTTTGATATAGTATTTATGTGGCACCCCGATACACCTTAGGTCGCCACAGGCACCTATTACTACACCTAATGGACACTAATTACATCTCTTAGAAGAAGCGTCGCAGTTCATAGACATATATATATATATATATATATATATATATATTTTGAAAACGGTCCCAGCACGACTCATTAGCGGAAGCAAAATTTAATATCGCCATCTCTCCCTCCAACAACCATGATACAATTGCACACCTGCACACCACTAAACATCATAAGAAAAGATAAAGCCACGACACTTTTATTTACATATTTTCCATGATGGGTTTCCTTGGGTTGGTACATCAAAAGAAAGGCCATGACATGTAGCCACACTTGGCCATAACCCAAAAAGAAACGCTCCACCCATTATGTTTATCGTGAAAAATCCCCCATCAACTAGTGTTGGCTAATCATCCCAAAAAGTTACAGCTCTTACTTCTCACGCACGGGCCCTCACACCTATCCCGGTGCATCAAGCGGTGGCGGCGACGGCGGCAACATCCCACGCATGACTCCGTCTCGACGAACATGGACGGATATGAACTCCTGGATGACAGGGCCCCTAGCCAGGCCCACGTCATACATCACTAAGGCACGAACTCGAATAAATGTCAGACCAGGAATGGTGGGACAGTCGATCTCCACACACTCAACCTCTACATATGAAGGAAGGCCGTAAAAGACGCCACGTATGACAGTAGGGAGCGGCATCCTGCTAATCTAAAATGTTGGTCGGCGAAGGGGTGAGTACAACCACTCAGCAGGTAAATGACCAATAAACCACTCAATGTATCGTGCCACACGATCATCACAACCATAGCATTTCATGTCATTAAAGCATCCATGCACAACTTACCTTGGTATCATGCACATCTCATCATACCTCATGTACATAAATCATCATATAGTCATCACCATCATGACATACACTTACCATCATCATGTATATCATCATGCATAGTTACCATGCATCCATGCACATCTCATCATCATATCACATGTACCATCATCATTACCATGCATCCATGCACTTATCATCATATCATGCATATATCATCATGCATAATTCAATTTCAATTTCTCAATTTCATCCTTTCATTTTGGACCACCACATTTCTCTTTCTTGGGACCAATGTTTGCATCCCACATGTATCCAAGATACAATCAAGCATTCGACTCCCCCACTCTCAGGGCATCTCGTACCCCGACTGGCATCACGAGGACCCTCCGACATTCAGCTATTTAAGGCCACCGGGCAACCGGCCATACCCTTCTAGCTAGGCATCTCGGACCCCAACTGGCATCATGAGGCATCCCTCGGCACAATACCTGCCGAGCTTCCGGCTCCCCACTCTCCGGGCATCCCGATACTCCTGAGGATCCTCTAGTATCCGACCATTCAAGGTCACCGGGCAACCGGCCGTACCCTTCTAGCCAGGCATCCCGACACTCCCGGGGCATCGTCGGCTAACACCTGCGACGGCCTTCTTATTTATCTCAATTCACATCTTCAATTATAATTCAATTTTAACATGGCATGTGATGTGATGGCAATCAAGATCATTTTCATCCTTTGAATTCATACATGCATCTCCAATCAGCATCATACATGCAGCAATACACAATCATTCATAACAATACAATTCATGGGGTCCATACAATTTAGAATAGTCCATTTATCATGCCTTTTTGAAGTTTACAAAATTCCAGCTTGTACCTTTTTTGAAAACATTTAAATTAAATATCCATATGATTCTAAAAAAATCATGAAATCAAGACATGTGATAGACAAGACAATAAGCTAACAATTTCATGAGGAACACATGCCTAAAAGAGTTTCACACATGAAGATATAATCCACACAATTACAGCATGCAATTTCGGATAGAAACAGATTGCACAATTTTTGAGTATGTTAGTATTTATGATGTTCTCTACAAGTTTCATAAAGGATTCGAAGTGAGATTCTCGGCAAAAATCAACATGAAGCACACAAGACTACCAAAATGTCAGCAAAGCAGTTCCAGATCTAGTGTCTTCGTAGGACGAGGGTTTTTCCCCTTAAATCTCAACCATTTTGTCCCAAATTTTATTATGTTGTAGCCTAAGATGCTTTCTACAACTTTCATGAAGGAGTCGAAGTCAAAATCCAACTGGAAACATGCATGCAAGCCTCTACAAGTTTTTGGGTCAGGCGGTATACACAAGAACAGCAAGCATTTTCAAAAACAAACCACTTTAGCTTCGGTTCCGTACCTCTAAACACCCAAGAATTCAACCACACATGCAAGACACACATACAAGAGTAGAAATTGATCCTAACTTGCCTCTAAGGTCAAGCGGACGACAGCAAATGGACGGCACACCGGCGACGGACGGACAGATGGCGTGTGGGCGGATGAACGGCGAGCTCCTTCCTCTCCTCCCTCTCGGTTCCTCTCTCTCGCAACTCCCTCTCTCTCTCTTTGGCTTGGCTGAATTCTCAACCGGCCACCCTCTCTCTCCCCCTTTTGTTTCCCCAAAACTCCATCATTGGCAATCATGATGTGCCTCTCCACAAGCCAATGCATGTAATCCTCTTTTTGCCACTTGGCAAAGCTCATGCAAGGTGGGCTTGGGCTTGGGCTTGGGCTTGGAAGAAGTGGGCCGGCCATTCCTCCCCCCCCTTGGTCGACGGTCACACTTCCTTGGGCTTCAATGGGCTGGCCATTCGACCCACCAAGAGCTCAAGCTATTGGGCCTAAGGCCCAACCTAAATAAAAATCAATTTTAATCTCTTTTTTAAATACTAATTAAATCTTATTGAACTATAGGGTAATATTAAATAACTAAACACTTAAAATTACAAATCCATAGATTCTAATTCACGATACATATGGCCAAAGATAAGTCATCCTCTTCCAAGATCTATCCATTTAAACTCGGCCATAGATTTCAATATAAGACATTAATTGGAGCACCCCTAATGGCTAGCAAAGAATTTCAGGATGCTACAATTTAAAAACACTTTCTGCGTTCAAAACTTGACACCTGGTATTTTATAGTTCAATACCAACAGTTTCCAATCACCATATAATTGCACAAAACATCGCCCAATTCATGCGGTTGCCCATGCATTGACACATCCATTCGCTTCATAAAATCAATACACATGAAATTAGACCACTTTTCATTTTCGGGTGAACAGTGCACGTGAACAGTACCTTGTGAACAGTGTTGCGTGAACAGTAACTCATGAACATTGCATCATTAACAGTGAAATTACAGAATTCAATAACTAATAAATTAAATCTAGAAGTCATTAAAACACTTTAAACAAAGCAAATCATCAAGAACCATCATTAAACTAAAATCGGTCGTAATTGGGAAAAACTGGGCCTTCGCGCATCTCCAAATTTAAATCTAGAACGTATCCAATTGAGCTCGAAAAATTCTCAAATTTGAATATGTGACAAAGGATATGTAAAAAAAAAAAAAAATTCATGTAGACCCCGAGGCCCATATTCTTCTAGATTCGGCCTAGTAACTCATTCAATCCAGAACCAAAATCGGGTCCGTTTCCAGATAGTCGGTTTTCCGAAATTAGCTTCGTTGAGGGTCTGAGACAGGTCCGTTTGATCTAAAATTAGAGTATGTTAAACTAAAATGTGTAACAAACAACTTTTGTAAAGAAACCATTTGGAAATTCGAAACCTAAGGGTCAGTAAATACCCCTAGAATCCTAACTGGTCGGGATTTCTAGTATAGTCCGACTTTCTATTTAAAGATAACGAAGCTAAAATCATCTAATTTTTAACTCCAAAAAATCATGAGAAAAATATATGTTATGATTAAAGGTGTATAAAACATTTCTCCAGAAGGAAATCACTTCAAAATCGCAACACATATCAGTCTACAAAATTAGCAAACAGCAAGCATCCAAGAACCAGTTCTGAAGAACAGCCTCTGTTTTCACCAAAATCATCCTCAAACCTGTTAATCTCACGAATTAGACTAACATTAATCCATTATAATGCTAATCTAATCATTCTAACTTATAACTAATCCATACTTAAGTTAGTCTAAACCATCCTTACACCTAATCAACCTCCTAAGCAAGCTTAGGCGTTAATCAAAGGATTAGGAGCTAAACTCACCCGACGACAATTCTGATGAAATGAGCACGATGGTGATGGTGAGTGCTACACTCGGTTATGTTCAAAACGTCACGGGGGCTCTTGGCTAAATGGGTCTCGGCGAAGGTGGTTTTTGATTTGGCATGAACGGCAGGTGGACGGCTCGCGGGTGGTTGGTGCGGCTCTTTGGCGGTGGACGGCTGCTTGCGGACAGTGATGGCCCATGGCCATGGCGCAAGATGGTAGCTGATTTGGGACAGGACAGCAGCACATGGTGTTGTTTTTGTGAGCAAAACAGAAAAGAAACTCTAGAGAAAAAGAGAAGAAGAAGAGGGATGTGGGAGTGAGGGTTGTCGAGAGGAGGAAGGGGGAAGGAGGAGAGAGAAACAATAAAAAAAGGGAGGGGAAGTTGCGGGGAAATTGCAGCAAAAGGGTTGGCGTAGGTGAGGGGGTGGAAAAGTGGGAGAGAGAGGGAGAAAAAGAAGAAAGAGAGAAGAAAAGAAAGCAGAAGAAGTTACCATAAGTGAGGGGGTAGAAATTGCGTGGAAAGAGGGGGGGGGGAGAAATTGTGAGGTAGAGAGAGAAGAGAGAGAAAAGAAAAGGGAGGAAGAAGACTTTCGGCCGAAGGAGGAGGAAGTGTGAAGGAGAAGAGAAAGAGGAGAGAGGGAGAAGAAAAAGAATAATAGTAATATCGTTATCATTTTTCTTTTTTCTTCCAATCTCTGATTTTTCATCCAATAATTTCTTTTTCCAAAATTTCAGGATGTCACATGGCCGGTTGCCGGCGCCGGCTGTGGCTAAGGCTGGTGACTAGCAAAAGAAAGAAGAAGAAGAAGAAGAAGAAGAAAAGAAAGAGAATAAAAAATAGGAGAGAGAAAAATTGTTTCTCGGAATTGTTCAGGGAATAAGAAACAAGTTTTTTCTACTTCTTGTTTCTGTTCCAAATATGTTCCAATGAAAAAAAAATAGATTTTTTGTTCTCAAGAACAAAAGTGTAAACAAATGCGTTTGTGCTCTTTTTTTGTTCCCCTAAACAAAAGAATAATAATTTTTGTTCTGGGGAACAGAAACCAAAATAACAAACGCACCCTTAGTAACTTTTTTTTTTTGAAGGATTAATTTTCCTCAAAATTTGGTTATGTCACTTACAACTTTTTCATAAATATCATTATTTTGGATAGTAAATTGTACTTTAATGTTATTTATAAACATGCATATAAGGATTGCAATTATTCTTTTGTGCAACTAAGAGTAAGAATACCTGTTAATAGTTTTACCATAAGATCTTAGTTCTCGTTAGCCGACCATACGTACCCAACGACACAAATCATTAGCACCGCTCTATGTCAGCCAGAAGGTTTGAACCCCGCGAACTTTGAAAAACACAACCCTTAACTATAGGAGCCTAGCTTCATGTATGACTTAAAGAGCTCCTCATCTTCATTTTCTCACGAAAGTATTTATTTCATATCTTTTTGCTAGTAGCCTTATTATCTGCTACATAGTAGTCTAAGTAGTAGATGTTGATTTCTGATAATCTCCCTCAACATCTACTACCTTCAACCTGCTTGTGATGCCCAGCTCTTTCCAAACTTCTGCGAACTTAGATCCTGATAAGTCCCTTCGTGAAAATCTCGATGTCTTGTTAATTGGTTAATGACTATGGTTGCGAATCATTGGTTGGGCTTCCTAGTTCAATTAGCCATCTCGTAAATTTGTCGATACTTGACTTGAGAAATTGGTTTAGTTTATATGGACTTTTAGAAAGCATCAGATCCCATGTGAAACTGCAGTGCCTGTCATTAGGCACAAGTCATTAGGCATAAGGTTTCCAAACGGTATTCATCATGCCCAAAATGATGCCTAACTCACTTTGCTTTTCGTTTTCTCCTTTTTCCATTAATTTCTAGCGTGTTGCATGCTTCCTTTCAAAAATTGCAAATTGGGAAAAATAAAATTATAAACAAGTGGAACATGAGGTCCATAATTAAACTGTTTGTCATTAAAATAGGTTGCTTAATTGTAAAACCAATAGTATTAAGAACATGTGGGCCGAAAGTTAAAGAAAAGAAGCAAGAAAATGAGTACCCTCCAGTTAAATTGTTTAGTTTTGTTCTTTAGTTCATAAGTTAATAAAAATCACATTGCCAATGTCCTTGCGAAAAAATAAAGCAAAATTTCTTAGAGCTAAGAAATAAGCTTATAAAAACAAAGACATCTCTTGTGCAAATCTAAAATCATAAAATGAATCCATCTTATTAGATAAACGCAGAGTGGTGCTCTTGAGCTCTTTCATTGTGTGATTGACATGTGGTGTTCTTCGTGAGTGACATCTTTCTTTGATTTCTTTGGAAAATTTTTCCTTTTATTTTTTCATTTTACTTGAACTAAAAATTTTCCATCATAATTTAAGAGGTATACAATTAAGGCACATATGACAACACTCCAAATAGTGAATGATTCTATTATTTTGTTCTCCGAAACAAAAAGGAACAAAAATCCATTAGGTAAATTTTTTATTCTTGGGAATAAAATTCTACTTTTTTGCTCCTGAGAATAGATTTGCACCGAAATCAATAAGTAGAAAAAAATTGCTTCTTGTTCCTAAGAATAATTCCTAGAATCAAGCCTTTTTTTTTTTATTTCTCCTCTTTTCTTCTCTTTCCTTTTCTTCTTCTTCTCCTCCTTCTTCTTCTTCTTCCTCCTTCTTCTTCCGCTTCTCCTTATTCTGCTTCTCCTCCTCCTCCTCCTCTAATTTTTCTTTATTTCTCCTCTTTTCTTCTCTTTCCTTTTCTTCTTCTCCTCCTCCTTCTCCTCCTTCTGCTTCTCCTCCTCCTTCTTCTCTTTCTTCTTTCGACTTGGTGATGGCCCAGCGAGGCGCGGCGTGGCTCGACAAGGCCACGCCTCACCGATTGCTAAGTAAGCTCAACCTAGCTAGATTTGGGCTTGCCGATGGCTGAGAGAGCTCAACCTCACCAAATTTGGGTGAGGCCGGCCTCGCCCAACCAAGGTGAGGTTGAGCTTCTTCTTCTTCTTCTTCTCCTTCTTCTTCTACCACTAGTAGGTATCGCCTAGCCAAAGCGAGGCCGACCTAGTGGTGGCCCGGTGAAGCCACGCCTAATCGGTGGCAGAACGAGCTCAGCCTCACTAGATTTGGGTGAGGTTGGCCCTACCCAACCAAGGAGGAGGCCAAGTGTTACCTAGCCACAGCAAGGCTTGGCCTCGCCGGGCCACCTCTAGGTCAACCTTGCCTTGGCTAGGTGATGCTGACCTAGCAATGGCTCAATGAGGCCGAGCCTCGCCAGTGGCTGAGCCAGGGTTGGCCTCACCAAATCTGGGCTAGGTTGACATCACCTAGCTCATAGCGAGGCTCGAGCCCACAAGCATCACCTAGCTTGGGTAGCTAGGGGCTGGCAAGGTCGCTGGCTCTCGTCTCGCTAGTCGCCGACCAGAGAAAGGGAGAAGATGAATAGTGAAAAAGAGAAAAAATAATAAAATTATTAAAAAATTAAAAGAAAATGGTTTGGATTAGAAATTTTAAGGGTTTTACTAAACACATTTCTATTCCAGTAATAGAAATTTTAAGCAATTTACCAAGCGCATTTAAATGCTAAGAAATTCTTCTTGGGAGCAGAATCAGGAAAAATCATTTTGTAATAATGAGAGAGGTAGGAATTTATCGAACGAACCGCACTCCTTCTTATACGTCAGGAGTCCATTGATGAGAAGGGGCTAGGGAAAGCTTGAACCCAATCCTCAGGAGGATAGATGGGGCGATTCAGGTGAGATCCAATGTAGATCCAACTTTCTATTCACTCGTGGGATCCGGGCGGTCCGGGGGGGATTCAAGAATCAGTTTTCTTTTTATAAGGGCTAAAATCATTTATTTTTGGAGTTACGAAGGCGTGGCCGGTGCACATATTGTGTTTTCTGGCTTGTGCTTCTTGGCAGCTATCTGGCATTGGGTGTATTGGGATTTAGAAATATTTTGTGATGAGCGTACATGTACAGGGTCGGGTAATTTCTTGGTCCTCCGCTGGTACTTGTGGATTCAATGGTACAAGAAGGGGGACACCTCCACTAGCAGGTTTTTTCGGAAAACTCCATTTATTCTTGTGTGGATGGCAAGCAGGCCTATACTTCTTGGTTTCAATAGGACTCCTTACGAGCGTTATTTTTCCCGAGCCTATAGTGAGTTACAGACAGAGTTCGAAAAGGTAAAATCTTGGATGATTCCATCATACATGATGGAGTTGCGAAAACTTCTGGATAGGTACCCTACATCTGAACTGGTCTCTGTGTTTTCACATCGAGAATTCTTTGCAGATGAAAAGATGTCAAAGGGGCTTCTTACTTCCCAAACAGATGCCCCTACATCTATATATAAACGCTGGTTTATCAAGAATACGCAAGAAAAGCACTTCGAATTGTTGATTCATCGCCGGGCCACATTCGAATCTTCCACTTTCCTCAAAAAAGCTAGAAAGAGCCGATTAGCCTCGTCTACGTCGAGGACCTAGTCGTCACAGGGAAGACGATGTTGAGGAATTCTAGCGCTGGTTGAGCTCACTTCCCCTTTCCTTGGATTGGGACGCATACATCGAGAATATACAGAAAAGAATTGTTTTCGGAAACAGGATGTGGCATCCTAAAACTTCATGACAACCTCTAGACATGCTATGAACCATGGATAGGTGATGGAAGCGCTGTTGACCTATGTTATGGTCATTGCTCTAAGAAATTACAATAGATTAAAGCTGAGCATTTCAATGGACAATTATTTGATGTGAAAATTCTATTCTTGGCCGTGCACTTTATAGGTTGGATTTTATTGATTTATGTTACAAAATATTATGGCTATATGAATTTGTAATTAGGTGTATATTTAGGTAGAGATTAAATAGAAAAAAATGAAGAAGGAGTGGGCTGATTTTTCTTAAAGCCCAAAACCAGCCCACCAAAAACCCCCCACCGTTCAGCCACTAAGGCCTGGCCCACGAAGCCCAAAAGGGGCTGCTATCAACTGAAGGAGGGAGAAGCCCGGCCCATTGAGCCCATCAACCTGCATGGAAATCTACAAGTGGCAAGAGGAACTTACCAAGTGTCCTTCCCTTAGAGCCAAGTGGCACTCCATGCAATCTAATGATTGCTAATCATTGTTGAAGGGAAGAAAAGAGATGGAGAGGGGGCAAAGTGAGCGAGGAGTACCGAGAGAGAGAGAGAGAGAGAGAGAGAGAGAGAGAGAGAGAGAGAGAGAGAGAGAGAGAGAGAGAGAGACGTCGCGCGAGAGAGAGGGAGACCGAGCAAGCGTGCAAGAGAGGAAGGAAGGAAGAAGACTGGCCCGTCGTGCGTGCGCTTAGTCTCGCCGTCGATCAAGCTCGTCGAAAGCCTCGTGTTGCCGTTAGCTTGCTGTGAAATTCAGGCAAGTAGAGTCCTTTGATCTACACTTTGCTTGCTGTGATTGTGTGTTTTGTATGGTGAATTTCGGAGGTGGTGGAGGTGAGAATTTTCGAAGTTATGGAAGTAGTGCCTTAGTCTAGTAATCTGTTTTCTGGAAAAACAATCCGACCTTTAGTGATTTCATGAGCTGCATGCAATGTTCTAATTGGAATCTCGCTTAGACTTCTTGATGAAAGTTTTACAAGAATTCTTGGAGAGTAACATATTAAAATTTGAAAGGAAACAAACAATTATTTGTTGGTAAACCATTTTTCTTCAAAGATACTAGATCTTGAAACCGTTATGTTGATCTATTGTGATTCTGTGAATTTTGTGCAAGTATCCAGTCCGAATTTGATCTTGTGTCCTTGATAAGAGTTGTAGATAAAATCTTGATGAGTAACATACTAAAATTTGAGAATAAACGGACAAGTATTGGTCGAGGAAAACGATTTTCTTTGAAGAAGATGAATCTGGACAGTGAACCGAGAGTTAGGAAGAGTTATAAAAATTATAAATTTTAATCCAGAAGGAATTAGACTTTGATTTATTCATGGGACTTTTACCTCTAGGTCTCATCTATAACATATTAAAATCTCAGAAGTTTCGGAGTTCATTTAAGGGCTTAATCGGAATTATTTCTGAAACTGTGCAAAACCAGTGTTGGAAATTCTGTTGCTGTGATGTATGGACCTATGTGATTAATGTGAAACTTTCTTGACACGGTGTCATGAAATCTATTTCTCTAGGTCTTGTCCACGTTATGTTAAATTTTCAGAAATTATTGAGATCGTTTACTAATTTTCCAAGAATTTTTATTAAAGAGGTGCATTCTGTTTTAACCAAAAATTGTTCCATTTTCAAAAAAAAAAAACCATGAATTGCTTTATGAAATGTGATATCGTGGGTGTTATGTGTACTACATATATGGTGACATTTGGCATATCATATGACATCAAAAAGGCTGGTTTAGACCTTTGACATTGTTGCATCAAATGTTAAATTGAAAATGAAATATATGTGGGAATATGCATTGTGATGATGATAATACTATCGGAGGTGTGAGCCAATGATGCCCCGGGAGTATCGGGATGCCCGAAGTGTGTGTGCCGGATGCCTGGAGGTGTGTGCCGGATGTCCTCAAGAGTTTCGAGATGCCCGGAGGCGTGTGCCAAATGCCCAGAGGTGTGTGCCGGATACTCGAAGGTGTGTGCTGAAGGTTTCTCGTGATGCCAGGATTGGGTGCGAGTGATATATGAGGGATGCAAACACTGGTCCCTGGAAGAAAAAAATGAGATCCTTTTGAAAGTTAAAAACGAAATTGAATCATGCGTATGTGTGTGTGCCTATGGCATGGGATATAAATGTTTTTGAAATTGAGTTGATGTTATATGGCATTGAGAATACGATCATAATGATATTGAATGGATCTCATGGGGATAGATACATGATGGTATGGATGGTATGAATCATGTGCATGTATGTGTATATGGCATGGAACATGAATTCAATTAATGAATGAATCTCATGGAAATGCAAGCATGATTACATGAATGATATGTGCATTCCACACGAAATTGTGGTTGTCTTGCTTGTTGCATTGTGTAGTTTGATGGATTTTTACTACTGAGTGGTTGTACTCACCCCTTTTGGGGACTAACATTTCAGATTGAGAGATGCCTCTATCACCTGTCACGTGTGGTACATTTTATGGCTTATCGTCTGATGTTGAGGGCAAGTGCTCGGAGGACCCCTACGTTGGTGTTCATGGTCTGGTGTTTATCCGCATCCATGTTTTGGTTATGTATGATGTGGGCCTACGTGATGGCCCCGTAGTCTAGGAGTTCCTGTCTGTCCATGTTCGTTGAGATGGGAGGATGATGGGGATGCTACTGCCGCCACCGGCCATTGCACTAGGCTAGGTGGGATAGGAGCGTGTGACTGGTGGAAGTTGACACTTTTTGGATGGCCGACACTGGGATGATGGATTGATGTATATGTCTGATGTAGAGTCGGGTTCTTTTGGGTTATAGCCAAGCTTTGTTAAAGTCTTGGCCTTTTGTTATACCGACTCATGATGTCCATCAAAGTATGTAAATAAAAGTGGTTCGGCTTTAGCTTTTATATATATATGAAAAGTGTAGTTGGTGTGCATTGCATTGTATTAGTTAGTTGTGTTCGGGTTAGGGAGGTGTCGAGTATGCTTTCGTTATATGACCTGCGCTGGGACCGATTGAGATGATATGAACCCCTAGGATTTATGGACCCACTACAATTCGATTGGTCTCGGAGTGACATGTTATTATGACAAGTGATAGGTAAGTGAGCTATGGCGACCCTAGAAGATCGAGGGCCATGTCGAGGGGTGCCACACAGGATGGTTACCAAACGCTTCCTTATTTTTAATATCTCAAAAGTCCCTCATTCGCATGATGATCAAGTGTAATTATATCAGTCGAATCCATTCACTGGACAATGCCAAGAAGGCAATGAATAATGCCAAGAAGGTGCCCGCCCGGCACTTTCTTGAGTTTGGAATTCTTCGCAAAATTTACGTATCAAAGGGTGCAATGAGCTGACAAAAACAAGGGTTTGAAAGGGCTAAAATCCTTAGCAAAACTAAAGGTATCTGCATGCAAGAAGTTGTCCAACATTGACAGCCTTGAACACCTAGAGTCTTTGAGACATTTGGAATTGTGTGATTTTGAGTCAAATGCTCTACTAGTGATTGATCATCTATTTCAAGCTCAAGGCCTTGACAACTTGAAAGACTTGGAAGAGTTGCTTTTCGATAGGTGCTAGCCCTTAAAAGACTGTACCATTGGCCATTAACACATCTAAAAGTTTTTAAGAGTCGAAGAATGCCACCATCTAGTCAAAATTAAAGGCCTCAAGGGAGATTTGGTAAGGGGGCTTCCTATGCCCCCATCCAAAGTTGGTCTAAAGATGTCTATCGCAGGATTAATAATGCGGTACAAGACGACCAAAATTTTTCCTATTGTTGGGAATAACGGATCCCCGAAAACCGGATTCGACACCGAATCGAACCCCTAAATCAATGCGGAAGACGAAGCCCGGGAAAACACGCATCACCGATCGTAAAGCACACCACGGATTCGAGCGTACCTTGTTAGCCACAGATTAAACACCAAACGCTGAAGAAGAGGAAGAAATTCTGATCCGATGATGTCAATTTGCCTTGAAAGGGAAACGGCGTCGCCTTGAGCGTTTGGAAGAAAAGAGAGCGTTTTTCTTTTCTTTTTCTTGGAGGGAGAGAGGGAGAGGAACGTACGTACGTTCTGATTTCCCAAGAGGTGTGTTCTCTCTCTCTCTCCTCCCTTTTATACCTTTCCCATCCACGGGCCCTATTCCCGTGGGCCGTGCCTTTTTGGGCCCAACTTGAGCGGATGGGCCTTAAGCCCATCTCATAAATCCATCATCTCCCACTCACACATGGTGGTGCAAAACCAACATGGGCGGACAGTCCCTACTCAGCCCCATCAGAGAAAAATCCAGCATAGACTCTCACTTAACATGGTGGGCCGAACAAAATCATCTTTTCCTCTCTTCAACATTCATACCGGTGAATAATCCGTGCGACCAGCATACTTTGAGAGCTCGTTGCCATACATCTGTTAGGAATATATAGCAGCTCATAATGGGCATCACATCCTGAGTAGATTTAGTATGCAGTACCCTAGATCGATCGATCACATTTATATCTCTCTTGATCTCTTTTAAACAATGATATATATATTGTATTCACAATTATGATTATCACAAAGACAGTCATAATTGGTTAACCGGTGAATACAAAACTATAATGTGATTCTCCAAAATCGATCTTCCTCTTTCCTTCAAACTCTCAATTTCAGTCCAACTCGCTTTTCTAGAAATGCCCCATTAGATCGAATCAAACTCATGACCATTGGCAACATCTTAAGATAGCAAACACTAAATAGAAATCTTGAGAATAAGTAAGAGTCGTAAGGGGACTAAAAATTTGAGGAACTCTTTTCCTCAAGAGTCTCACACGACATAAAAGTTGAGATCAAACTTTTGCCACTCTTATTGGTCGTCTCATGCATACGTAGTATGAAATACATATTACGGTATTAACTCCTTTCCCATGGAGCGTATGTCTATACCTTTCAATACCGTACAGATGATAGTTCAGACATACCCAATGTCTAACTTGAGTTCACGTATCTACTCATTCACAAAATTCATCAGAACTCACATCTGGCATCTTTGACAGATAAAGTAAAATATGTTGGGTATTTTACTTTCGGACATAGTAAGTATTATGTCCTCATCTTAACACTCAGTTAAGGCGACATACGTGTTTTAAGCTTGAGCTCTCGATTATCACCTAGATAATAAGTTTAAAAACAGTCTCATATCTATTTATCACACAGTAAACAGAGGTGATTACCCGTGTGAGTGGGCTAATCTTATATCTGTCCGACATACTTCTCAACTTAAAGTAATGCACTAAGCATTAAGATGCATAAAGATCAAACAAAGATTCATAGGCATTAATGATGAAAACACAAATTCATCAAATTGTGAACACTTAGGGAAAATACAATATTCAGTACATCAGTCTCTACGCAATCCTAGAGATTTCATATGGCTACAAAACACATCTCTAGGTATTGGCTTTATCATAGGATCTGCTACCATTCTATGCGTAGTATGTACTCTAAGTTCACATTTTTTCGTGCAACCATATCATTGACAAGATTATACTTGGTATCTATATGTTTGGTCTTGCCATGAAATTTTGGATCTTTGGTATACGCTTTTTGCTGCTTGGCTACCACAGTTAACCAACAATAAATCTGCAGCACTTCTAATAACACCTAAATGATCCAAAAAATCTCTTAAGCCAAACACTCTCTTACACTGCTGCTGATAATGCCACGAACTCAACTTCTATCGTGGACAAGGCTATACACTTTTGTTTCTTACTGCTCCAACATATGGTGCCATTATTCGGTAAGAAAACAAACCCAGAGGTAGATTTTCTTTCATTCAAATCTCCTCTCCAATCAGCATTAGAATAGCCTTTGAGTTGCAGATCCTTTCCTTAATAACTCAACGTATGATCAGCAGTCCCCTTTAGATACCTTAGTATTCTCTTAACGGCTTTCCAATGTGCTTGACCTGGATTGGATAGGTATCTGGTCACCATTCCGACTGCAAAGCATATGTCGAGTGTTGTACACATCATAGCATACATCAAGCTCCCAACAGCACTAGCATAAGGAACATGTTTCATTTGTTCCTTCTCTTGTGGAGTCCTTGGACACAGACTATGGCTCAATCCTTCACCTTTTTGCAATAGGAGTGTCTATGGGTTTACAATCTTGAAATCTTAACTCCAAGAATGTATGTAACATCACCCATGTCTTTCATCTCAAAGTTGGAAGACAACCATCTTTTGACAGTATTAACCAACTCCATATTGCTTCCGGCAATCAGTATATCATCAACATATAATGATATGATCACAAATTGATCATTGGATCTATTGATATATACACAATGATTCTCGTCAATCATTATAAAATCATATGCCACTATGGCATTATGAAAATGTATATACCTTTGTCTCGATGACTGGTTAAGGCCATATATCGACCCCCAAAGTCGACATACATTTTCTTCTTGGCCTTTCATTATGAAACCAGCAGGTTGTTCCATATATGTTCCTTCCTCTAATTCTCCATTGAAGAAAGCAGTCTTTACATCCATTTGATGTAACTCAAGATCCATACTAGTCGCTATTGCCAGAATAATGCGAATTAAGGTAAATCTCATTACAGGAGAAAATGTATTTTCATCATCAATTCCTTCATGTTGATTATACCCCTTCGCCACAAGGCGAGCCTTATGCCTTTCTATTGAGCCATCAGCCTTTCACTTTATTTTGAGAACCCACTTGTCCCCAATAGCCCTGCATCTCTTTTGGAAGATCAACCAGTTCCCAGACTTTGGTTTGATTTTATTGACTCCATTTCCTCTTTCATTGCATGAATCCATTTTTCCTTATTAGGGCAATTTAAAGTCTCATTAATATTTCTTGGCTCATCCTCATCTTGTGGATCAACCATAAAAGCTTCCCCTTCAATGCCAAAACATCGACGAGGAATACTTTGGCGACTTGTTCACCGTATGAGAGATTGTACACTTAGCACATCATTCACCATCATGCTCCCACTTGGATTAGGTAATGATGATGTCGTCACATTAGGTGGTTGCATTTGAGAATGAGTTGAATTCAATTCATTACATCTCATATTACTCCCACTTGAACGAACTCCACTGACATCATTATCTTGATCCAAGGTTTCAAATAGGGAGTTATTTTCTCTTATTTCGCCCCTCTTAGAAAATTCATCCACTAAGGATGTGACATCCCGTGATTCAAATTCAGTTATACTCCTACTTTCCTGCTCACCTATGAACACATACCTTTTTGAGTGTTCGCAGTATCTCATGAAAATACTCTTATTTTCTTTGGGACCCAATTTCCCAAACTTGTGAGAGGACTCATGAATATAGGCAGCACAACCCCATGGCTTAAGAAAACTTAAGTCCGGTTTTCTAACTGTCCATAACTCATATGAAGTGGAAATAACTGATTTGGAAGGCATCCGGTTAAGTATATTGGCAGCAGTTAACAACACATCACTCCAAAAAGTGATGGGTAAGTTAGCACGCGCCATCATGGACCTAACCATTTCTGTAGGGTTCTGTTTCTTCTCTCCGCAACACCATTTTGTTGAGGAGTATATGGAATAGACAACTATCTTTCTATTTATTTTTCATCACATAATTTTCTGAACTTATCAGATAAATATTCTCAACCTCGATCGAATCTAAATACCTTTATTTTCTTGTCTAATTGATTTTCTGCCAGGTTCATAAACCTTCTGAAACAACTTATGCTTTAGGTTTATGAGAAATCAAATAGACATATTCGACTCGAGTATAATCATCTATAAAAAGTGATGAAATAAACAGCCCATTGCCTTATTCTCACATTCATTGAACCATAGACGCCCAAATGGATTAAATGCAGAGGAAATTAAGCTCTTTTACCTTTTCCAAATGGTTTCCTTGTCATTTTCCCTACTAGGCAATGCTCACATATGGACAAATCGACTTTTTCAATATTGCCCAACAAGCCCTCTTTGGCTAGTCTATTCATATGTTGTTGGCCCATATGACCAAGTCTAGCATGCCACCATATTCACATCATTATCATATAAGGTAGAAGACGTGAAACAAAGGAATAACATATTGACATCATCACAGTCAACATTTAGTACAATAAAACCATTCAGTAAGTGACCACAACCATAGTAGTTTGTATCTAAGCACAAATCTACACATTTATTATGGAAGTTCATACCAAAACCATGCTTAACCAACGCTAAGACAGACACTAAATTTCGACGAATCTCCAGAGCATATAGAACATCAAAGGTGCGTCCACCACTTATATTCAATTGGCCGGTGCCAATTCCTTTACATCAGCTCTAGAGTTGTTTCCCATATGGATCCACTCAGTTCCAGTTGGTATTTGTCGGAATTCCACGAAGGATTCTCTATCCTTCCCTCTATGGTCTGTCGCTTCTGAATCTACAGTCCACAAATGGATTAGACTCAGTTAAGAATACAGAACTTGACACAAAAGTAAAGTTCTGAAAAGTACAAGGGGTGTTTACTTTCTTTGGCTCATGACAGTTGCGAGCATAGTGACCCTTCTTGTCACAATTGTAACACCTCACTCTTGACATTTTCTTCACTTGAGGACGTTTTCCTCTCTTGTGTTGGTTAATTCTTGATTTCTTGCAATAAGGACTTGATCCTTTGCATTCCCACATATTGAACGAATCAATACGCTTGCGTTTAGAGCACAAAGCTCTTTTTGAGCTAGAACCAGCATAGCAAATGTCTATTTTCGGCTCAAATACCGTTAGGCGGTCCTCTACTAGCTCAAGGTGGCGCATGGCATCCTTAAGATCTTCCATAACATGGTCAAGAGCTTCTAGTGCTTCTTGCTTTTTCAGCACATATTGAATCTTCATATTCAATATTTCACAATTATTGCCGTTCATATCAGCAATCACGTTCTTAGTTGCTGAACCATCGTTCTGAACACATCAGACATACATGCACGAATAATTAATGCCTATCATTTATGCATCCCTATTTGCATAGACCCATCATATTAATGAATAATTTCAAGTAAGGCTTTAGAATCAAAAGGTCACTATGTTTCCAATCAATCTCCAAAATCCTAACTCAAAATTATTATTAATATAATTATCTTATGCAAATAAATTCTATGAAGTTACAAAAACTTCTATTACTACCCACAACTAATTACCCACAGCAACCAGCAATAACAGAAAGCAACAGATAATTGACATACAATTAAAAAAACAATAATGCTTTCAATTAACATAATTAGGTAGTAATCATTACATAATTAATCAAAGAAATAAATTGGGAATGTCCCTTCTAATCTATCAGTCAAAACATTTGAGAAATTTGAAGGCACATTTGCCAACCATGGAAAAACTTTTGGAGAGCTTTCATGTCGCCTCCAAGGCGCATTCACTCGGCGCCACGTGGCGCTCAATCTAAGGCTTGAAGTTTTGGCCAACTCAATCCTATAGTGCTCTCTTATAAAAGCTTCCACCAGCCTCCTATAACCCGGGACCACGTTGACCTCCCATAGCCCATCCAACACTGCTTGCCATTCAGGTGGAAGAGTGTTCATTAAAGCCGGCACCTTCTCAAAATCCGGCATAAGATAACCATTCCAGATGATTTCCTGTATCATCTGATTGACCTTGACCACATGTGATACTAAATCACCGTCATGCCACCGATAATCAGCTAACTTTGACATCAGCCTCTTAAGTCTTGCATTTCCCTCGTCCGTTCTCGGGATTGCAGGTATCCTTGCATAATGCATCATAGTTCCTGCAACAAATACAGAACTAAAAATGGATCACTTATAATCCATAATTAATATAAGAGAAAAATACATAATTTTCCAAAATTCATGCAACAAATGAAGAATTAAAAAATGAATTACTTATAACCCACATAGGCATGAATGAAAAAGAAAACAAATACATAATTTTTTTATTTTTTTTCGGGTCAACGGTCAACGGTCAAAGTCAACGGTCGTCGGTCAACGGTCAACGGTCAGAGGGTCAATGTGGTCAACAGTCAACGGTCAGAGTGTCAACGGTCAACGTGGTCAACGGTGTCAACGGTCGGACGTGGTCAACGGTCGTCGGACGTTAGGTCGGACGGACCATGCGGACGGACGGACCGGTCGGCGTGCCGGCATCGGACGGGTCGGGTCGTGCCTCGCGCGGCGGGGATGACGTCCGCGAAACGTCATCGGTGACGTCATCCGTACGGTTACCGACCGTTGGATGATGTCACGCAGACGTCATCCGGCACGTGCCGGGCGCGTGCCAGTGTCCGTGGGTCGGGTCGGGTCTCCGGTCGGGTCGGGTAGCCGGCCGGTGACCGTCCGGCGAAACGTCATCGGTGATGACGTCATCAGTGACGTCATCCGTTGTGGCATCCCAAAAATTCAAAGCCGAGCCTTAAGGTGTGTTAAATGTCTTTAATTAGGTGATAGAATTTTATGGCTTATGCTTTGGCCAATTTGTCTTTTAATTTGATGGATTTTGCTTGTGTTGTGGAAATTTAAATTTAAATGCTTGGCCATATGATTTAAATTTCAAATAATTAAAAATATCCCAAGGTTTTGGCCAAGATGAAATTTGAATTTAGAAATAGTTATAAAAAGGAATTCAAAAAAAAAAGAAGGGAAAATAGGGTTATTTTCGAAATGGGCCTTGGACCCATTAGCCTTGGTGGGCCAAGCTAGTCGGCCCATTGGGCCCAAGAGAGGAGTTCGACCAGCCCAAGGGGGAGTGGCCGGTTGGGCCTAAGCCCAAGCCCATTAAGCCCAAAATTCAAATTCAAAATTAGAAATTACAAGTGGCAAATGGCAAGAACATGCATTGGCCATTGGATAGGTGAATAATCATTGCAAATGATGGCCTAAGGGGGGTATAAAAGGATGAGGAGAGAGAGTGGCCGGACCTTGGCTCCATTTTCGTCCAAGGTGAGAGAGAGAGAGGGAGAAATTGCGAGTGAGAGGGAGAGAAGCCGAGAGGGAAGGAGGCGGAGCCGGAGGAGGGTGCTGTCCGTTCGCCGTCCTACGCCGCCGTACGCCGCCGTGTGTTGCTATTCGTCCATCATAGAGGCAAGTGGGAGTTCATAACTTCTCTTGCACGTCTGTTTTGGTAGTTGCATGTCTGGTTTTGAGTGTTATGTGTGAGAAAAACCGAGCCAAGGAGGGTTTGTTTGCATGCCATGTAGCTGTTTCCGTTCGGTTTGTGGTAGACAGTTTCTTATTCGGGCTTGCATGTGTATTTGGAGTGTGATTTTGGCTTCGGTGTCTTCATGAAAGTTGAAGCTAACATCTTGTAGTATGACATACTCGAATTTCATGGAAAACGAAGGTGATATGAGGGGTCAAATGCTTTGTTATACGGAGGTTCTAGATCTGCGAATTTCCTACTGACCTCTTGTTGATTTCTTGGTTGCATGTCGATTTCTGTTGGAGATCTCACTTTGTTGTCTTCTTGAAAGTTGTAGGAAACACCCTAAGCTACAACATACTCGAAAATGAGGCAAAAAGAACAAGTATAACTTGGTGAATCGGCTAAATCTTTGAGACGGATGGTTCTGTTGGAGTGAACCGAGACACCCGAGACTTCATGGGTTAAAATGGTGACCAAAATCTGGGTATTTTACCTAGATCCCTTCATGAAAATTTTAAAGGACACATTGATGTATAACATACTTGAATTTCAGAAGAAACGAAAGAGATTTAATGGGTCAAATCTAAGTTTTTCGGTGATATGTATTCTGGACGAAACGGTAGAGGTTCCAGAAGCTTCATGGAGTTGTATAAATTAATCCATAAAGAATTTGGCTTAGTGTTCTTCATGAAAAGTGTACGAAAATGTGTTGGCTATCGCCCTGTAAAATTTGGGAATTTTCGGAGGTCATATGGGTATTTTAATTGAATAAATCCGAAAACTGTGCAATCTGGCCATTATCCGAATATTAAGTGTATTTGGTGGAAATTTGGGAAACTATGTGAAATACGAAATTGGCCATGAAATTGTGTGAAATTGTGATTCTAATTAGTTGTTTAATGATTGTGTGATTTTCATGATTTTTGGAAAATCATAAATGTTAAAGATAATATTTATTTATGGAAATAAATAAATATAATATTAAAATAATAAAACAATAATAAAATAGTAATAAAATAATAATAAAATAATAATAATTAAAATATATATATATATATATAAAAGTGGATTTTTCGGCCATGAGTTCTATTGAATTATGATGCATTGTTATATGACATTGATGCATGTATGATCGTGAACTATGATGCATTGCTATATGGTATTGATGCATGAATGATTATGAATTGTGATGCCTGTGTGTTAACCATATGCCATGAAATAATGAAATGAAAAGAATGATAAAATGTGGAAGTGGTATGTGAGTAAGAGGATGTGGCGGAGGTTGATGTCTGGTGGCCGAGTGGCATAATTCCAGAGATTCCCTGGGAGTTTCAGGATGCCCGGAATGTGGGGGGCCGGAAGTCCCTGTCGGAGGTTTCTGCCCGAAGGGAGTGACTCGCGATGCCAGGATTAGGGTGCGAGATCCCCGGTTAGAAGGGTAAAGACCGGAAGTCCCTGTCGGAGGTTTCTGCCCGAAGGGAGGTTCCTCGTGATGCTAGTTGAGGTGCGAGATGCCCGGAATGTGGGGGGCCGGAAGCCCAGTGGCCATGAGATGGCTGGAATGCTGGGAACCCTGTCGGAGGTTTCTGCCCGAAGGGTGATGATCAAATTGATCATGGAATCCTGTCGGAGGTTTCTGCCCGAAGGATTGATAATGATACCCTGTCGGAGGTTTCTGCCCGAAGGGATGGTGATGATTTGAGAAAAGATAATGTGGGGATCAATTGATAAATAAAAACGGCCAATGATGATATGATGTGATATGCATGGTGACGCATGGTTAATGATGATATGATATGCATGGTGATGCATGGCCAATGATGATATGATGTGATATGCATGGTGATGCATGGTTAATGATGATGTGATATGCATGGTGATGCATGGCCAATGATGATATGATGTGATATGCATGGTGATGCATGGTTAATGATGATGTGATATGCATGGTGATGCATGGCCAATGATGATATGATGTGATATGCATGGTGACGCATGGTTAATGATGATATGATATGCATGGTGATGCATGGCCAATGATGATATGATGTGATATGCATGGTAATGCATGGTTAATGATGATGTGATATGCATGGTGATGCATGGCCAATGATGATATGATGTGATATGCATGGTGATGCATGGTTAATGATGATATGTATGCTATGATGATGCATGAATACGCTTGTCATCGAAAAGGTAAGAAATGCCTGTATTGTATGTTGGTATGCATGGTGCACTGAGTTGTTATTGGATTTCCCTATCTGCTGAGTGGTTGTACTCACCCCTTTTGGGGATAACATTTCAGATTAGCACTATGCCGCTGCCTGCTGTTTCGCGTGGCGTGTTTTACGGTATTCCGTCTGACGTCGAGGTGGAGATGACTGAGATAGACTGTCCCTCGGTACCCGGATTGACTTTTATCCGAGTACGATGCTTAGTCATGTATGATATCGGCCTGGCTGGGGGCCCTGTCATACAAGAGTTTTTGTCCGTGCACATACGACGGGATGGAGTGATGCGGGGGAATATATATAAAATCCTTATGTGTAGTTGGTGTGTATTTGTATCATGGGTTAGAAGGGAGATAGATGACGATGTGAATTTTGCTTCCGCTATGAGTTGCGCATGGGACCGCTTTTAAACAAAAAAAAAAATGCCGACCGGCAAGGCTTGGATGATAGTCACGGTGACGTCATCACGTGACGACCGCACGCGTCGGTGTCACATCCGCGGACCGGCGACGTCACGGTGACGTCATCACGTGACGTCGGCGTGCACGCGCCGGTTCGCCGACCGACGCGCGTCGGCACGCGCACGCGCCAATGCCGTTCGGGCGGCGCGCGCGCCTACGCGCAGCGCCTTCCAGCCACGCGTGTGGGCGCGTGCGGTAGCTCCCGGCGGCGGTCGACACATCGCCGGACTCGTCTCGACGTCGCGCTTCTTCCTATGCAATCACAATTTTATTTTGACTTACGAAAACTCGGAAAAATGGCCGAAAAGCGCTCGGGTGTCGGGATTTTCGCCCGGTTCCGTACGGCCGAAGGGATTTCACGAAAAAATCAATCAAAAACATCAGAATTGATCGGGAAAAACGTGAACTAGGGCTCTGATACCAATGTTGGGAATAACGGATCCCCGAAAACCGGATTCGACGCCAAATCGAACCCCTAAATCAATGCGGAAGACGAAGCCCAGGAAAACACGCATCACCGATCGTAAAGCACACCACGGATTCGAGCGTACCTTGTTAGCCAGAAATGAAACACCAAACGTTGAAGAAGAGGAAGAAATTCTGATCCGATGATGTCAATTTGCCTTGAAAGGGAAATGGCGTCACCTTGAGCGTTTGGAAGAAAAGAGAGCGTTTTTCTTTTCTTTTTCTTGGAGGGAGAGAGGGAGAGGAACGTACGTACGTTCTGATTTCCCAAGAGGTGTGTTCTCTCTCTCTCTCCTCCCTTTTATACCTTTCCCATCCACGGGCCCTATTCCTGTGGCCGGGCCTTTTTGGGCCCAACTTGAGCGGATGGGCCTTAAGCCCATCTCATAAATCCATCACCTATTATATGGAGGGTGACAAATACATAGCGCTTAGTTACTCTTATGTAAGACAAAGAAAGTGAAAATTTGAAGGGCCCATGGGCATGTCTCCCACGTCCATTTCTCTCTCCATGCGCACGCGTGCCCACAAAAATCGGCGCCTTGCGAGAAAATATCGTGCAGGCCGGCCTCTCCACGTGATCATGGACCGGCCCATCCACGTAGGGCCATGTGTCGTCCATGGTCACTTTTTCTCTCTCCATCTGAGTCCTCTCTCTTCGCCTCGTCTAACTATGTCCTCTCTCTCTCTTCCTTTATTAAAATTTTTTCTCGTATGTTTTGGCTTCCAAAGATGGGTGTGTCTTCTCCTCAAAACCATGGGCAGTTTATTTTTGTCAGCTCCCATAAGAAAACATCCCTCCTTAAACCGGTTGCCATGCTCGCTATATATCCTGAACTGAGCTTAAAAAAAAAAAAAAAACAAGAAGAAAAAACAAAGGAATCTTGCACTCCATGGATGAGGCTTTCCAGGCTCTTGGTGTTGCATTTTCGGGATTTCTAGAGATTTGGCTGACTTAGGTATGTTCTTTCTATCTGTTGGGCTGCATGGGATTACCTCTGTTTTTTCATTGCATGGGAAAAAAGTCTGGTTATGGGCATTTGACCAGGTAAAAAAAAAGTGTCTTATTGGCAAAAGCAAGAATGGAAGATTCATTTCTAAGAGGGAAGGAAGATCCGTAGCGGTGAACTGAAGATAAAATTATGTCTTTTGTTCTATATTATGTTGATGGAATCCGCTGGTTTAGGTGGCGTGATCTTTGGAGGCATTTGGACATTGAAGATTCGTTGATGGAACCCAGATGGAGAGAGCCAAGCTCGAGAACGAGAACATTCATCCAACAAAGGGCCGACGGCAGCGATGAGGGTTGAAAGGCAAAGGATTTTGATAGAAACTAAAAGCCAAAAACTCTGGCTCACGCAATGCCTTCGCCCCCGATTCAAAAATCATTTCAATTGTGTTTTTCATTTGACCTCTGTGATTGGGCCGAGGTCCAATGGCACCGGCAGCGTGCGACCGGATAACGGCTTTGCAACCAGGAAGAAAGCTCCGACCAACAACCCAACCATGGCCGATTCGAATGTGGAGATTCCATGTGACTTGGTCGATGGAGGATTGAGAGCTTTGGACCTTATTCTTACAAAAAAAAAAAAAAAAAATCGAGTCTTTCAAAATGGGCATTGGGAATTGGTTGGTATGCGATTTGTCAATTAAAATTTTGCTCGTACTCATCGGCTAAATTTTGCTCTCTTTATGCTTGTTTTTTGTTTTTTCTTTGGCATACACCTATTGGTGGAGAGGAAATCACAACATGTGTGTTTACTTGTTCCACAAACCTCTCGCTCAATTTGTAGTACATGCCGGCAGACTTTTTAATAAATTTTGTGTGATACGTTCTGAAATTTTTTAATTAATTGAATAGTGAAAAATGGTACATACAAGTCTAATGCCAATGAATGCCTTGAAGCTTTTACTTCATTTTCAATGACTGAAAAAAAGGAGATTCGCAATCATGGTATTTTCACTTTTGTCTTAGTTTGTTCTCTGTAATTGTGATATGCTTCGAGTTTTCCCTTTGTTCAATAGTTTTCTTTATGCTTAGATGCTTTTTCATGTTTGATATATGTAGGAGAGTAAGGTGATTTGCGCAGTTCCCTTACTTTTCATTTAGACATAAGTTCTTTGGCTGCACTTGACGATTGTGGGTAAGTTGACCATGAGAAGTTGAATTAGCTCATGAAAAAGATTCATTAGCCTACTGTTGTTTGCACTTTTCAGCTAGATCGAGAGTTAGAATTCTCTAGCTAAGACAGGCCGACAAAAGTTGGCTCTGTCTTGATACATAGATCACCAACCACAAACAAAGATAACTCATGTTGGATATGTGACATGGGGTATCGGATGTTAAAGTTACTACTAGATTGCATTTCTTGAGTATAAAATGTAGGTACCTGTGTAGTCTGCCTTCTGGTTTGTTGGAGTACTGTTGGTGTGGACTTTATACACCAACATTCGCCATAGTTTGGATCCTTGACCTACATAATGCAATAGAAAGGGGAAAATGATGTTTTGTTGCAACCTAAATATCTCTAAACTCTCATCATCATATTGATTTATCAATTCCCTATGATTGGCCACCATTGTTCAATTTTTTTAAAAGATTTTTAATCCTCTTATTGATCTTCTGTCCATCTTACTCTAATATTTGGTTCAAGTCCATTCATCAGTGATTTTTCTAATATCTCTTGCTTCATGCTATCAAAATATTCTAAATCTCCTTCTCTTTCACACTTGTCTTTTTTTTTTTTTTTTTTTGGTGTTTTATCTCCAACTTTATTGGGCATGAATTTGTTTTTAGATAGAAGATGGCAACCCCAGAAGAAAACAATGATGTGAAAGCTCTTTGTAGAAGGGCGTGCTGTAAGCAATGCAAGCAAAGTTTTGCTTATGGCACAAGCTCAAAGGTTGCTAGCACCAGCCAACAAAGTAAGGTGCGATGAATCATTGACTAAACTAATCTTGTCACTTGCAGAAAAATTTCTAAATTACCTAAATCCATTGGGGATTTGAAAAACTTCAAAATTTTGAATATTGCTTATCGTAAGAAATCGAGTAGTTTACCTAGTACTATTAGCAAGTTAGGCATACTTGAAGTATTAATTGCCTCATTCTGCCAGAGTTTGGGAGGGGCAGTTCCTATAGATGCCTTGTCTTCGTTGAATATCCTTCAATTAAGTTATACGTCCATTTATGGCTTCCCCGATGCAAACTGCGATGCTTTCTTGTCTCAAACAACCTGATTTAAAGGGCTGTGGCATGATTCAGTCAATACCAAAGCTTCCGACCAGTTTAACAGATCTAGTAATCACCTCTCACCTTCGCACATTGCCTCAACTTTCTCGTCTAACCCATCTAAAACAGCTCACTTTTCATGATTGCAAATTATAGGAACCTATGCCAGAGCTTCCCTTGGGAATATGGAAGCTCTATGTCTCCGGGTGTTATAAATTGAACGAGTTGCCAAGTTTGTTGAGTTTGGAACTCTAGTCAATATTAGGTATCGAAGTGTGTCAGGAGCTAATAGAAATCAAGGGTCTAGAAGGATTAAAATCCTTAAAAGAGCTTTATGTAATTGGATGCAACAAGTTGTCCAACCTAGATGGTCTTGAACATCTGGAGTCTTTGAGATGCTTGGGAATGGTAGTGATAGACTTATCCACGTGCAGGGAGTTTTTGGAACGTCTACAATTAGTTGGTCCAATAGTGAATGATGATCTATTTCAAGGCCTTGACAGATTAAAAAACTCGGAAGAGCTGACAATCTATAACTGCCAGTGCCTAATAAGACTTGACTTTTCGCAATTAACACGTGTGAAGCTATTGATGGCTAGCAATTGCCACAATCTAATCAAAATTAAAGGCCTTGAGAAGTTGAAAAACTTCAAAAGATTGGATATTGAGGGGAGCAAATCCATTGAAACATTACCAGACCTCTTGTGCTTCGATAAGCTGGAATTTTTCATGCATTGGAAAGTGTTGGAAGCTTTGTGATGTTTTGTCAAATTTGTGGATAGATTGTAAAATGAGGGAGTCAACTGCAAGGCCTCCACATCAGTCGAATTTTGAAGATTGAATAGAATGATGGGGACTCAATTTCGCATGAACTTGTGGAGATCACGGAGCTCTAGGAATTAAGAAGTTCAGGGATGCGACTTATCAGAATTTTATATGTTCATGGAAATCCTACGGCAGAGAAAAATTGGTTCATGAAAAAGAATGCTCCGATTAGTCGATCACTTTGTCCACAAAGCTGGAACAATTCATGATTCCCATCGAATGGAAATAAAGTGGGTCACAGTATTCATCGTCAAGAGGTATTGCCAAGTTCATCAGCATTTCATATGCATCGTGCTTTTTTCTTTCAATAGTTCGTCGTTCAGGGGTAGTCATGCTCTAGATCATTGGAGGCGTTAAGATGGGTCACAGTGCCTCATCAAATTTTAGAAACCTTAAAATGATTTTACCAACACTCCAATGAATAAGTTAGCAACCAAATTTTTTCTCAAATTTTACAATAGCACTCTAACAAATTTACAAATTTTTCAATGAATTAGTAAGTTTGTAACTTCTTTCATTATGAAATTTATTTTTCTCAACTAAAAATTTTCCATAGTCGGTGTTAATAATTTTTTTTGGTCATAGGCAAGCTGTTCATTCACTGAGTACGGGCCCAATTGCATGAGAAAGGGGCATCAATTACTTTATTACAGACCCAAAACTTAGTTTCCCCTCAAAATCACTGCAGACGCACGCCATGGAACCTTTGGAAGATCCTTCATGGAAAGTTCTGTCGATGTTTAGCTTGTGGACTCCGTGGTTTCCATCTTATGGGTAAGTGTCCTGGGTTGTTTCTATTCTTTGATTCTCGGCCATTCCATTTTGAGAGATTCATATGCATAGCCATGATAGACGCCATTGTTGTTGCAGGATTTGGTAAGTGATGCTTGAAAATAGAGGAATATATTTATGTCCAAATGTGCCAAAAAGTGACCATGATCAGTTTCAAAGACGACAGCTTTGAGGCGATTACCAATCTTCAATGGCCATCCTTTAATTCAAATAACTTCCTGATTTGAATTCTGAATGCCGATCTCAAAGGCCAACCTTATCTGTTCCGTCCTTCGACAAAGAAGGAATAGATGTTTGACAGTTTCAAGTTCCTTTTCGCAAAGAGGGCATGTTGACTCAGGTACAATCTTCCTTCTAAATAGGTTTTCTCTTGTGGGTAGGGAGGTTTTGGCACACACTTCACGTAAACACCATTACTTTAGGTTAAGTCTTTAGATTCCATGCCTTAGTCCAAAGGGCTTTTGGAGTTTGGTAGGATGAAGAGGCTTAATTTGCTTCATGCTTAGTCTAAATGTCCTGGAGTTGGTTGTAGCCACTTTTAACAGCGTAGCCTCCTGCTTGGTTGTGTGTCCAGACTAGCTTGTTTTCCATCGGTGTTGTTAAGAGTGGGATAGCTAGAATATCATTTACTATATGCTCATCAAAAACAGAGAACAACATGTGCTCATTGTGACATCCTAATTTTTAGTTTCTGAGTTCAATTGAATGAGTCGAGCCTTTCATTGATGCACCTATAGCACTCTTCTCTGAAATGGCTACTCATGAGATAACTAGACTATCTAGAAAAGTCATTAAGGGATTTTAATGTAATAGACTTGAGAATTCAACCAGGAATCGACTACTTGACTGTGCTCATCTACAAAGATCATTACAACACAATAAAGATCGATTAGAGATCAGAGGTAGGTTGGTTCAACTAAGATATGTGGCTAAACATAGGTGATTCCACCAATTTGCAAAATTCTCATCAATCGGCACTAGACTGATTTTTCTATTATTTTGGTACCCTGTGTCCGTAATTGAAACATCGAGATTTTCACAACCACCAAGAATCACCAATGTGTCGAAGAGATTCATTGTGGCTCAAAGAAAATTGACCACGGGTCAAATTGCACCAAAAATTCTTAAAAGCTACCCGGTAGGTTAAGTCACGCTAAAATCGCGTCCGATTGAAATTAACTGTGAATTTGAACTCGATTTCAGAAATTAAAAGTTCTATCATGTCATGAGTTATTTTAGGAACGTCAACTCATCTTTTGAGGAATTTTCGACGAATTTAGGATTTTTACGGAAAATCGATTCGAATGATTCGGAAAAGAACGGAAATTCGGATTGGCCAATTTGAAGGAATTTTTGGCCTCCTGTGTGAACTACTTGGTGAAAGGAAATCATGTGGGCTTTTTCTTCAACAAAATTGGACATCAATCGGAGAGATTTGTTAAGAAATCGAATTTCTGGAGAAAGGAAATAGAATTCGGAATTGAGGGAAATTCGTGGGTTTGAAGGGCTGTCTCATTTTGGTCTTCAATTGGACTTTAAATTGTGCAAGTTGGTGTGAAATTTGACCTTGGATGACCAATTGATTTTGTTAGTTGAGGATAAGGTTGAATATACCCGTGTACTATATCAGCTTGTGGGCTTTGATATATCAACTTAACGAGAGCAGTACACCTTAGTAGCTTCTGGAGAGCATTGCCAGTATACTATATTAGCCTATGGGCTTTAATATGTCAACTTAGCGAGAGCAGTATACTAGTGTACTGTATCAGCCTACAAGCTTGGATATGTCAGCTTAGCGAGAGAAGTACACCTTGACAGCTTCTGGAGAATATTATTAGTGTACTATATCAACCCGATGGCTAGGATATATCAGCTTAGTGAGAGTAGTACACTATATTTATCAACTTAGTGCGAGCTATACTATCTATTTTCAGCTTAGTGTAAGCAATCCTAAATATGATCGGACTTTATAGATAGTATTGAATGACTTGACTAAGAGATGGTCTTGATGACATGGAATTGATTAGGTTGATTGATCGATGATTCAATCCGATATGATGATGTGATTTATTGATGTGATTTATTGATGTGATTTGATGAATTTATGAACTATATTGACTTGCAAAGAATGACTGAGGCCAAGGCAAGTCCTCTGACTCGTGTTGTGCTTAGGCAACCCTTGGGGCGTATTTCCTTCCTAGTCGAGTCTTAGGGGTGAACTCGCTGAGACGTCGTCTCATCCCGTTGTGGGATAACATTTTCAGGTCCTTAGGGTGAAGAATCTCAGAGCTTGAGGCGGAAGGCTCAGGAGCATGGATGGCTTAGAAGTTCTTTTCGAAGATAGACTTCCTATACTTAGACCCTAGAGTTGACCTCTGTTTGTAAACCATATTATGGTTTTTAATAATGTGTTGATTTGAAAATTATGGGCCTACCTTTCTATCCCATCTTGTTGTTGTCTGGGGATTTATTTATTTGCTTTCGCATGCGTATTAAAATTGATGGGTTGGCGATGCGTCCTAGGATGTCTGTGACATCCCAAAATTCAAGTCACCTTCTAAAGGAATTAAAGCCTATAATTAGGTAATGAAATTACCTATGGTCTATGTGTTAGCCATTAGTTTTCTTAAGGCTATGTGTTATTGTGCTTGTGTTTATGAATCTTGAAATTAGGACTATAGGATAAATTAATAATCTATGCTTGGCTATGCACCTCATAAATTAAATTCCTATATGTAAAATATTACAAGAATTTGGCCATGTGGAATTTAGTAATTTAATTCTTAAAAGAAAGAATAAGAAAGGGGTAAAATTGATTTCAATTGGGTTGGGCCTTAGGCCCAATAGCTTGAGCCTTTAGTGGGCGAAGCTGGTCGGCCCAATTAGGCTAGCAAAAGGGGGCTGTCGCCGGCCCAAAAGGAGGCCCAAGAAAAAGAAAGCCCAAGCCCAAAAGCCTATTATGCATGTACTAAGACAAGTGGCAAGAGGTCTTCATGCATTGGCTTAGAGAGGGATGGCATGCATTGGTCAATTGGGATGGCAAGCAATGATTACTAATGATGAGGTTTAGGGGGAATAAAAGGGAAGAGGAGAGAGAGAGGTGGCCGGTTAGCCATTCAGCCAAGTGAGAGAGAGAACCGTGCGAGAGAGAGAGAGAGAATGCGGCCGAGAGAGGAGAAGCCGAGAGGGAGAAGAAGGAGTCGCCGCCGCTCGTCCGCCGTGTGCCGCCCGTTCGCTACCGTGTGCCGTCGTTCGTTTGGTCTAGAGGCAAGTTCGGAATCCACTTTCTACTCCTGCACCAATGTTTTGCATGTATGGTCGAATTCTAGGATGTTTGGAAGCATGGAAGTGAAGTTATTGTGTTTGTTTTTGAAGTGCATGCTGCTTTCGCATGAGTCCGTTGGAGTCAGAACTTTGTGAGAGCTTGCATGCATGTTTAGAGTTCGATTTTGGATTCAATCTCTTCATCAAATTTGTAGCTAACATCTTAAAATACAACATACTAAAATTTGGTGGAAAATGATAGAGATTTAATGGGTTAAACTCTCATCCTACGGAGACCTCAGATCTGGAACGATTTCACTGACCTTTCGATGGATTTGTGGTTGCATGTTGGTTTATACTAAGAATATCTCTTCTATTTCTTCTTGAAAGTTGTAGGGGACATCTTAAAATACAGCATACTCAAATTTGAAGTAAAATGAACAAGTATAACCTAGTAAATCGACTTAATCTTGAAGATGGTAATTCTGGAGACGTGGTACAGGACACCCGAGACTTCATGGACCTAAATGACGACTATAATCTGGTTATTTGACTTAGATATCTTCATGGGACTTGTATAGAAAATCTTGATGTAAAACATATCCAAATTTCAGAGTAAACAAAGAAGAATAGGTAGGTGAAAACTCAGTGTTTCAGAGAAGCGTGTACTGGACGATTCGGTGTTAGATCCAGAAGTTTCGTGTGACTGTAGAAAATAATATAAAAATAATATGACTTGGAAGTCTTCATGAAAAATGTACTTTAATTTTTTGGATATAACTCGGTAAAATTTCGTAATTTTCTGAGGTCGTTTGGTTATTTTAATCAAATTATTTCCGAAACTGTGCATTCTGATTTCATCCGAAAATTACATGCTGTTTTGTGTGAAATTATGGATTCGTGTGGAATTCTATTTGGCCATGTATTTTGCATGAAATCATTATCCTACTGTCTTATTTATCACTTACCTTAATTTTATGATTTTTGAGAATCATATAGATATTTAAATTAAATATTTTGAAAGTGCCACAAGCTGGAATTTAAATAAAGGTAAAAAGGGGCATGATAAATGGATTATTTTAATTGGTACATTTTATTTTATGGATAATTGTACCTTGCCACATGTATGATGAGGTCTTGATGTATGCAGGACATTGAATTGAGATGCATGTATGAATTCAATGATGAATATGATATTGATTTGTCATTACATCGCATGCCATGTTAAAATTGAACTATAATTGAAGATGAGAATTGAGATAAATTGAGAAGACCGTCGGAGGTGTGAGCCGACAATGCTCCGGGAGTGTCGGGATGCCTGGCTAGAAGGGTATGGCCGGTTGCCCGGTGGTCATGAATGGCCGAATACCGGAGGGTCCTCAGGAGACCGAGTGGTATCGAGATGCCCGAAGAGTGGGGGAACCGGAAGCTCGGCATGGTAATTATGCCGAGGGATACCTCGCGATGCCGAATTGGGTGCAAGATGCCTGGCCTGAAGGGTGCGGCCGGTTGCTCGGTAGCCTTAAATGGCTGGATGCCAGAGGGTCCTCGTGATGCCAGTTGGGGTACGAGATGCCCGGAGAGTGGGGGAGCCGGATGGTCTATATTGTATCTTGGATACATGTGGGACGCAAACATTGGTCCCGGGAATGAGAAATGTGGCGGTCCAAGATGAAATTGGAATTAAATCATGCATTGTGATATATGCATGACATATGCATGATGATGATGATGTATGATATGACACGATGATGATCACCCATGGCATGATGATATGCATGATATGATGATGATATATGATGTGGCATGATGACATGCATATATGCTGTGATATGATGATGTCATGATGATGATGACATGTGTGATATGATGATGCCACGATGATGATGACATGTGTATGGTATGATGGTGTCATGTATATGATGATGATGACATGTGCGATGTGATGATGTCATGATGATGATGACATGTGTGATATGATGATGTCATGATGATGATGATATGCGTGATATGATGATGCCACGATGAAGATGACATGTGTATGGTATGATGGTGTCATGTATAAGATGATGATGACATGTGTGTGATATAGTAATGTCAAGATGACGATGATATGAGTATGACATGATGATACACATGTATGTGTTATGATTGAGGTGATGATGCATGATAGTATATGTATGGCTTCAAGGTAAGTAATGCCTGCAATGCATGTATGACTTGTATGATGCATTGAGTGGTTATTGGATTTCCTTTACCTCCCGAGTGGTTGTACTCACTCCTTCGGGGACCAACATTTCAAATTAGCAACATGCCGCTTCCTGCCGTTACGCGGGGTGTGTTTTACGGTCTACCATCCGATGTAGAGGTCGAGTGTGAGGAGTTCGGCTGTCCTTCTGTTCCTAGATTGACGTATATATGAGTGCGCTGTTTAGTCATGTACGACATAGGCCTGGTTGGGGGCCCGGTTGTCCAAGAGTTTATCTCTGCCCACATTCGTCGCGACGGTGTGATGAGAGGGATGTTGCCACCGCAACCGCCTGATGCACCGGATTGGGTGTGAGGGCCCATGCGTGACAAGTAGGAGCTAGTTTCTTTTTGGGGATAGTTAGCCGACACTTGATGATGGGGGTTGTGCACGCGGGTTGTAGAGGGTCGAGGGTTCTTTTTGGGGTTTTAGGTCAGACGTGGCTGAGTCCTGGCTTTTCCTTTTGATGTACCGACCCAAAAGAAGTCCCATCTTGAAAATATATGTAAATAAAGTGTCGTGGCTTGTCTTTTAATCATGATGATTAGTGGTGTGTATTTGTATCATGGCTGCTGGAGGGAGAGATGGTGATGTTTTATTTTGCTTCCGTTGACAAGTCGCGCTGGGACCGTTTTATAAAAAAAAAAAAAATGTGTCTACTAATTACGATGCTTCTTATAAGAAGAAAGGTAATAAGGTGTAATGTTGGCACTTGTGGCGACCTACGAAGGGTTCGGGGTGCCACAACGTCGCTTTTCAGTTGACCAAGGAGGGATGGGCACACGCTTGGAGGATCGGGGCATGACACTCATTCCACTAAGCTTCCTCAGCATTTCTATCAACCCTATTCAGCCAATTTATTCTTGAGTCCATACCCCAATATATTTCTCCTTGTTTCCACAGATCTTCAATTTACATTTTCAGTTGCTACATTTTGTCCCTGTCATAATGCAAACTCTGCTCATTTGTTGACTCCTAAAGCTCCCTATTCAAGCAGTTGATTTGAGTATTATCATCGGAGAACATCCGCTTGCTCCCCTTCTTTAAGGCCTCTACTACTTTTTGTAGTTCTTTAGAAAGTGTTCAATTATTATGCCTAGAGTATTCCACACTGAACTTACTAGCTAACCATATTCATTATCTTCAAGCTAGTATGCTTCAAAATTAATTTCTCTCTTTCTTTTTGTAGGTTCCGTTGAGAGAGTTAGCAAGATAGGACTATGGTTGGAGCCTATAGTAGGTAATTCATATGCTTCCTCTTTTAGGATGTCACTCTTCATTCTACATTGCCTAGAGCTCTATCTAGTCATTCTTTCACATAGGCATATGCATTCCTATTATTTACCCAAGTAAATGCACATCATTTACATCAAGAACCGTTAGAGAACATGCATTTATAATGCCTTATATCTCGAAAAGCCACTAACTTATGGTGCTTCGCCATCTGCTTGCCTACTTTTTCCCAGTAGTATAAAATATCATTGAAGTTCGATCCCCTGCCCCACCGCTACCCCCACCCCTAACCAAATTGAAGGAAGCAGGTTTTGGAGGCTAATTATTGGAGTGTGTACAAAGGTAATCCCCATATTTTTTCCACTATCTCTACAAATTAGGTCATTTTTTTTTTTTTAGTAAGGTAAGTAATATATTGACTTAAAACCACAAACTATACAGAAACAGGGGAGTTGGCACCAAAAACTTACACTCATAAGGACAGACATGTCAAAACGAGTGGAAGGGTGCCGAGAAAAGGAACAAAATAGCCAAACAAAGGCAACCAGATAGCAGACTAGCTATAGCCAGCAGCCAAAAACTGGCTGCAAACAAAGGGAACAAAAAACGGGGGGACATTATAGCCAACACAACAACAGCCCTTATAGCAGCACCAGGAACAAACTAGTGGCAAACTCAAAGAACCAGACGTAGTCCCCATTGTCAAGAAGCCCTCCAACCAAAAAGGACCTCCGACGACAAAAGCTAGAAACAGTCCCACGACACCAGCAACCCTTAAGCAAGTTCTAGGGAATCTTCGCCGAAGAGGAGGACCCACAGGCAAACAGCTTGGGCTGAAAAGATAGGACTAAAATTTCAGCATTATTGCATCCTCCTATTGATGGGGGTGTCCGGGACTTGAAGATAAGTCAAGGCTTTGTCGCTGACGACCTTGTCCAGGTGCTTTTTTAGAGTCAACAAAGAAGGTTTATGATCATGGAAGAGGATGTTATTCCTTTCCTTCCAGATAATGTTGCATAAAGCTCCAAAAGCAAACCGAGCAAGAGATTTGTGGAAGGTATATCTCAAAAGGTAATTGATGGCCCAATGGAGGTTTTCCGGCCATGAGTTGTTGCGCCAAGCTAAGTTGCATTTTGTAGCCTAGAAGATAGCAAGATTACCCGTGGTGCGACACCCAAAGAATAGGTGATCAACAGAATTAGGCCGAAAATTACAGAAGACACATCTAGCATCCAAAATTCTGCCATAGGTTAGAAGCAAGATCTTAGTAGGCAGTCTATTTCTAGTAATTAGCCATAGATGGAATTGGAATCGAGGGATCAACGAGTGGTTCCAAATAAAGGGTGCCCAAGGCACGGAATGGCCTCTTGGCCGGATACTATCCCAAGCAGAGGCAGGTGTAAAAACTCCTAATGGATGACTGATTGTGGCATCCCAAAATTCAAGACATCCTCTAGAGAAATGAAAGCCTATAATTAGGTAATGAAATTACCTATGGTCTATGTGCTAGCCATTAGTTCTCTTAAGGCTAGGTGTTATTGTGCTTGTGTTTATGAATTTTGAATTTAGGACTATAGGATAAATTAATAATTTATGCTTGGCCATGTACTTTATAAATTAAATTTCAATGAACAAAATGTCCCAAGACTTTGGCCAAGATGAAAATTGGAATTCAAAAATATTTAAAGAAGAATTTCAAAATAAATAAATAAATAAATAAATAAGGAAAAAAAAGGGTTAATTTTCGAATGGGCCTTAAGCCCATTTGGCCTAAGCTTTTAATGGGCCAAGTTGGCCGGCCCAATAGAGGCCCAAAAGGAGTGGTCGACCAGCCCATTTGCCGGCCCAATCCAAGCCCACAAGCCTTGCATGCGAGCTGCCAAGTGGCGTGGAGGCTGTGCAAGGTGTGGCTGCCCCCATTGGCCATCTTGGGCGGCCACATGCAATATAAAAACCACTAAAAAGAAAGAGAGAGAGAAAGGGAGAGAGAGAGAGTGGCATTCGGCCAAGAGAGTGAGCCGAGAGAGTGAGATGCAAGAGAGAGGGTGAGGCCGAGAGAGGAAGGAGGCAGAGCCGGAAGGGTGTGCCGTTCGTTCGCCGTCTGATCGTCGCCATTCGTCGTCGTTTGTTCATCTTTAAGGCAAGTGGAGTCCATAACTTCTCTTGCATGTTTGTTGTGGTGTTTGCATGTTAGATTTTAGGTGTGATTTGTGCGAAAAACCGAGGTAAGAGTTGGTTATTTGTAAACCGTGTGACTGTTCTCGTTCGGTTTGTTGAAGTCAGTAGCTTGTTCGAGTTTGCATGTGTGTTTGGGGTTCGATTTTGGCTTCAGTGTCTTCATGAAAGTTGAAGCTAACGTCTTGTACTATGACATACTAAAAATTCGTAGAAAACGATGGAGATTTGAGGGGTCAAAAGTTCTATTATACGGAGACTTAGATCTGCGAAATTCTCACTGACCTCTTGTCGATTTCTTGTTTGCATGTTGATTTATGTTGGAGATCTCACTTTGTTGTCTTCTTGAAAGTTGTAGGAAACACATTAAGCTACAACATACTCAAATTTGAAGAGGAATGAATGAGTGTAGCCTAGTAAATCGGCTAGATCTTGGAGATGATTGATTCTGGTGAAGTATCTCGAGACACCCGAGACTTCATGGACTAAAATGGTGACCATAATCTGGTTATTTGGCCTAGATCTCTTCATGAAATTTGTAAAGGACACCTTGGTACATGACATACTCAAATTTCAGAAGAAACAAAAGAGAATTGATGGGTGAAAACTAAGAAATTCAGAGAAGTGTGTTCTTAACGTCACGGTCGTGGTTCCAGAAGCTTCATAGGGTTGTATAAATTAATCTAAAAATAATTTGGCTTACAGTTCTGAATGAAAAAGGTATGAAAACGTGTTGGCTATCACCCTGTAAAATTTCGTAATTTTTGAAGGCCATATGAGTATTTTAATCGAATTTATTTGGAAACTGTGCAAGTCTGGCCATTATCCGAATACAATGTGCTATTTTGTGGAAATTGTGAAATTATGAGAAATTCAATTTGGCCATGAATTCTATATGAAATTGTGATCCTATTAGTGATTTTTTGAATATTATGATTTTGGGAAAATCATAGATATTAAATATTTATTTATGAACATAAATAAATATAATAAAATAATAAAATAATAAAATAATAAAATAATAATAAAATAATAATAAAATAATAAAAAAATAAAGTAAAATAGATTTTTATTTGGCCATGGATTCAACTTCATTTGTGTGGCACTTGTGTGATGAGGTCTTTGTACATGTATTAAGTTGAAATGCATATGTGATAAAGCTTTGGCATGTGTATGACATGTGAATTGAAATGCAAGTGTGATTTGTTTGATGCCATGCCAATTGCCATGTTAAATTGAGATAAAAGGATAAATGTGGATGAGAAAGAGGTTGTGGTGGAGGATGTTGTCTGGTGGCCTGGTGGCGTAATTCCAGAGATTCCCCGGGAGTATCGGGATGCCCGGTGGTACACGATACGTAATTCCAGGGAAGGCCTGGTGGTATGTCGGTACATAATTCCGGAAGCCTTGTCGGAGGTCTTTGCCCAAAAGGAATACCTCGCGATGCCAGGATTTGGGTGCGGGATGCCTGGCTAGAAGGGTAAAGGCCGGAAGCCCTGTCGGAGGTTTCTGCCCGAAGGGAATGCCTCGTGATGCTAGTTGGGATGCGAGATGCCCGGAATGTGGGGGGCCGGAAGCCCGGTGGCCATGGGATGGCTGAGTTTGCCGGGAACCCTGTCGGAGGTTTCTGCACGAAGGGTTGATGATGAGATTGATGATTTGAGAAATGGGTGATGTGGTGATCAAAATTGAAAAATAAAGATGATAATTAACTCATGACATGATGATGATGGCATGTGATGTGATATGATGATCACCTATGATAATATATGCATGGTGATGCATGATGATGATGATATATGATATGATATGATGATCACCCATGATATGATATGCATGATGATATGCATGATGATGTGATGATGTGATGTGATATGATAATCACCTATGATACGATATGCATGATGATATGCATAATGATGTGATGATGATGATGATGTGATGTGATATAATGATCACCTATGATACGATATGCATGATGATATGCATGATGATAATGATGATATGATATGCATGATGATATGCATGATGATGATAATGATATGTGATGTGAAATAACGATGATCACCATGATGATATGATATGCATGATGATATGCATGATGATGATGATGATATGATATGCATGATGATGATGATGATATGGCATGCATGATGATATGCATGGTGATGATAATGATGATGGTATATGATATGACATGTGTAATGTGATGATGTCATGATGATGATGACATGTATGATACGATGATTATACACATGTATGTGTTATAAATTGATATGATGATGCATGATAGTATGCGCATGGCTTCAAGGTAAGTTACGCCTACAATGCATGTATGATCTGCCTGATGCATTGAGTTGTTATTGGATTTCCCTATCTGCTGAGTGGTTGTACTCACCCCTTTTGGGGACCAACATTTCAGATTAGTAGATGGTTTGAGCGGTTGGATATGACCGCGGGGAGAAGGATAGCAAAGGAGGGAACCTTTGGACGCCGACACTGGTTGATGGACCTTAAACATACGATTGTGGGAGGAGATGTCGGTCATCTTTTAAAGTATAGCCAAGTATAGAAACATTGGCATTTCGATGTACTGACTAAAGATGTCCATATGCTTTATGTAAATAAACGTGTTCGGCTTTAACTTATATAAGATGTTTAGTAGGTGTGCATCGATTTCTGAATGTAGGGAAGGAAAGTGTTGGATATGCTTCCGTTATGTAAATGGCGCAAGGGACCGTTAATAAAAGATGTAAACCCCCATGATTGTATGGACCCGCTGCAACTAAAAATAGTATCAGAGTGACTTGTTATTTGGGAAAGAAAAAAGAAAAGCGAACTGTGGTGACTCTAGCGGATCGGGGGCCGTCGAGGGGTGCCACACTGAGCCACCGAAAGCAGTCATCATCTTGGCTTAGCACGGGAAGAGGCTCATGCTAAGAAGCTAAAACATTATGGATAGTAGATGCCAAGGCGGGAAGAGAAAAGAACTCAACAACTGTGGCTTGCCTAGAAATGCCCGAGCAGTAAATATCCAGATCAGAGAAGAAGAAGCTCAGCGGGCCACTAAGGTGCCAATTGTCAAACCAGAATGATACAAAGCTACCATTTCCCACTCGCCACCTGAACAAATGTCAAAAGTTCTACCAGAGATCTAGTAGCTTTTTGCATGACCAAGAACAAGAGGTCGGTTTACCCACTATCCAAAAGTTCTTTTTCTTCAAGAAGTTCGAGTGGATCCATTTACACCATAAAGACTCATTATCTGTGAATAAGATCTAGATATGTTTGAGCATAGCTGCTTTGTTGCACTCTCGCAATCTATGAATGCCCAATCCACCTTCCTCCTTCGGGAGGCACACATTGATCCAAGCAACTTTCACACCTCCTAATCCAAGCTCCAGACCTTTCCAAAGGAATTGCCTAAGGACTTGTTCTATAGAATCAAGAATAGACCTAGGCAGAATAAATACATTTGCCTAATAGACCTGGATCGAGTGCAAAACTGACCTGATCAGTTGGAGGCAACTTGCAAAAGAGAGGAATCGTTGGGTCCACGATTGTACCCTCGACGTGATTGCATTAATCAACACTGTACAGTCAACCTTACAAAGCCTTGATGCAATAATAAGCACTCCCAAATACCGAAAGGGTAGAGAACCTTCCTGGAAACCAAAGAAGTTCTTGATGCTGGTATGGGAATCCGCTGGGACTCCTGAGAAGAAGATCTCGCTCTTATGTAGGTTTGGGACTAGGCCACTCCATTGAGAGAACTGAGTAATGCCATCTTTAAGCAGGGACAAGAAGGGCATATTTGCCTCGGAGAAGAGTAGAACATCATCTGCAAAAAATAGGTGGGATAACCAAGAAGGCTTGCATTGCTAGAAGAATTTAAACTCAGGCCGCCAGGTTTGGAGGTTAAGGATCCTAGTGAATACCTCCGTCACCATCATGAAAAGGTAGAGAGACATGGGATCGCCTTGCCAAAGACCCCTACCACTCGGGAAGAAACCATGAAGTTCACCATTTAGTGTGACAGAAAATTTAGGCGTTCGAATGCACACCATCATGAGTTTAGCCAAATGCTTAGGAAATCCAAAGGCTTGCAAAGAAAGTTGTAGGAAGTCCCAATTAACTGTATCATACGCCTTGCAAAAATCAACCCTAATAACACATTTGGCTAGATAGGGTTGGAGATGAAAGCTAGCAAAAAGCTCCTGAGTTAGCAAAATATCGTCACTTATGTGCCTACCCTTGAGAAAGGCATTTTGCGAAGGGCTAATAATATAAGGCAAAACATCAGCCACCCTATTAGCCAAAATCTTCGTAATACATTTATAGACCGTATGGCAACAAGCAATTGGCCTATAGTCGTTCATGGTTGAAGCATTGGGGGTGTTTAGGTACAAGGACTAGGATAGTGTTGTTTATCTCCCTAAGGGTTTTACCTGTACTAAAGAAGTCCTTGATCGCAAGGATCATCGAGGGGCCTACAACTTCCTAACTCTGTTTGAAAAATTCAACACCAAACCCGTCTGGGCCAGAGGCCTTACCAGCCGCGAGCGAGAACATCGAGTCATGAATTTCCTCATCCGTAACAGGCCTGGCCATAGATCTCACCTAATCCTCATTAAGAGCATGGTCCAACACCTCTTTAATGTCATGGACCAACGGTAAAGAGTCCAAGGTAGAAGGCACCAAAAGATCTTCAAAGTAAGAAACAAATTTATGTCCCATAATAAGAGGGTCTGAAATCAAGGTGCCTTCGTCATCCAACACCGATAATATTCTGTTTTGTAGGTGTCGCTTGTCAACAAAATGGTGAAAGAACTTAGTATTAAGGTCTCCCTCCTTGAGCCATCAAACTTTGGATTTCTGCTTACAGAATGATTCCTCCTAGAGGCGGAGATTTGAGAAGGCCCGAACTACGTCTCGCCTAAATTAGGTCAAACATTTCATTGCTACTGAGTCCATTATTAGTGCCAACTTGTCATTATGTAAAATTGTTGATGCCCTTGCAATTCCATTTGAATTCACCGCTGCATAGTTCCAGAGTTGGATTCGTTTCAAGCTCATACTACAGGTTCTTGCTTCTTTATTCCCATCAGAAAAATAATGCCAGGCCTTTCCAGAGCCTCAATGTGAAGTTGTCTAGGGTGTGCCCAACCTTTGATAATTCCAGCATAAAATTTTCATGGGAACCTCAGTGGCTTATTAGTGTTAGCCACCAAAACCCATATCTTAGGATCCTCCAAAACCTAAATTAGAGTCTCCAAAAGTTTGGTTTCATATGAGGGAAGAGGGTTCACCTTTTGAGAAGCGTAAGGACTATACCTTCATTGTGTTTTGTTTATGCCTGTTTTCTTCCCCTTGCTACATTTCTTTCGGGGGCCGTTTGAGCTACTTTCTAGCATTGTAGAGTGGTTTGGAGCTGTTATTAGCATCAAGCTCTTTTCTTAGTTTTTTTTTTTAATGGACTAATGCCACCTTTTCCAATTGCTTCTATCTCCTTAGCAAAAATCAATGCTGACTTTTCCAGATTGTTCCCACTACTAGGAACCAACAAATTCTTTCCCCTAGGCTTATAGGACACCATTTGTGGGGGTGGGGCAGGAGTTTATGGAATAATCTCATTATCTATGTTTATATCCTTTGGTTTTGCATTAAACAGCTTCCAAAGAGGATCTTCTTCTGAAGCATCCATAATCATCAATTTCTAACCGGTTCTTGTCATATTCTTCTTCTGAACATAACTTTGCATAATGCCCTGTGCGACCACATGCATAACAAAAGTGGGCAATCTCTCATTTCTAAAGTCAACCCATAGTTTATTTCCTTCTTGGCTGGCAAATGTCCCAAGTTTCAAGTGGGATGATGAATCAATTCTTACTCTAGCTTTTCCACCTGTATAGGAGCTAAACCCCTTTATATCAATTTTCATTTCAGTTACCAAGCCCGCTACTGCTGCTATTCGCCTTAAGGTTTCCTCCGGGAACCAATCCATAGGTAATGTGGGCACTTGAACCCAAAACTTGTAATGTGCGTGATCGTAACTATAATGTGAAATAGTCAGTGTCCATGGTTTAAGCACCAAGTGATTGCTAGAGAAGACCAAGGCCCTATCTCAAGAATTCTATTCATTTCATTTTTAGACTTAAAGGTAAAAGCTAAAGTTCTCAAGTCTACTCGATCAAAGGTAAATGAATCTACTCTCCATGCACTCTTCATAGTGTTTTGGAAGGCTTGGAGATTGATATTGGGGTTATAGAATAATTGCCCAAACATAGACGACATTCTTCTATTCTCTCAGTTGGGGCCATACCATCCATCTCAGCCCGGTCTTTTTCTGGCCACAAATTGCCCAATTACCTGCAAAGGATAGTAACTCGAGAATCTAAGGTGTCTAGTTCTTCCATCGAAGATGCATGAGAGGCAGACAGCTTACTCTTAGTGAGAAAAGTATGGCAAAAGCAACTATTCTTGTAAATTCACTCTCGGGGTTGTATCATAATATACCATAATGGCAAAATGTTGTTCGAAGACAAGGCAATGCTCAGGGAGGCTGAGGGGGTAGGGGGATTTTGTGTTTGAAATTGGGATGAGGATTAAGTAGGGTTGTTCTTTTCAATTGATATGATGGTCAGTGATTCCATGCCTTGTAGGGCGTGATGCTATCGAAGAGAGATCGAGTTGTATTAGAAGATGGATTTGGGTTAGCTTATGGAACATTGAATATGGTTTATGAGAAGGTTGAGAATTTTGGGTGAAGGGTCAAAGTTGAAAAGGAAACAGGAGATTGCCCAATTGCCTACAGAGGATAGTAACTCGAGAATCTGAGGTGTCTAATTCTTCCATCGAAGATGCACAAGAGGCAAACAGCTTACTCCCTATGAGAAAAGTACGGCAGAAACAACTATTCCTGTAAGCTCATTCTGAGAGTTTTATCACAATATACCATAATGGCAAAATGCTATACGAAGACAAGGCGGTGCTCAAGGAGGCTATTGGGGCAGGGAGATTTTGGGTTTGAAATTTGGAAGAGGATTAACTAGGATTGTTCCTTTCAGCTAAGATGATGTATCACAATATACCATAAGTTACTCTTAGGGTTGTATCACAATATACTGTAATGGCAAATGTGGCACCCCCAAACAGCTAAGGTCGCCATAGATACCTATCGCTCCACCTACTGCATACCAGTTACATATCTTTGTTTTGGGGTTATAGAAGAACTGTAGTTCATAGGCATTTTTTTTCTTTTTGAAAAAGAGTTTAGCGCAGCTCATAGCGAAATTAAAGACGAATCTCATCATCCCTTTACTCCCATAACGATGATACAATACACACCAACTACACATCAGAGAAAATCATAAAGCCGAGCCACTTTTTATTTATATTTTCATGATGGACTTCTTGGGTCGGTACAACCAAAAAGCCAAAACTTTTAGCTAAACTCGGCCACAGCTCAAAAGAGAGATCTCGACCCCCTATATCGATCACGTATAACCCTCCATCTACAAGTGTCAGCTCCCACTCCTCACGTGGGCCATCACACCCACCCTAGTGCATCGGGTGGTGGTTGCGGTAACATCCCCCGCATCACTCCATCTCGGCGGACGTGGACAGACAAGAACTCCTGGACGACTGGGCCCCTAGCCAGGCCCACGTCATACATCACCAGCACACGAACCCATATGAACATCAAACCAGGGATGGTGACACAATCAAGCTCTATACACTCGACCTCCACGTCAGATGGAAGGCCTTCAAAGGTACCCTGCGTGACCGGAGGGAGAGGCATCTTTCTAATATGAAATGTTAGTCCCCAAAGGGGTGAGTACAACCACCCAGCAGGTAAAAGATCCATTAAACTATTCAATGCATCAAACAGAACAATTATGACATCATAGTTGAGTACATATCATTCATGCATCCAAGCATAACTTACCTTGCAGCTATGCATATGTCATCATGCCTTATGTGCATATACCATCATGCACTCATCATCAAGCATTCATGCATATACCATCATGCCATATGTGCATATACAACCATGCACTCATCATCAAGCATCCATGCATATACCATCATGCCATATGTGCATATACAACCATGCACTCGTCATCAAGCATTCATGCATACCCATGCCTTATGTGCACATACCACCGTGCACTTATACATATTATATCATACAGCCATGCATACCTGTCACCATACCATGCATAATTCAATTTCAACTTTTTATCTTTCAATTGGGTCACCACATTTTTCTTTCCCAGGACCAGTAATTGCATCCCACATTTTATCGCTCACACCCAACCTGGCATCGCGAGGAACCTCCGGCACACACCTCCAGGCATCTGGCACACACCTCCGGACATCCAGCACACACCTCCAGGCATCTCGAAACTCCCAAGGACATCCGGCACACACCTTCGGGCATCCTGACACTCCCGGGGCATCGTCGGCTCACACCTCCGACAGTATCCTCATTTATCATAATTCATATTCACAATTGTGTCTCAATATCATCATGGCACATGATGTGATGGCAACAAGGTCAATTTCAGCTTTTGATTTTATATGTAATGCCAAATATCATCACATGTGCAGCAAGCTTCAATCACTTAAAAACAATATAATTCATGGGCAAACTCATGGATTTTTTTTTTATAAAGGGAATGCGTTCTTTTAATTTACACTTCTTAAAATTTAGTGATTGGCCCTAATAATTTCTAAGAATTTAATACATCATAGACAAGCTCTAGAGGCATTTATCTCATGAAGAACACAACACCACCAGAATTTCATACAAAACAGAATAGTCCATGCAGTACAGCTTTTGAAATTCGCACAATCCAGCATGCACAGTTTTAGAAAACATTTTAATTAAATACCCAAATGACCTTCAAAAATTATAAAATTCAAACATGTGATAGTCAAGACATAATGGCAGATATTTCATGAAGAACACTACACCAAAAGATCCCCATTTAATTCGTTATAGACCATATATCACAGCACTACTATTCTAACAGTTCAACTTGCACAGTTTTTTAAAAGTTTTTTTTTTTTTTGGTTAAATAAGCAAATGAACTTCAAAAATTACGAAATTTGAATATGTTGTAGGGAAGACATGAAGAGAGATATTTCATGCAGAACACGTTTCCAAAAGAACCTCATACAAAACGATATAGTCCACGCATTGCAACTTACAAAGTCCGAACACATCAGATTGCACAGTTTTAGAAACATTTACGATTAAATATGCAAATGACCTTCAAAAATTATGAAATTCGACTATGTGATAGCCAAGATCATAATGTAGATACTTTATACAAACATCAAAGTCAGATTCGTCTTAGGTAATTAAATATGGACGGTTAAAACCTCTGTCCTAGTACCGAAATTTCCAGATCCAGTCTTTCCAAAGAATAACGATTTTACCCACTTATACTTGTTTTTTTTGGTCCCAAATTTGAGTATGTTATACTCCAATAAGTCGTTTACAACTTTCATTCGAAATTGTTACCATTCAATCACACACACTAAACACAGCATGCAAGAGTAGATCAAGGGATCCCACTTGCCTTCAAACCGAGCAAACATAGCAAGCATGAACAGCGAGACACGGCGGCGACGGACGGTGACGCATGGCCCCTTCTCCTTCCTTCTTCCCTTCTTCCATTCTTCCTTCTCTTTCTCTCCTCTCTCTCTCTCGGATGAACCCTCCTCTCTCTCTCCCTCTCTCTCGCTTAAACCGGCCACCCTTTTCCCCTAATTTCCTTCCCATCATCATTATCCATCATCACCTTTTGCATAGGTGGCACTTGGCCATCACCATGGGACAAATGGGGGAGGCATGCAAACCAGACTCCCCCCCTCCTTCGTGCAACAACAGCCCTTCATGGGATTATGGGCCGGCCATTAAGGCCCATCTTAGGCCCAACACTCTTGGGCCTAAGACCCAAGCTTAAATAAATCCAGAATTGACCCTTTTAAAAACTAAGTAAATCCCCATTAAATCAAAGTACTAAATTGCAAATTAAATAGCTATACACTCATAAATCCATAAGTTCCAATTTATAATACATATGGCCAAAGATAGAACTTTCTTTCCCAAATTCATCCCTTAAAAGCATGGCCATAAATCTCATTGCGAATCATGGATCAAAAGGCTACAAAATACAGTAACGGTGTTTCCATCGCCTATCCATGGCTCATGGCATACTTAGGGATTTTCATGAAATTCTAGGATGCCACAGCAAAATTGTGGCATCCAAAAATTTCATGACAACCCCTAGATATACCGTGAACCATGAATAGGTGATGGAAGCACCATCGGACTATGTTATGGTCATTGGCTAATAGATTACAATTTAACAAGGCCGAGCAATGAATAGACTATTGTTGTATTGGGAATATATCCTATGTCCATGTGTGATTAAGGATTTGTATTAAAGGACAAATTGATAAGGAAAATTTTTATCTAAGGA
>CM023406.3:11268950-11509153 GCA_004368105.4 Eucalyptus melliodora | reverse complement strand
AGATCTAATCCACATATATCGTTCTCTCTACCCACCAACGGTATCCAAATGTTCAAGAGTTTCATTGCATTCATGGACGCGGTGCGCTTCCTCTGCATTGCAATTAAGTTGAAAAGCTATTGTTCAAACTATTCTTATTACCCTAATCGTAATATGGATAATTAAATTTTCAGTGACTAAATATTATTTAAATATATGTCGATAGAGTTGGCAATATTTAAACCTTTGATTTTTTTGTAAGAACATTCCCCTTTCTGTATGAAATTATTTCAATATCCCTCCTATTTTCTAAAAGCCACTTTAATAGTTCATTTAGGTGTATTTTCATTTTAAGTGCATTTATATGGAGAAAAAAAGTTAATAGAGCCACCCCATGGTGCTTATGCCATGCGATAATAACTTGACATTCCGAAAAAACAAATCAATAGATAGTCCTAGAAAAGGGGAAACTAAATGGCATGGAATGTATTAGTTGGCAGCCGTGGCCGAGCAATCAGTCCTCTACACGTAGCTCCCCCACGACGCTTGCTAACACGTCTCCTACTTATTTTGGCTTCCGACCTTCGATACAATTCCAATTTGGATGGAATTTGATGCACAAACTCGGCAACCTTTTTTTTAGTAGAACAGTAGAGTCGGCGTCAAAATAGAGACGTGCGACATGCATCGCAGTCTGTACTTGGCATGATTGGGAGGCGAGAACGATCTTCTCTGGTGCCACATTTGTCAGTCAGTTTGAAAAAAAGAAAAGAAAAGGGAACGTGTATGTAATTTAAGACGTGATTATGCTATTCCTAAGCTCATGAGATGCCAAACTTGATCACGAATGTGGTTTTTGCTAAGGAATTATCTTTGTGAAGTCATTTATGCTTAACTTTTCGGGTAGAATTTTGCAAGTTTCACCACCTATTTATGTCTATGCTTAGTAAATAGAGCGTTTGGATGTGGTATCACATTTCAAGCTGACTCGAGCAATTAATTTTTTTTTTTTCTGGAGCTTAAGCTCATTTATACGTAAGCCCACCCCTCTTGAGCCTACCCAGACCCGATTATAATAGAGTTCATTTATTACGCAAGATATAAGTAATTTAAAAAAATCAAACTTAAAAAACTCAAAATGAAGCCATGTCAAAGCATTTGTTAGACCCGACTTATAGTGTCAAGATACTTGGTTTTCATGCACCATCTAAAGTGGCACAGAAAGAGAAAACAAATTTTATTTCCATTTGGTGTAATTTACGTTTTCTTATTTCATATACGCACACTTTTAGATGAGATTGCGCATTTCCTTCTATTTAGCTATTGTTACTAGCAAAAGTTGCACATATTTTGTGTATATTCAAAATATACACAAATGAACAAAGGATTGAGTACGACTGAAAATGATTAACCAAGTCTCCTAGAGTTTCCAGAGACTTCTAGAATATTCCCAAGGACGGACAACACGACAAACGTAGCATATTCTAGAAAATTCCTATCATAAATGTCGGTAGTTGATAAATGGGAAAATTACCAAAATAGTCATAAACCTATTGTAATTGTGTCTTTTTTTTTTTTGCTAATTAAGTTAGAAATCTTTTGCAATCATGCCAGTTCAGTCCTTCCGATCAAAATTGGCTAGCTAGCACTGATGTGGCCTCCAGCTGGCACCACCGACAATTTTGTTAATAATGTTTTTTGAATTTTTTTTTGGATTTTTTTTCTTTTTTTCCCCTCCTCCCTCCTTCTTCCTTTGTTTGGGCAGTCGTCAGATTGAGCTAGCCGTCGTTGGACGAGCCCCCGCTAGATTAGGTGAGGGCTTGCCTCATCGTCGTTGGGAGAGAGTGAGCTCGCCTAGCCATCACTGGCGAGGCAAGCCCCTGCTGGATCTAGCAAGGGCTCAACTCACTAGTGCCTAGGTGAATAACTCGCCCAACGACGACGAGGTGAGCCCCCGTTGGATCTGGCAAGCGCTCGCCTCACCAGACCCAGTGACGGTGAGGCCCCCCTCACCGAATCTAGCGAGGGCTCGCCTTGCTAGTGGCTGGGCAAGCAGCTCACCTAGTGACGACGAGGTGAGCCCTCACCAAATCCAGCGAGGGCTCGCCCCATCAGTGGCAGGGCCAGCTCGCCCTCGCCCAGTGATGGCGAGGCGAGAGAGAGAGAGGATAAAAAATTAATTAAAAAAATTGTTGCTAACGCCGATCGGCAGTCACGTCAGTGCTGGCTAACCAATTTCAGTCAGAAGGACTAAACTAGCACGATTATAAAAAGTTTATGACTCAATTGGTCAAAAAAATAAGTTCATGACTGAATTGGCATAATTACAATAGGTTTAGAACTTTTTTGGTAATTTTCCCGTTGATAGACTCTTATATAAATCTCCATCATTAGATCAAGAACCAATCAATGAATGTTACATGGGGGACTCTTGTCTAAAGATGAATGTCAGCCCCTCATTTGTATTCATCTAATACTTGAGTAGTAGAATGCATTATCTTATAGAGCTTTTCTCTGAAAAAAATGTTCCAGAACTTGAAAAATTTTCCTGTCACCCCTTGTTGGATTCAATTATTAATAGCTGTGTTGAGTTTGCAAGCTCCTTGTTGGATTCAAGTATTAATAGATGCGTTGAGTGTTGAGTTTGTAATCGGGCATGGCGTCGAAGAGTTGTCGTTAAACCTGCATCTTGGCATTTCAGGTTCATGTGTTGCCGACTTCCTTCTTCCACCTCACTACGTTGGTAAGTTTGCACTTGTCTCAAGGCGATTTTTGGTTGATAGATGCTGTGAATTGGTCTTCGCTGAAGACACTGCGCATTCAATATGCCAAGTTGATGGATCGAAGACATTTGAGGAGGTGCCTTGTTTTGTAGTTTCCTAAGTTGAAAGACTGCATAAGCTTTAAGCACATGAGAATTGAATCAAGAGCTGTGAGAGAGTTGGTGATTAACTCTAATAGGTTATATGCCTGTGATGGTTTGCTCTTGGATATATCGGCTACTCATCTACTGAAATTATGCCTATTGGGAAGTGATACAAGAATAAAATTTGGACTAGATCAAGTAACTTCTTTGGTTGATTAGTCAAAGACAAAAAGAGAGGGAAAAATCGCTTGAAATGGATCCCGACTCCAATCGAGTACAGGTCGCTCGATTTGCATCACATATAATTTGGTCAAAACGGGTTAAATTGATCAATTTTAGTCAAACTATTTTCGATCTGATCCAAAGTCAACCCGATCCAATCCACCCATTTAACAGGCCTACTCATGTCACTATGATGAGATGGCAAATAAACAATGCCCACATGTCTCCATCACATGCAACAAACCATCAACCATGGATTTCTATCTCATTCCATATGGAAAGATCTTGTCCGTAAACCGTCATAGCCTTTTCACCATATAAACATATGAAGTTTAGTTTAGACCATTGAATTTATGTGCATTGTCTCGATGACTTCTTTGTTTCACACCTCAAATCATTTTTCATTTCTTGAAGCTTGAGACAACACATGTTGGATGAAATTGTTATCGCTCTGATAATAAAAAATTGCTTAAAGCTAAACTAAATAACTAAATGAAATAGAATTGGAATAACTATTATGCGTTGCCACAAATCTTGTTCCGGGCACTACATTGGTGAGTTTGCTCGTCCCGATGCTGTTTTTCAACATTGGGTACCATAAATTGGTGTTCATTGAAGACATTACGAATTGAAGATGCATTGAAGGATGATGCCATGATTAGAGTTTCGAGTGGCAACCCTGTTCTAGAATTCCTAGAGTTGAAATATTGCAAAATTTTCAATAATATCATAATTGAGTCAAGAGGTTTGAGAGAGTTGGTGATTGATTCCCATCATCAGGGTTCAATCTTGAAAACTTTGGCAGCTCATCTTCTCAAATTGTGCCCATTAGGCGATTATTTTAAGGGAGAGTTCATACCAGATTAAATATCTTCTTTGGTTGAGGCCGAAGTAAATTTCAAGATGACTGCTTACATGCTCATCAAGTTAATGGCTCATGGCGATCTTGTTAAGCATCACGTCACGAAATTGGTGATGGGGAGCTACCACCATCAAGTTCCAAATAAAGAAACTTAGGTTTGCTATCAATTTGCAGATCAAGAATGAATCAGTGTTTGGAAATGTAATTGCAGAGGAATATTGCCGTTAGAAGTTGTTTGTGGGTATGGCTCGACAGCTAAAGAGGGTTGAGATTGATGGGTTAGATGCTAATTGTCTAGAGCTAAATTCTGTGCTTTATGCAGTAATGTATTTGCGGTGCAATGTTAAAAAAGTTGGTCCTCAAAGCTAAAAGACATGAAAGGAGAAAAAGGCTAATTAATCCTGGCAAATTGCTTGCATTCTACGAGCAACTTGTATGCCTCCCAAGAGATTCTAAGAATGCTTAATTGATTTCAAAATGCATTCAGCATAACGAGCATAAGTAGAAACAAGGAGTTATTAGATGTAGCACCCAGGATCTGAAGCTTTTTATATTGGTGCTACAGTCGTCGTTTTGGAAGGTATTATGTGTCTTTTAAAGATCCTTAAAAGCAAGATGTAAGCAATACTAATGGTATTATTTTTGAAAGGTACTCTCTGACTATTAGTGTACAATTGCTTGTGCTGTTTTGTTGGCATGGTGATTTACACGTTGAACGAAGAAAAAAGTGCTTTATAAGTGCAATTCGTTATGCTGCTTCAAAATGTCTTACTTGGTTGTAGTGAAGATTTTCAATTTTTAACATGAAGCTCCAAATGATGGAAACAAATTGGTAGATACTTGAATGATCTCTTGCGTCTTGTTGGAATTCACCTCAATGGACAAACCGATGACACTGCAATCGATCGATATTGAGGATCTAAATAAGTTCATGTTCTCATTCGAAAACATCATCATTGGTTCTACTGCTCACATTATGATAGAATTAGTCTTGGATTTTCCTTTTTTCGTCTTGTATATGCATAGCACAAATTGCACTGGCAAAGAAGATTTCTTCTTTTACTTCTTGCATTTTTGGTTATTGATCCAAGTCAATTGCACCTAGAAAGGTGATTTTTTCTTCACCGATTTCAGGATGTCTAAAGGGAGAAGGAAGTGAAAGTCAATTGATTTGATAATTGATTGAGATTGCTCACAGACAAAATTCACTAGTTATATTATATCCAATATCTCAAAAGTTCTAAAATCCCCAATTTGCAGATATATGTAATTATCGGAAGAATTTTAGCAGGGACAAAGCCAAAAGTCTAATGGGAAGTTTTAGAATCCTTTTCTTTAGTTCCAAACAGATTTTATCATGCACATTTGGCTATACTTTTGTATTTTCATATTCCCTTTAACTTGAAAGTCAAGTTTGAATGTTTACAAAAGTTATAAAATCTCATATTTTTGGGGGGAGAAGTACATTATTGGTGCCATAAGTTGTGTACGGTGCTCACTTTGGTGAGTAAGCGCCAAAAATTTTCGTCGGATTACTTAAGTGGCAAAAAATTTGAAAAATGCTCACTTTGGTGCCAATGCTGATATGATCGGCCGGAAATCCGACGTGGCATTTTTTTATTAATTTCTTATGCTGATGTGGCTCGCTAGAGTTTCCTTGGATCACTTAGGCCTTCAAATGATGTTGTTTTAGCATCCTAACACCAAAACGACGTTGTTTGGTGTCTCCCCCAATTCAAACCCTAAATCTCGACGGCTCCCGCGCTCGGCGGCCGCAGCTCCAACCCCGACCCCGACCCCGATGATGGCCACTTGGCGGCCGTAGCCTCGACCCCGACCCCGACCCCAACCCCAACCCCGACGACGGCTACTCGGCAGCCAAGTCAAAGGTTGTGATCTAGCCGGTGCTCGGGGAGGCCGCCGATGAGTGCGCCGCCATTAATGTCTCCCTCTCCATCTCCGATCTCCCCGACGAGTGCCTGGCCTGTGTCTTTCAGTACCTAGGCTCCGGCAACTAGGGCTGGTGCTCCCTCATGTGCCGTCGAGGGTGTCCGAATAGCGCCGAGCAATGGTGGTTGAGCGAGTGGCGGTGGCCCAATGACGGCGGAGGCCGAGTGATGACGGCCGAGCGAGCTAGGTCGGAAAAATCCCCAAATGAGTTAAACGGCGTCGTTTTTGTGAGGCCATCCATGTAGGATGGTAAAATGACGTCGTTTTCTTAAGGAGGACCAAAAACGACGTCGTTTGAAGGCTTTGGTGATTTTTTTTTTTATTTAAAAAAGCCACATAATCATTTTGGTTGGAATCTTTCGCCGTTGGTACCAAAGTGAGTGTTTTTTCTCCGATTTGGCACTTAAGTGATCCGACGGAAACTTTTGGCACTAAAGTGAGCGCCGTACACAACTTATGGCACCATTAGTGTACTTACCCCTATTTTTGGAACATCAAGGTGAGGAGGCAATCCTTAGAGAAGGAAAGGAAGGCAGTGATGTTGGATGCAATTTACTCAAACTACAAAAATGAAAACGACAAAATATAAACATGTCATCCTAATTATCAAAACAACTTGGTAATTAAACACACCGAAGTACCTTCGTGACCCAAGAGAGCCTCACTGCAGGTCTTCTTAGGTTGTTTCACTTTGTGCCACTTCTCACAGTGCCTCTCTTTTAACAATATTAAAGATAAACTCAGCTTTTTCAGAAGCGATGTGGAAGGGTTTAGCCTACTAGATAGATTAAGTTAAGGCACGAACCAAAATTGAAGGAGTAGCCCGTATACGTTGGAGCAATAAGCATATCACAAGCTTTCGTTGAGACATATGCAATGCAACCACATGCGTTCAGGCTTTAATTCGAATGGTCACGGCAGATCAATCTGTCTAGCGCGAGCTGTCCCATCATCTTGACATCTGTGCAAGCTGTGAATTATTGCATTTGTGGGATGCCAATTTCATTAACTCATATGAGTAATGATCACATTATTGTTGCGATGTATTGATGATACAAAAAATTCTACATCACATTTACCCTGACATTAATAACTAATACTTCTTTTATGTTACTAGCAATCTTAAATTAAGTCGTTACGAAATCAATACTCATTTTTTTTTGTCACTAGAGCCAATAAAAAATATGCTCACAATGACAATAGTGGCCTAAATTTTCGTAATGTCTGTAGTATTGATGACACAATTTTTTTTTTTTAATGTATTGGTGTCATATCGAATAAAGTTTAGGATTTCTACAGGTAGATGAGGGTATATTAGGCACGCTATTATGAGTGCGAGTTGAGGGGTTTTCGCGATGCAGAAAAAAGAAAAGGTTTGTTAAATTATAGCATAGTGAGTATAATTTAGGGTTTTAGCAGTATTTCCTCTTCTCAAATTACAATGAAATAATTAATCCACCACTTTTGAGCCCGTGGAGACTCATCGTGAGGCCTGAAGTACCTATTATGTTTGTAATATAGTCTGATCCGACCTGGCTTGGCCCGCCCATTAATTCAAATAAGTCCGCCTTGACTAATTTAATCAAATCTCTCTCTCTCTCTCTCTCTCTCTCTCTCTCTCTCTCTCTCTCTCTCTCCTGCAATTTTCTCCACATATGGTCAGGAACGAACTCTGCATCGGTCGCCGACGAACGTCCATGACCACCTTCTCCTTCCCACATAGCTTCATTAATTAAGGCCATTAAAAATTCGACACAGTAGCATGTGTGGATAACGCCATGTCAGATTAACATAGCTATTAGTCTTAGGGTATGGATTTGCTTCTGGATCTTTGAAGGGCCACGATCGATCACTAAGAGTTCAAACGTGTTAAATCGTGATTCATCGTAAATCTTGGAACATGGGTTGGTGTCGAAAAACAGCTCAAGGAAGTATCCGAGTGCCGGGCACAGTTTTCGCCGTCAGAACTGGTCTCAAGGACGAGGATCTTCAAGTTTGGATCAAAATTAGTTTTTTATATGGAGGGATCAAAATCATAGGCAGATCGATAGGCTGGATTTGTCGTGGGCCTTATGGAATTTCATCTCAACATAGGAACCTGCACTAACTAAGATTGATTAAACACCGAGACAGCAAGAAAGGCATTCACTCTTGTGTATCCGGTGAGGAGGAAAATTGGAGTGTATGGAAACTAAATATGACAGCAGAACGACTTCGAATTTTCCAGCCCTAGAAAACCCCTGTGCAGGATAGATGGATTACCGTTATGATGCTAGAATCCTTAGGGTTCATCGAGGAACTTGTTAATCTTCTTGATCTTGTCAATGGTCAAGGAGTTGACATCATGCTCTGCTCCCGCTTTATCCACCGATGTCATGCGCGCCACACTTTGCTCCAGTCTTAATTTTACACACACATCTTAGGATTTTACTTCTCATTAGTATCATGAGATTATAATGCACCAACGACATTAAGGTAGGTCCCACCGTCGACATGTCAATTTTCATGTTACGCCAATACACTGCTAAGGCACAACTCCAATAAGAGAATTCACTGTAAACTAAGGGGACCAATGCTTTATCCTTGCCAAAAAGGAGTCTCACGTCGATGTAGCTATCCTGGGGCTCAAAAGGAGCTCATGATACAACATACGATGAGAGGAAAAATTGGTCATGAAAGTTGGAAAAGCTCGATCCAAAGAAACATCTAGCTCGAAAAACTGAAAATGAAGCAACATCATATCATTTGTTAAACCCAACTTATTGTCCACGTACTCTGTTTTCGCACACTGTCACAAGTGGCACAAAAAGAGAAGTAATTCTATTTTCAAGGGTGTACCGTCTACTTGTGATTTCCTTATGCTTTCATGGCTCATAATGGAGTCCACTGAAACAAAAATTGGCTATTACTTTAGCATTTTGTGAAGCTTTTCAATGGCCTTCTACAGTTGAATCACTTCAAGGAAATCCCAAAGATCATTAGGCTCAACAGGCAACCCATGACACGACATCCTTAATTCAATGTCAATTATTATCTTCTCCAATCCAACTGCCTCCTCGAGAAGAAATTTAGCCAAGGCAAATAGAGGTTATGATTTAACAGAGTCGAATTGGAACCCGACAATTTCAACCCTTTTGAGATGATTTGCCCCACAATGAAACTCCTTTCCTCCCCGCCAAAATTGTTTTTCATCATAGTTGCAGAGGTCTTGAAAATCCTGGTAAGGCTTGCACTAAAAACACACATTTGATGGTAAGTTTTTCAAAGCCAATTGACAGATGCTATGACGTAGCCATGACATTGAGTGGAAACAAATATAAAAACAAACAAGCTTGTCGAATGAATGAATGATCATATCCTTTGTGAAAGAACAATCATCTTTCCATGCAACTCCCAAGCATCCCAGCTTTTTTTTTTTTTTTATTATACACAAACCCAATTATATTATGAAATTCAAATTAAAAACCAAGATAAAAGTCAACCTTTTTTGCTATTAGGGCCATGAAGTCCAACAAGATTCTGTAGGACGCAAATTGCGCAACCTCAAGATCTCCATAACCAGAACAAGAATATGCATTATTGAGTAGAAAGATTAATGCACCTGTTTTAGGATCCATCGAACATAAAGCGGAAGCAGAAAAATGATTACTCACATATATTAAGGGGATCCACGCATCAAGTCATTCTCCTCTATTGCCCTCCGTATCACTAGCTCAATGAGGCGGCCCCCTCATGTGTAGCGATAAGTAAACGCCATTTAGGTGAGGATACAGGTGAGAATTAGGGTTAGAGTAGAGACTTGAGCACTATTTATAGAGTTTCCAGCCAGTCCCCCTCATTATGGACCAGGCTCAACTAGGCCAACACTAGTCAGCCCATATTAGACTAATTAAGAAACCTTCTATCTCACTTTAGACCAAACCCCATAAAACGATAAACGTTAAACGGTAAATTACAATAGCAATTAATGTAGTTTACAATTAGAAAAACTCTTACATTCTCCCACTTTGACTATATTAATTGAAATCGTATTGTATGTGCGCACATTGGTCTAGAGATAATTCTTAATAGTTAATCCTATCCCATAAAGTCTTAAACACCGAATCATGGCGATAACTGCATGTATACACACAAAGCCTTCCATAGTCACGAATGTTCTCAACTTTATTGATATGGATTTAATATAGTAGTGTGGCAAATGGATAACATCTCTCATAGAGAGATCCTATTTGTCAGTCACCATTCTTTTAACTTTAGGCGTCACAAAAACTTGTGCCACTAGAGAATGCTTTATGGTTCTAATGAACCCACATATGTCTTGTCCTTACGGTTAACATTTCTTTATATATCACAAGACATATGTACAAGGCTAATAACCGGATGCCCGGATACCCCTAGCCTTCACTCAAGGTTTATACAATTCCTTGAGACTTTATCAATATGTATTCAACATAATAACAACACATTCAAAAATATTTTATTGAATGCAAAAGTTGATACATATCAAACCGTTACAAAGTGTAACGAACACAGATAAAATCTTTATCAGAGTAAAGCCAAAATAGCTCCCACTAAACAACAGCATCTCATGATGCTTCTAGGCTTATACTAATGACATGTCGCTTAAATACACATGGGCGTAGGCCTTTAATTAGTGGATCTGCAACCATATCATCTGTGAAAATATATTATATTATTATGTCACCTTACTATACTGTTTCCTTTTGGTAAAAAATTTTGACTACCATATATTTAGACCCATTGAAACCTCTGTAGTAAATAAATAATACTACCAATTTGTTATCTCAATACAACCGTATGGGTTAATTCATAAAATTAAAAATGGTCAACTCCTTAATGAGGTTCCGGAGCCTAATAGCCCAAGTAACGACCTAAAAGAATGTTACTAGCACTGCTTACATAGTAGAAGATGACATAGAACTTTATTTACTGAATTTCCTACTAACATAAATATGTATTATGTTATTGATCTCTTGTCATCATAATAGACAACAAAATTTACATCTAAATACCCTACTAACTGCAAGAATTAAACACGTTTGTAAATTAGCACATAATTTCTTGTCTTTTTAAGTATCTTAAAACCTTTTTGGCAGCAACCCAATGATCACGTCCTTGATTAAAATGATATCTGCCTAGAAGTCTCGTCACAAAGACGATATTTAGTATAGTGCAAATTCGAACATATATTATATTTTTAAGTGCACTGACAAAGGTATACCATTTAATTAGATTTTCTCAATATCTAAATAAGGACAATGTGATAGATTCAGTCCATCACCCTTAACAACAGGAGCAATTCTTGGCTTGTAATGATGTATATTGAATATTTCAAATATACAATCAGCAAATGTCCTTCGAGAAAATCTAATATAATATGGTAAAAACAATCTTTACAGACCTCAGTACAAAGGATATAAGATGTCTCAAGGTCACAGCTTGTAAGTAAAAATATTATGTACATAGAGTATGAGAAAAAATAAATTTCCTCCCACTGATCTTACAGTATATTAAATTACTTTGTTTCCAATTGAACAAAATAATAATACTATGAAACTTTAATAATATTGTCTAGAAACTTGCTTAAAACTATGAATAAGACTTTTTAATCTACACGCAAGTTTACTTGAAATATCTGTTGCAAAATCCTCCAATTGCACAATATAGATTTTGTATCTATTTGGCGTAACTCCATATCAAAATAAATTATTATTGCCACGTTCACTCTGAAAGAATCTTTAAAAATAGTAGAAAGAAATATTTATTTCTTCACTATTAACTATCCACCCCTCTTTCAGAGTGAAAACTTTAGCTACCAATTTGGCTTTAAATTCCACAATCTTTCTTTGAAATTCTTTTAGTTTTGTACGCCAATTTGCAACTAATGAACTTATAATCTTTGGGCAAGTAAGTTAGTTTCCAAACACTATGATGTTTCATAGATTGTATACCGCCTTTTATGGCATCTAATCACATACTTGATTAAGAATAAGAAACGGCGTTTATAAATATGCAATTACATCAACCATATAGTGGATATTGTAATCATGCTCTCACAAATAGACTATGTAGTCTGATGGTATAACTGATCATCTTTCCCTAACAAATCTCCTTAATAAAGCTGCAACCACTTCATTCTGCACTTGAGAGGTTTAAGAAATTTCATTATAAACTATATCAAGAATAGTACCTTGAACCTCAACAAGTTTAGTCTATGGTATATGAGATTTCATAATTATCTGTATAGGTAAAGACAAAAAACACAGTAATCTCCATCATACTATTATCTTTAATCGTCTGAAAGCAGCTATCTTCTACAATTACGTCAATCTTTAGAAACTTTAGAGTATGTGATTCCATAATTCTTGCACCTTCTTTAGGGTCATAAAATCAATACCCCTTTAACAATCTAGATAAGATACAAAATAATTCCGAGTGGATTTGAATTCCAACGCACTTAATATTGAATTAAATAATCTCACTTCTGCAAAACACCTCTAAATTTAATATGATTCAAGTAAATATATGCCTAGTCTATAACTCAAAAGAAGTTTATGAAACAACTTTGATAAGAGACACCTTTTGTATGTGAAAAAATTGCTTTCATAATATCAACCCATAGAAGACCGGATAAATTAGTCTTACTAATCATACTCATCACCATGTTCATTATGGTGCTTCATGCCTTTTAGCCAAATCTTCTTGTCAGGATTTTCAAGCATAATAATTAAATTACCACCCCAGAATTTGCCAAGTATTTGACAAATGACCTTTTAAGCAATTTAATTTGTCATACTTGCCAAAATACTTACCGCTACTATTAGGCTTGACAACCTTCAAGACTAATTTTACTCGGCCATTTTCCTTAAATAGAAAATTTTTAGAAACAACTTTTTAATCATATACGAGATGTATATGTCATTAGGACTTAAACACAATCTTTGCAGATGTATCCGAATTTCAATATCAGACAAGACATAATTTCAAGCAACTAAGGCTTCCATAATCTTATAGTAGTGAAATCCGCAAGCAAACATCTTTTCAAGTGTTCTCATGGACAGTAAACAAATTCTATTGCTTTTTTCTCAAGTAGCAAATCATATGTCACTACTTAAAATTTGAAGTAGTAAAAACCTCAATAATAATGAAGTTATTAATTACAAAAAATGTGACTGAAAAACAAGCAATATATATAATTAGCATCAAGTGAGCACCATGTAATTTGACATACAAGTACACATCCAGAGAATTACACGCATAATCATATAATCACCTTTGGGCAGAATACATGACATGCAGTTGTACACTCCCCACATGATAGCGATTATGAGAATATATTTCAATTATTCATGAATTCATCACCTTTGGGCAGATAAACCACTAGGATCAGTCAATCCTCTACCACACCATCATGTATCCCTCCATGAACTAATACACAATCACCTCATTTGGAAGTATGACTACGCATTAGACCAGGAGACATCCCAATAATCATACGAGATCGAAATTTCTCAAATCCAATCAAGCGTGCCACTTTGATGGTCACTACTCAATTGAATCTTTGAAATTATCTCATACTAGGGATATAAACTTTACTTCTCACACACACCATATACATGTGATTTTAACTTCAGTGATAGAGGCATCATATCACCAAATCACATATCATGATAATTATATTGCTTTATAAAAATAATCATATATCTATATATAAAGAACTTGAAAGTCAGACTTCAATGAGATCACCGATCATAGCAACACAAGAAACTTCTCATAATATAGAAGAAAACATCTCTTGTGCACCCCGGTTACTGATAACCAAAACAACATAAAAAGAATGCCGATCCAAAGGATTCCTCATAAGTTAACATCAATAGCAATATAGAGTATCCAAATTGACAAGCTTAATAACTGATCAACTATTGATCATAAGTTTTATAAAGCAAAACATGACTCCAAAGCCAATAGCTAATTAATTAGCTAATTTTTATCATTACATCAACTAGTGGCCTATATTTTGAGTCAAAACACATAACCAAATATCTAATCTTATAACAGTAGATATTATTGTTATGCGTAAATATTGTCATGCTTCTTAACCATAAACCAATGCTCAACTTGATAGACATTAACAAGTGACCAGATAAATTTAAGTAAAATATGCAATAACTTAACTGACATACATTACCCACATTCAAAGATGTGATAATTAATATAATCAATTTGGTCACGAGTTCTTAAGACGTCAATCATTCAAAGGTTATCAGAAGAAACGAAAATACATCAAGATGCGTATAAATAACTATGCTTGAGCAACAAAAGTTCCATAACTTTTATTGTTTCTCATGACCTCAATACATAGTTCAAATATTATCCTATAATGGTTGTATCTCATTAAGTCAGCTTTAATTCACAATAAAGTTTAATTTTTATTAATGAATCACACCATTATAATGTTTATGTGATAACATACCAGTAACCCAATACTTGTATTTCTAAAATCACAAAAAATACAAGAAAAATGCGCAAAAATACACTAAAAATACACGTATTTAGGGCTTTGTATGTATTTTCGCATCCATATAATAATCAAAAATATAAAATAAATAGATTACGATGTAGAGGGAAATCATATGAATCCAACGCCACTAGCCACGCGCCGATCGGAGCATCCACGCACCCACATGCGCCGCCTGAGTGCGCAGCGCATGGAGCTCACGTGTGGCGCGTGTTCGACACTAGGCGGCGTGTGGCCGCGTGTGGGGGCGTGTGCGGCCTCCTCTGGCGACGCGCAGCCGACTGTCTTGCTCATCTCGTCGAGCCCAGTCTGAATTTGTGATTTAATTTTATTTTTTATGTAACAAAAAATCTCGAAAATCACAAATTAGGGCAAAAACTTTATGCGTTCAAGTTCTAGGGTTACGGTTGCTTTGATACCACATGTAGGACGCAAATTACGTAACTCCAAGATCTCCATAACCAGAACAAGAACATGCATTATTGAGTATAAAGATTAACACACATGCTTTGGGATCCATCGAATATAAAGAAGAAGCAGAAAAAGGATTACCCACATATATCAAGGGGATCCACGCATCAAGTCCTCCTTTATTGCCTTCCATATCACTGGCTCAATGAGGCAGCCCTCTCACGTGTAGCGATAGGTAAACGCCCTTTAGATGAGGATACATGTGAGAATTAGGATTAGAGGAGAGACTTGAGCACTATTTATAAAGTTTTTAGCCAGTCCCCCTCATTACGAGCCAGGCTTAACTCGGCCCACACTAGCCAGCCCATATTAGACTAATTAAGAAACCTTCTATCTAACCTTAGACCAAACCCCGTAAAACGGTAAACGTTAAACGGTAAATTACAATATCAATTAATGTAGTCTACAATTAGAAAAACTCTTACAGATTCGTCGCACACCAAGCCCTCATTTTTCCCTTTTCCCATGCCTTTAGTCTCCACTGAGTGAGAGAGGTGACATTGAGTAAGCGAGAGAGAATAAAGAAGATAGAGGACGTGCCCAAGAGAGGAAGCTTTTTCTTCTATGGGCTCTACGACTTTCATAGAGGAAGCTTTCGGGAAGAGAGAAATGTCATCATTTGACAGAGCATTTATAGAGAGACATTATCGTTTCAATAGAGGAAGTAGTTAGAGAGAAGGAGAGAGATACATACAATTTTTAAACTCACCATGTTGGACAGAACGCTGGACTTAGAAAACCACATTTGATATAAAGTTAAGTAAAAAAACCACTTATGACAGATTGTCAAAATAGTTACTCAAATGAATAATTTTACACTAATGTACTACTCAAGTGAATGTTGTCTGACAATTATGGCACCTTTAGTGTTCTTATCCCTAGGTAGTTCATATGGAATTTCATAGCATGTAGTTACTGGTATATATATAGTAAAAAAATACAAGTATATTGGTGTTTTCTCCAATAAGCTTTCATTACCCTCTATCCATTGATTAAGTTGACCTTTTACATATTAGTTAAATATATATATATATATATATATATATATATATATATATATATACCATGAGCCAATAGCCAAGGGTGTGATGACCCTCACCTAGTAGGGGTGTAAAAAATAGCAAAGCCAATATGACTTGAACCGAATATTTTTGGTCTCTTCAAGTTGGGGATTTTATCGATTCATGTAATAGCTTAAAACATTGGGCCTTATGGTGGTTTGGTTCAAGTCAAAAGAAGCTTTTGGATTTTCACTTGCATCAACGTGATAATCGTCATTCAAGCAAATGAAGATGATCACATTCCTTATGCCAAATCACATTTCAATATTTAATTCACCCCATTCGCATCCTTGTGATGCCTCATGAGTCTGACCCTTTAGCCTCCATGGGCCCAAAAGGGCAGTTTCAGGCGTTGTTTGACAAGGCCTTATAGTCGTAAAGCCCAGCCCGGCTCGGCCTGGCCTAGTTGGACCTCCTTCCTCCCTTTGCTTTTCCATTCTCTGTCTCGCTCTTCAACTGCCTCCATTGCTTCTGTACACTGCGCTTTTGAGCTGCTTGTGGAGCTTTCTAGCAATGGAGACGGACGAAGGAGGGTCGCTGGCGCTTGCTTCCGTTTCAGCTTCGAGTTTCGACGACCCGCTTTGGCTTCTCAGGTTCGGCTCTTGTTCGGGCGTTCTTTTTGCGACTTCCTAAGGGGCGGGTCAATTCGATTGTTTTCCGACTCGGTTTAGTGAGGTTTTGGCTCGATTTCTTCCAATTGGCAGGTGAAAATGGCGGAGTGGAATCTGGAGAAGGATTTGGTGGCGATGGTGATGGATGACATAATGGTGTGGGTGCTTCATCGCTTCAATTGGCAGAGGCTGTGACAATCTCTCCTGGGTATTGCTTCGACTTGAGAAAGTTTATTTACTTTTTTTTTTTTAATTGTACATTCAGTGTGTTCGTTTCTTCAACGATGGCTAAGTGTGTGCACCCTTTGAGTCATTGGCATTATCTTTTTCTACTTCTTTAGCTTTTCCTAAATGTGCTACTCTTCCTTTTTCGCCATAAGAACTACTGTAAGTGCCAATCTAGCTTGAATTGCGTTCGATAGAGAATTGGACGAATATATAGGTTTAAAGTGCTTGGAAGTCTGAATGAGAATGTGATGTTGAACGAAGGAGTGGGTCTTTTACACTGGAATGAAGAGTGAATGATGGTGATGCGAGTGGAAATCTAGAGATGACTTAGTCGCGAGTAAAGAATTCCAAGCTGGTGTTAGTCGAATGAAGGGATATTATTTATAGGCGCAATGGATTCTTATCGACTTCTCAACCACGTTGTTGCCCTTCTTTGTACACTAGTTAGAGTTTCCATGAAAATAATTAACATGAATTGGGGGATGCCATTTATGCTAGATAGATTAGATATGTCAGATGCAGAAATGCTTGATGCCCACTTGGAGTTCAAAGGTTTAGCCCCTGCAGAATACCATCTAAATGTCATCAGGCATCTAAAAAGATCTTCTTAAATTTCTGATGGTGACTCTCACAATGTAACTTTACTGCTGGCTCCCCTTCTTTTACTGGTTGAGCATTTTTTTGCTGACCGAACGTGCCCTACAAGAAGAGGTTTGGCGTATACTGAAATATAGACTATAGGCAGAAAGTTTCTCACATTTTGTATTGCTTGAAGTTTTATTTATCTTCTTCTCATTAAAGAAGGGCATTTCATCACATCATTTTGGCTAATCAAGTTCACTTGTTGGAGTTTTAACTTTTGGATATATCTCAAGCTATAGTGCATAGTTGTATGACGATCTGGTCAAGAGGGACGGAGGGAGAAATTGGAGAAAGCAAAGAGACTAGGAGGGTAAGGGGAGACAATTCTTGTAAAATTCGTAACTCTCCCTTCCCCCTAGCCAAATGGACCAAAAGTGAAGTCATGACAGGTGTTGGTGTGGATCATTCGAGGCTAAGGGATTTTGCTTGGCCTAGGCAGATTCTTGGAGATATTTTGTGGAAAATATCAAGCCAGTGGCCCACCCTCTCTCTTATCTCTTCCCTCATCTCTATCATTTCCATCTCTCTCACCTCTCCACCGTCCAAGACCCTCTCCTCTTCATTTTCGAAACCCTCAAGCCAGCAAGAAGACCGGCAGAAGGAGCTGCAGCCGTCACACGCCTCCACCCGCGCCACCGCCGGTTTCTGCTCTAGCTGACTTCTCGCCAAAGATCCGAGTAAAAAGTAGACTTCTCGGATGAACTAGCAAATGAGCCACATATCACCGTGACGAGGACATCCAGGCCGTTCCAACGAGCCTAACCTCGTCCCGAACGGAGTGGCTGGATGTCCCGTATGGCCGTCGCAAGCTGCCTGTCACCGGTCCGTTGATCCCCTGCTCGCCTGCACGGTTTCGCCTGTTTTGTGTTTTCCTCATGTTTTCTCCCATTCTGACCCTTCCTCCACCCATACCAACCACCAACAAGTCCCCCTCGACCCCTAGGTGCCGCCAGTTGCCGGCCAATCCCTCGCCGGAGCTCCGATCGTCCCGTTTTCACCATTTAAGTCGCCAGTTTCCTCTTTGCAGTCCGCAAGCCAAGCCCGTGGTTTAGCCCATTGGGATTCGGCCCAACTTCGGCCCAAGAATTCAGCCAAAGTCAGCCTAGTATTGAGGCCCGCGAAGGAGCCCAAGCCCATCTTCAAGCAAGCCCAGCTCGCATTTGTTCAACCCAACTTCAATTTTGGATCGGGCCCATTCGAAGCCTAAGTTTCAGCCCATATTCAAAGTTCAGCCCACAAGTTTAGCAAGCCCATTTTTGAGCCCAAGCCCACGAAGCAAGTCGGCCCAAGTTCGGCCCAAGCCCAGCTTTTTCTGTGGGCTTGCAAGGCTTGTAGGCCTGGCCCGAGTGTCCGCCGACGCCACCGAAAATTTGGATTTTGGCTGCCGTCGCATCGCCGTTGCGGTGATCCGGTCTTCGCTTTGCTCAAGTGAGTTTTGCTCACTAATGCCTTCTTAGTTTGCTAATGATGCTTAAGGGTTGATTATATTTAATTAAGTACAATTATGTGGTTAGATTGGTTTAGAACGATTAGATTAGTAACTTAATGATGCATGTTAGGTGATTGATTAGTGTAATTAGCAAGTAGAGACATACTTCTAATTCTTGAATGCATCTTGGGATTTTTCCCGACCCGTTCTAGCGTCTAATCAGGCATTATGGGCCTAAATTGGATATTTAGTATTTAATCATTTATTTTCAAAATTAATTTAATTAATTATTTATTTTTCAAAAATAAGGCTGGGATAGCCGACAACCAGAATTTTATGCTGATTGTCGTGGCGCAGTCCGTTTATTTAATTGAGCTTTATTTTGTGTTGAATTGAATTATTTGTGAAATTGGGAATTATTCTTTAATTGAATAATCTTTGGTTATTAATTGAAAAATAACCGCTCATCGATTGATAATGCCAAAAGGATTTGGGTGGACTACAGAAAATGTGAGAGTTATGGAAAGGAAAAATATTATATTTTGGCTAAGGCTGACTACTTTTATCAAATATGATGAAAATGGTAAAATTGATTGTGTCTTTGGAACAAAAAAAATACTATAACGGCTCGATGATTCGTATGTCATCTGGAGAATGGACATTATACTATTACAGCTCAATGACTCTCATGTCATTTTGAGAAAGAATTGCTTGTATACCAGCTCGATGACCCTATAGGTCATCTTGGAGAATGTACAGTATTAAATGTCGGCTCGGTGATTCTATAGATCATCTTGGAGAATGGACAACATGCCATAACGGCTCGGTGGCTCAACATGTCATCTTGGAGAATGTACGTTATGATGAATATATTCGGTGACTCTATATGTCATCTCGGAGAATGAATATTATAATATACTAGCTCGGTAACTCAATAAGTTATCTTGGATAATGACTAGTATGTTATAGTGACTCGGTGACTTAGTGTGTCATCTTGGAGAATGAATCGTATAATATACTAGCTTGGTAACCCAATGGGTTATTTTAGAGAATGGACAGTATTGATTGAAATGACCAAGAATGGTCCGTTTGACATGTAATTGAATAAGTCAATTGATCATTGCTTTGATCTGATGTTGTAAATTGATTGATTGAATGGAAATGACCTTAGGATGGTCTGATTGACAAGTAATCAACTAGGTTGATTGATCGAGATGTCGATCTGTGATGTGATTGCTTGGGTGCCTATTGAACTGTACTAATATGCAGATGGAATTTGAGGCCAAGGTAAGTCCTCTGACTTGTGCGTGCATAGGCAGCCCGAATAGCGTATTGGTTTACTAATCGGGTCTTAAGGGGTAGAACTTGCTGAGACGTAGTCTCATCCTGGTTGTGGGACAACATTTCAGGACCTTGATGAGAAGCCTGAGGAGAAAGAACCCAAAGAGGAGTACCTGGAGGAGAACCCCGATGATGATCCCGAGTATAACCCGGATGAGGACTAAGATCCCATCCTCTTTTGTGAACCCTGGTTATAGGTGGTTGAGTGTTAGACCAGGCCTCTATGAATAGTATTGTATTATATACTATGAGGTATTTGTAAAAATGTGTGGTTGTGAATTTTCAGTATGAAAAATATGGCCCTGCTTTTCTATCCCATCGTCTTATTGTTTGGGGATTTATAATTGCTTCCGCATGTGCTATTAACAATGAAAAGGGTCGGCGATACTTAGTCCTGGGATATCGCATTCTAAAATCGACCAAGTAGAAGGATGTGTGCATGCCCAAGGATCGGGGCATGACAAATGCCATTTTCTTTTGGAGAAATCGGAACATTCCAACGGTCTATAGGTATGTGCTGATGTGCAGCGAGATGGACACATTTATCATTTGAAACCTCCAAGGCATTTCCAAAATTGGGATATTGTGGCTGTGCTGGCAATGCCAAAGCGGTTACACCATTGTGTCCTAGAGAAAAAAACTACAACATTAATGTGGTTAGTGAACATAGACCGTCGTGAGGATAGTTCTCGATCTTATAAAAAAAATCTGAAATAAATGGTTTTGATATCATGTAAAAGTGTGATTGATTTTTTTCCTTATCCTGCATATATCTTATAACTTTTACTGCTGTCGGTTTTTGTTATCAAGTGCCTCAATTTCTCACATATACGTTGAACCAACCAATCTTCTTTTCTAATATGATCTTCTAGTCAACTATTGATGAAAATGCATATATAAACATGTTGCTGCTTGCTTATTACATCTTTTCATATCTACTTAGTGGTAAAAATGTCTTGTCAATATCCACATGGCATCACCTAAGTGAAGGTGAGTTTTAGCTATTCAAAGTGCTTGACATCCCTTCAAGCCAAATGAGACACTATTAGAGGTTTGATGCACAATATTAGGGGAAATTACCAAGAAAGGCCTTAACTTATTGTGATAGTGCCAATTTAGTCCTGAATTTTTTAATTTGATCAATTTTATTCTAAATGTTTTTTGAGAATTTGTCAGTGTAATCCATCTAACCAATTTTGATAAAAAAATACCGACGTGGATATTTTTTGCAAATTTTAAATAATTTTTCTGACTTTTTCGTTGTTGTTGTTGTTTTTTTTTTTTTTTTTTTTTTTGTCAATGGATGGTTGCCAACCGTCTAGCCATGTTTCATCCTGAACTGCCAACCGTCTAGCCATGTTTCATCTTGAACTTTGAATAGTTCAACAAGCATAGCGTGCCTAAGAGAGGGAGGGAGTAGTAATGGAAGTCCGGATTTTGATTTGGTTAAACACGTATACACAACTCTCATATGTTGAACTCTCTTTATCTGGGTTATCGTGCTCGTCAAATTTACGATCTCGACCAGTATCCGTAATTCATTCGACATTTTCCTATCCATCGCCTTGCCCTGCTTTGTAGGATATGAAGTACATTGGGCAACTACTATCCCATATACTACTGTGGCACACCACATGGGGAATCAACTCTAAAAGCGTCTTCAATTCTTCAAATTGCATCACGGTGGCTACTATATTTTTACGATTTGTCCCTCAAAATCAATTCTTTTAAATCATTATAAGAGATATAATGATTTCCTTTATGTACAAAATGAACCATGACACATATATATTGTATTCTCCGTACCATTAAAAAGGACGTGGATATCTTTCTCAAAAACAATTCCTTTAGATGATCCGTAGATAATTTATGATTCTTTTGTGTACGAAAATGTCCTTTTAATCATAAGTAGATATCTTATATAGTGAAAAGAGAATACTTCATGTGGAGTGCAAGTGAGGACTAGACAGGAAATTTGTCCAAAAAATACTAAGGCTAATGTATTTTTATCAATTCAATCATAAACATTTTAACTATACCGATTGAATCCTTAACATTTTCACATTTTACCAATTTAGTCTGTCCACCAATTTTGACTAGAAATCATTGATGTAGATGTTGGTCACTTTATGTAACACAAGTAGTGTTGACATATATAATTTTTAATAAAATTTTAATATTTTTCAATAAAATTTTAATATTTTTTGAATTTTTTAATATTTTTTCCTTTTTTCTTATCTTCTCTTTTCTTCCTTTACTTTTTTATTTTTATTAATAAAAATTAACCATAATATTAAAATATTATTGAAAATTGTCCATGGCATGCTAGTTGTGCCACGTAAGACGAACGGCGTCCATATCAACGATTTCTGACCAATTTTGGCGAGATGGATTAAATTGGCGTAACATGAAAATATTTATGACTCAATTGGCATAATTAAAAATTTTATGACTAAATTGGCAAAAGCGCAGAGATTTAGGACTTTATGGACAATTTTCTCAGAATAGGCATAGCAATACTTTTGTATTGGCATGAAAGGATCATTTTAAAGACTACGAGCAAGTACGACTTTTTTTCCCCTGAACGATTGAAGGCAGGCACTAATTATTATTATTATTATTATTATTATTATTATTATTATTATTATTATTATTATTATTATTATTATTATTATTATTATTATTATTATTAAATTTTTTTTTGGGTGGGTTTTTTGGATGGTCCGTGGAAAATGACGATATACTTGAATGCAAGCTCTAAATAGTTCAGGCAAATAACGGAACCGTGGAATGACATCCCAAAAATAAAAGATTTAGATACTCAATCCTACATTAGAAGGATTGAATTCCAGTGCGAACCCCATATTAAATCAAATCAAACTATTCATCTACCATTTTACATAAGCTCGGAGAAATTACATTTAAAAATTTCAAGGACAAATTAAACAAGAAGAGAAGGTCAAGAAAACGACAGAAGACGATTTGTGTCTGTCACACAGAAACCCTTCGGCTAAACACTGAGGAAAGTCTGAAAGAAGTTTCTATTTTCCCACGGAGTCCATTTGGCTCGAAAAATTGATCATTTGGCTGCTCACGGCACATTTTAGAATGATGTAGGATGAGACTCTCCAATCCGACGGTTGTGATTTTGGCATCACCTTGATTTTTTTCGAAAGTCAAAAAAATTAGGGCCTGCGGACCGATGGTGACAGATGATCTTCAAAAGGCTTCCACGCAAATTTCATCTTTGCTTCATGTACTACCAGATTGGAAGCTTGGTACTGAGGCATGGGGTGGTTTAGAGGGGGCAATTGTCATATTCTGTACAGACCATTTGGCTCGAAGAACCGATCATTTGGCTAGGCAGGGGACACTGTGAATTGATGTCATGGGGTTGAACTGGTATATCGAATGTAGTAATTCTACTATCTCCTGAAAACTCGGTATTTCCAAAATTGGTATTTTGTGACTGTACTGACAATGCCAAAGTTACACCATCACGTCGTAGAGAAAGAATTAGAATACTAATGTGGTTAGTAAACATAGACCGACGTGAGTAGGAGTGTTCAATCTTATAAAAAAAAAATCTAGGATGAATAATTATAAGCTTTTACTATTCTAACATCACAGAAAGTGCCGTTAATTTTTGTTGCTCACCGTGCACATCTCTTTAATTTTTCTTTCCACTGGTCTTTGTAATCTTCAAGTGCTTCTATTGACAGGTTTCATGCCTGTCACAAATTGAGATATAAGATGTTCAATTTGTGACATTCTGACATATAAGTTAAACCGATCAACTTTCTTTTCTAATATTATTTTCCAGTCTCCACTTGATAAAAATGGACATATAAGCATGTCGCCATGGGCCTATTATTACATCTAGTCGTAACTGCCTAGTGATAGCAATATTTTGTCAATATGTACTTAGCATCACCTAAGTGAAGGTGTTCGTGAGTATCTGCCCTCCCCTAATCCCCCAATCAGAAAGGCACATCTTAGTACCAACTAAATTTTTAGTTGCATTTTTATTGTCCACACGTACGTATGTAGTACGTACATACTGATATAGCTAGTATAAGCACCTAGAGGGGGGTGAATAGGTGAAAAGAATAATTTCTTGAGATAAGAGAGCAATACTAGACAGACAATAGAAAGGAAGTTCTCATTTAGTTAACAAAACGAATTATAATCAAAGTAAAGCAAAGAGTAGAGAAGAGAAAATTGAACACAAGGTTTATAGTGGTTCGGCTTATTCCAAGCCTACGTCCACTCTTCCGCACTGACAGCCCATTGGCTGGATTTCACTATGAACAAAAGAGATGTTACAGCAATGTTTTCTCTTGATTCCACAGTGTAGATACTCTACCACACTTCCTCAAGGTATCTCAAAATATATACTCTCTTTTGTGTACAAGATTTCGTTCAGTAAATGAATTGACTGAGAACAAGGAGCTTCAAACTTTGGAATTCTTCTATTGTGCACCCATTCAAACAACTGGAACGTCTTCCTTATATACTCATTTATGCCAGCATACCTGTTGGCACTTACCAAAGGAATTCTTCCAACATTCCCGTTGGACAGAATTAATTAGGAAGATCATTCGAGCTATCTAAGGAACATGTCGATAGCCCATCAATCATACTTGCCCATACAATCAGGATCTCGGTTTCCATAAGAAGAACCTTCCAAGTATACTTCGTCAATCATCGGATCCTTAATCAAGCTTGATTCGAATAAAGGAATCTATTATGTCATATCCAGCCAAGAGATCTTCTCCAGTCGATAAGGTCAAATCCTTAATGAAACACTCAGTTTTGAATAGCCTTTCTTCAACGGATTAGAAACTGTCAATGAGAATAGACTTTGAGTCTTGAGTCTGGCAGTCCGGAGGTCTTCAGACTTTAAATAGTAGAGTCTGCAAATCTTCAGACTAGACTGATGGAAACGTTTTGTCAGCTTCAAAATATTCCAGAAAGATTTCTCCAACACATGCACATTTGGCCAAATGGATAGAATGTGTTGAATGAGGCTCATTTTGCACAATAACAATTTATAGAATATATCTTTGGGGTAAGAAAAGTAGGAATGCCAAAACTTTCGTACGGCACTTACTTGAATACCATAACTTTTTCTTTTTGGCTCACTTACATGCCACATTAGAGTAAGATTGATGACTTGAGTACCAATTCCAGCAAATCAAACTACGTGGAATTTTTACTTTTTGAATTTTTTTGAATTTTTTGCTTTTTTTCTTTAGGGCTGGCAAGGGTCATCGGCGACTCTTGCTGGCCACAAAACCCTTGCCCAAATTAGGCAAGGGCTACATCACCCTTGGTTGCAAAGGCCTTGGTGAGGCCCTCGCGGTCTTGCCAGCTTTGGGCAATGTCACCAACGGCCGGTGAGGCTATGACACCCTCACCTAAGACCTTCACAGTGAGGGCAAGGTGGCCCTGGCCTAGATCTAGCTGCGAAGGCCCTGGGCGAGGGCATCACAACTCGCTGGCCACATGCAAGGCCATGAGGGCCCTTGCCAACGATCGGCGAGGCCGTAGCAGCCTTGCCCAAGACCTTCATAGCTAAGGGTGAGGATTTCATCACCGGTCCTAATAAAAAAAAGCAAATAAAAATGAATTCAAAAAAATAATAATTAAAGAATATTTAAAAATTGTCCATGTCAATGTCGGCAATTTCATGTTGGACGATTAGCTCCATATCGGATTTTCCAGTGTGGCAAATTGGAATTGGCACTCAAGTGATCAATTTTTCAAATTTGTGGAACTTAGTGAGCGAAAAAAAAAAAAATTAGCACTCAAATAAGTGCCATACAAAAGTTTTGATACTCCTAGTGTCCTTACCCCATATATCTTTGCGTGAATAATTGGCATTGAATATTGAATGTTCTCCAAAATGCATGTCCTTATAGGTCATTACAATACTTTAACTCTTAAATCTCTCATGTCCAAATTGAAGTTGTATCTCATAAATTGAACCTTGATAGTATGTAAGTACTTGATTATAGTCGTTTTGCCTCTGTACTGATAATCTATTTGATTATTACTTTTTAGTGGTGACTTGTAATAATCTACTCCTCCTGCTTGTTGACCGTCAGTAAAAATTATTTCTAGGCATTTTTTCAGATGAGAAGTTGAATTTAAGGGTAGCTGGAATATGTGTCATGAGGCAACCATTTGGGATCTTTAATCATACCAAACCAATTATTAAACACAAACAAAGTAAACTTCGCTAGATGGATTATATGCCTCCTAATGTCAAGCAAAAACCAATAAATAAATAAAAAACAGTAAACGATACATGTTTTTCTATGATTGCAAAGGAGAGAGACCATGGTTCATTTGCAGATGAGGCCTTCTTCAAAATTCCAAATGGATTAGCATTGCTCGATTTGAAGGGAAAAAAAAAACATTCAATGTGAGGCTTGGTATTTGACTTGATTAGTCAATTGACCAGGTCTACCCAGCATTTCCGCATGAACAAGCCCCCATCATCGTCGCCTTATGGATGGGTTAGAACTTAGAGGTCCAAAAGTCCGTACCAAGGTTCGAAGTCGTGATCCAACGTATGGTCGCCACCAGGATTTAAAATGCGCGGGAAAATGGTTGTCTCTCCATCGAGCGACACGTTTCGCATTACCGGAAGCCAAGTCGCAGTCAGCGAAAAGAACCCTGAAATGAGAGGAGGCTCTCCTTCCAGTTCCTCCGTTCGATCTTCAACCCCACATGGCGAGAAAGCGATCGCCGACCTCATCCTCCTCCTCCTCCTCCTCCTCTCATCGGTGCGAAACCATAGGCGATGATGCCAATCGCATCAGCCACCTCGCTGGAATCGGTGATCCACCACGTCTTCTCCTACCTCGACGTCACCCACATTGTCCGAACCTGTACTTTGCCGAAGCGGTGGCGGTCCGTCCGGATCGCCACCCCAGACGTTGTCTTCTCCTTCCCCTGGAAGGACGCCTTGTCCGTGGACAGCGTCTTGACCCTCTACGTGTCGCTTAAGGTGAGGAGGCTTCACATCGATATGGATTTTCTCGACCGTTCTGAGCTCAGTCCTTGGCTTCGTTTGCTGTCAACCTTGTGTCGAGGACCTCTCTGTCAATGTGGCTAAGAGGTCGTGCTAGATGGCCAGCCATTTTGCGGTACCGTTGCTCCTTTATAGATGCTCTTCGTTGGTGAACCTGCATTTAAGACACTGCAGTGTCCCATTTAGTAGGAGTGTCACTTGGAGTGATCTCAAGTCCCCGTCCATATGCGGCTTGGAGATTACGGATAAAGGTGATGCATGAAATCTTGAAGGGTGGCCCTGTTCTCGAGTACCTTAGGTTGGAGGAATGCTGCGGTTTGAATCGAAACATCAAGCTTCATTCGAGAACTTTGAGGGAAATTGTGGTCAATTGCTGCTTCGGGTACGCACTTGATGATGGTTTCCCATTGGAGATTTCGAGTCCTCTTTTGCCGTTATGCCGTCGTGTTAGAGGGGGTCATGTTGTATGATGAGGCTACTGGTAATTAAAGCCTCATCCTTGATTGAGGCTGAGTTGAACTTTTTCATGAGACGCAATGATTTTGGAAGGCAAATTGATTGTTCTGTTCAAAATTGGTTCGAGGCTTACAAAGGGTATTGCGGCCTGGTCAAGGGACTACCAAAACGCGACTAAGCTTTTGATTGGTAATTAGTGCCTTCGGGTGAGCAAATTGTTTAATTCAACCCATTTGGGTTCATACTTGTGGATAGTTCATGGTCCCTCTTCCTGGAGTTGAGGAAGTTCATACTAAATTTTATCACACTGGAATTTGTTTCACATCGTCTGCTACTCTGCCTGACGTCTAATGATGCAAATGTACATTTTGCCTTCAAAATAACTACCAAAAGGTCAAAAAGAAAAAGGCAGCTAGTTTAGGGTCGGTCTTTTTCCTACTCAATAGTGCATAATCATGATCCTAAAGATCATAGTTAATTATTAATAGAAAGTAATTATGTCATATTTTCTAAGTACTGAAAAAGCAGTTGTTGATTAGAATTAGTATAACAAGGCGAGTTGTCTAATTCCAATTAAAGAGAAAAAGAAGACATTGGATCTTCTATTGCTTCTTTCTATTGTATGATCGTTGTGCATGCACACCTTATAACAGGAGTTTAGCATAAAGCTTACTAACTGGGGCTTGGTATAGTATTTGTATTCAGCCGAGTGTTAGGAGTTTGGGTGTTGATGGCAAATGGCTTGGTCAAGTTCAAGCTTGGTCTGCCGTCTCAACTTTTAAGCAGGCATGAGTGTTTGTTATCCATCGTAAGATGCCAATTTGAATAATTCATTAGCATTTTTTTTTTCATCCAAAAGTAAATGAGGATGATCACATTGCTTTTTCCAAATTACGTTTCAATAACTGATCCACCATTTTTGGGCATTGTTTGGCAAGGATATAAAGTCCAGCCCAGCCCAGTTGATCCCGTGGCGGCCCTTTACGGCCCAATTCTCATCTCTCTCTTCCTTCCTTATTTTGACTCTTGCTTGCTCCTCTCCCGCAACTTTCTTCGCGAATTCTCAAGCTTCAACAGACCTCCTCACTCCCGCTCTTCCCTTTGTTTCGCTCTTCAGCTTCTCCAGCAGAGCTTTCTAGCTTTGGAGACGAGGTAGGGTCACGGTGCGTGCTTCCGTTTTAGCTTCAGTTCGACAAACCACCTGGCTTCTCAGGTTCGGCTCCTGCTCGGTGTTCTTTCGTGACCTAATGGGCGGGTCAATTCGGTTTCGTGAGGGGTTTGCTCGATTTTAGATTGGCATATGGGGTGAGTGGAATTTGGAGAAGGATTTGCTAGCGATGGTCACGGATGACTCGAAGGTGGGTGCTTCATCGCTTCAATTGGCAAAGCCTGTGGACAATCTCTCCTGGGTATTGCTTCGATTAAAGAAAGTTCTGTCTTTTTTCTTTTCTTCTTTTTTTCCCCTTCATTGAGTGCGTTTGTTTCTTCAATGATAGCTTGTTGTGCTTGCCCTTTAAGTCATTGGCCTTATCTTGTTCTACTTCTTTAGCTTTTCCTAAATGTGCTATACTTCCTTTTTTTGCCAGAGGAACCACTGTAATTGCCAATCTAGTTCTGTTGGAATTCAAGTCGGCGGAAGACGACTTACCTTTATCCGATGCGCAAACTTGAATTAGCCTTGGAACGAACGTTGAATTGTGGATAAATCATGAACACAAACACTCCACGTTGGTCTGGATGCGATCACGAGGAAAGCACTCGATTTCCACGGCGTAAATGCCGATTGTTCTTGCAAAACTGAAATGGAATGCCTTCTTCTTCTTTGATGGAAAGGGAGAGAAATTTGGGGCGTATGTTCTACCAACAACAACCACCAACGGTTGTCTTCAAGAGGTTTTTATACCTCTCCCTTCATACCCTTTCGATAGAGTCTCGCACCCCATCATAGACGTATTAATAAAATACTACATCTCTCACTCGGACATGATGGGTTTGCTAGCTCTTTATCAAGAATATAAGACATTCAACATTCGTCAACTTTGCAAAACAATTCATACTGGCAAATAAGCCGTGCGACCAGTGAGTGCACCTACACTTGGGAGCTCAAATTATGCACCTGTTAGGGATGACATAATGGCTATAACCCCGAAAAGAAATAAACAATAAATGTCTCACAGTGCCTTAGACATATTTTGTTACATCAATTCAAGTATACCTATCCCTTAAAGGCTATACTTGACTATTCTAAAAAACACCATGTATTTACAATTACATCCGTAGCCACATAGGGCGATATAATTGGTCGACTAGTGAATACATGTGATAGATGTAAAATAACAATAATCTTCCTTCGCACTCATGTCTCTCTCCATTTCAAAACAACTTCTTTCCTAGACACGTCCCATAAGGCTATATCTATTCATGACCGCCAGTAACATGCTAAAGTAGCAACATTGATCTTTCACTTTAAGAACATAGTCAAAAGTAACATAGGGCACAAAATTGAGGTAAATTATAAATTACCTCAAGGGCTCACACAATGAGTAAATAGTGATAATTTTACTCACCTTCCTTTGTCGGTCGTATAATGCACATGTAGTATGAATTTCATGCTATAGTGGATTTTTCTTTCTATAAGAGTGTATGTCATTTATCAAATATATCCACTATACGGATCTTAGCCTAAACATAGTCACGTGCTTCTCACGTACTCATGTTTAGCCCGAGTGTTATATCAGCTCGCTTTTTATAGCGTCCAATTAAGTACTCGCATCCGGCATCTTTCAGGCATACATGATTGTGGGACTATCATGTTCGGTCTTGTTATAAACAAATCACAGACCTCATCTTGACTCTAATCAATGCGACATATTTTATGTACCAGATTTGCTCTTCAGCATTTATTTGTACATAACGTCTCATCTCAACGTGCTATCTAAAGCATTTGAGGCGATTGCTAGTGTGAGTGAGCTAATCATTGCCTGCTGACATACTTTTCAATAATATATGTGTGTAGTGCTAGTCTCATACTGTATTCGTACTTATTGATAAAAATATCAAGTCACTAATAAACAAACAAGTACAATACATATGTTCACAAATACATAAACCAATGATCCTTTACAATAACACATCACATTCTATGCAATCCTAGTGACATCCTATGGGTCAAGAATATGTCTCTAGGAATAGCCTTCGTAAATGGATCAGCAACCATTCTATTGGTTGAAATATATTGTAGGATCACTTCTTTTTGCGCTATTATATCTCTTATGAAGTTGTTCTTTATGTCAATGTGCTTTGTCCTTCCATGATACTTGGGTTCCTTTACATAGGTAATGGCTGCTTGACTATCGCAATAAACTATCACTGGTCTTGGAACCTCAGTGACAGTGGCTAAATTTTCTAAGAAACGTTTTAGCCATACTGCTTCTTGCATTGCGGTTGAACATGCAATAAATTCTGCCTCCATTGTAGATAAGGCTGTGCATGTCTGTTTCTTGCTATTCCAAGAAATCGCACCTCCATTGAGCAAGAACGCATATCCAGAAGTCGATTTACGCTCATCCAAGTCTCCACCCCAATCGGCATCTGAATAGCCTAATAAGCGTAAATCATTCCCTTGGTAACAAAGTCGATTGTCCATGGTGCCCTTCAAGTATCTCAGGATCATCTTCACTGTTTTCCAGTGTGCTTGACCGAGATTTGATTGATATCGGCTCACTAATCCCACGGCATAACATATGTCGGGTCGAGTACACATCATAGCATACATCAAACTTCCGACCGCACTAGCGTAAGGAATAGTTTCCATCACTTTAATTTCTTCTGGAGTCTTAAGACACATCTCAGTACTTAGGCCTTCATCTTGCATGACAGGGGTATCAATGGGATTACAATGCTACATATTGAAACGCTCAAGAATCTTCATAATATAAAACTCTTGTGATAAAGTAAGGAGTTTTCTTAATCGATCTCTTTCGATCTGAACTCCTAATATATAAGCAGCTTCTCCAATGTCCTTCATTTCAAAATTAGAGGACAACCATTCTTTTATGTTGATAACCAAAACCTTGTCATTTCCAGCCAATAGAATATCGTCCACATAAAGCGATAAAATCACAAATTTATCTTCGGACCACTTGACATATACACAGTGATCTTCCTCGATCATTGTAAAACCAAAATTGGTTATGGCTCGATGAAAATGAAGATACCACTGTCTAGATGATTGCTTAAGGCTATATATTGAGCGATGAAGTTTGCAAACTTTATGCTGTTGACCTTTAGCTACAAAACCTATTGGTTGTTTCATATGGATTTCCTCATCTAGGTCTCCATTGAGAAATGCCGTCTTTACATTCATCTGATGTAATTCAAGGTCCAAATGTGCAACGATGGCTAGAATAAGGCGTATTGAGGCAAACCTTACAATTGGTGAAAATGTTTCCTCATAATCTATACCCTCTTGTTGAGTATAACATTTCGCCACAAAGCGAGCCTTATACTTTTTAATGGATCCATCCGCCCTTCATGTAATCTTAGAGACCCATTTGTTTCCAATGGCCTTACGATTGAGTGGTAGATTAACCAAGTTCCAGACATGGTTTGCCCTCATTAACTCTATCTCATCTTCCAAAGCTTTTCTTCATTCTTCCTTATCAGAGGATGAGAGAGTCTCTTGAACAGTCTTAGGCTGGGTATCGTCATTCTGAGCAATCATAAATGCTTTCCCTTCAATCTCAAAACGACGACGATGAATATTTTTACGATTACTTTTACGCAATTGAATTTCTCTTGAATTCAATTCGTTAGGCAATGCAACACTCCCACTAGGTCTTGCATGTTGAGGTAAATTTTCATTTCCTCTACAACATCAGTGGGTGTGTTATCAGGATCTTCTATCTCATATAATTGGAAGTCCTTATCAATCTTACCTTTACTAGGAAAATCGTTCTCCAAGAACGTGACATCTTGTGACTCCATTTCGGTCATACTTCCATCAGCTTGTTCACCTATGAACACGTATCCTTTGGAGTGTTCAGAATATCTTATAAATATATGTTTCTTCATTCTAGGACCTAATTTGCCATATTTATTGGAAGAATCATGAACATGAGCTGCATATCTCCATGGACATAGACTACTCAAGTCTGGTTTCCTACTAGTCCATAATTCATAAGGGGTGGAAGTGATCGATTTTGAGGGCAGTCGGTTAAGTATATAAGCAGTAGTCAATAACACATCTCCCCAATAGGAGATAGGTAAATTTGCTTGCACCATCATAGACTTAACCATTTCCAACAGGGTTCTATTCCTTCTCTTAGCTACCCCATTTTGTTGTGGAATACCAAGAATAGTCAATTGTCGTACAATTCCCTTTTTATCACAAAGAGTCTTGAATTGCTCCGATAGATACTCACGTCCACGATCGATTCCCAATGCCTTTATTGTTTTGTTCAACTAATTCTCTACCATCACTATATATCGTCTAAAGCAGTCGAATGCTTCTGACTTATGGGAGATTAGAAAGACATAACGGAAACGTGTGGAGTCATATATGAAAGTGATGAAATATGAGGCTCCATACCTCGCCCTCATATTCAAAGGACCACAAATGTCAGAATGTATGAGATGCAATGGAAATTCAACTCTAGTCCCTTTATTGAATGGTTTTCTAGTTGCTTTTCTCGCTAGACAATATTCACATATGGATAGACTAACATTAGTGAGTGACCCTAAAAGGCCTTCTTTAACTAATCTTTGCATTCTTTGCAATCCAATGTGACCTAATATAGCATGCCAAGTACTTGTATCAATCTCAACATTACTTGAAGATGCAATTAAAAAAAAACAACCCTCGACATTAACAGTGTACTGATCATAGTCAATGTCTAACATCATAAAACCATTCGATACATGACCTGAACCATAATAAACTGTTCCATACAAAATGTCAACACAATCATCATGGAAATTCAATACATAACCTAAGCTAAGAAGAACAACTACAGAGACCAAGTTTTGTCGAATATCTGGAGCATAAAGGACATCATGCAGGAATAGGTTTCGACCACTACGTAAGATTAATTTACATGTGCCGATACCCTTCACTTCAACTCTTGAGTTATTCCCAACATATATCCATCTTCTTCCAGGCTGTATCTGACGATACTCCACAAATGCTTCTCGGTCTCTAACTATATGGTCTGTTGCTCCTGAGTCTACAGTCTACATTGGATGAGATTCAGCAATCATTACAGTACTAGAAACAAAAACATTACTCAAAATAATGGAGTAATAGGGTACCTTTTTCGGCTCAGTGCATTTACAAGTAAAGTGACCCATCTTGCCACAATTGTAGTATTCCATCTTGGCCTTGTCCTTCTTCCCATTATGCTTCTTGCGTTGGAAGGTTTTAGCCCTTTTTGGTGCCTGATAAGTCTTCTTCCTTTTATTGTTGAATTAAAGGTTTCTCTTGCACTTGAAGCCTGAAGCCTTGCGCGAACTTGATTCAACAACATAAGCATGGGTAGATGATCTCGTAGCTTCTAGCGCTCATCCTCTAATTTCAAATGACGCGCAATATCATCAAAAGTGACGATGTTCTCATTATGCGTCATATTGATCTTCATATGCTCCCAATTGTCAGGAAGATACCTTATAACAGTATGAACTTGCTGTTCATCAGTAAGGGAGTGACCTGCCGACTTCAGCTTACGGATCACGTTTGACATCTCCCGAAAATGCTACCTCATCGTTATATTTGGGCGCTTTCGAAATGTGTCAAACTTGATGGTGAGTCTTCTCAGCTTAGTGGTAGATGTACCCCCAAACTTATCTTTCAAGGCAACCCACATAGTTTGAGCTTTATCATAACTTTCAAACTCATACATGAGATCATCTTGCATACAACTCAACAACGTGATGCGAGTAATGCTATTTTTCTTTTTCAACCTTGATAAGCTTCTAGATCTCTCCTGTGTTGAGCTGAAGTTCCATGCTCAAGTTTATCCATGGTATGGTTGAGGGTTTCCAAAACCTCTTGCTCCTCAAGGATGTACTGAACCTTTCGGTGCCAAATATTATAATTGTCACCGTTCAGCTTCTCACTCTTATTGAGGTCAGCCACAATGGTCTTGGATGTTGAAGCCATAATCAATTATTATATCACATTGACATAATAAACATAGAATCAATACTAGCACACTTTACAAAGTAACACACTTATTTAATTTGCAGCAAAGACAAACTAAATTAATGATAATTCAACAAAAGACACAAAAGCAAAAGTTCACTATGTTCCCAATCAACTTCTATGGGCAATTGTTCTATTATCATTAATTAGTTTAATTTGCGCAAATTTTAAGTTCTAGGTGAGAACTCCTACCATTGTTCGAATTTTCTAGCAATTGGAAAATTGCAAGTATATTAGACTATATACATGATATCATCAAACCAAGCTCTACATAGCATATATGACATCATTTGCACACAAGCTAGCTAATGTATTTCCCAAACCACAAGAAAATATAAGCTACAAATGAATAAACTATGCATTAAACCTCAAAAGATACACGTACATAGGGTTTCCTATGCATTTTCATACATTTATAAAATTCAAAAGTATAAAATAATTATACCATAGTGTAGAGCATATTCATATGAACCAAACGCCACCGACCACGCTCCAATCGGAGCTTGCACGCGCCCTTATATGCCGTCTGAGTGTCCGGTGTGTGTGGCACATGCGCCAACGAGCCAAACGGTTCCTAGCTGGTCCGACTAGTCCAACAGGTTCGATCGGTGACCAGTCCGACCGGTTTGACCACCAGACCGGTTGACCGGTCAACGGTTGGGTCGAGTTGGGTCAACCTCGGGTTGGGTCGGGTCATGGGTTGGGTCGTTGGCCAGTGACTGATCGGCCAACTTTCGCAAGCGTTGACGTCATCGATGACGTCATCTAAGCGATTACCGACCGTTGGATGACGTCATGGATGACATCATCTGTGATGTCAGCATGCATCACTTCGCCGACGCGTGCGTGATGCTCATGCATTGGTTCACCGATGTTAACACGTGACGTCACGCGCTTGTTCGCTAGCTCCCTAGTGTGTCCGGCGCATGGATCCCACGCGCAGCGGCTTCTGGCCGCAAGTGTGGGCGTATCCGGTGTCCTTCGACGGTGCTCTACCCATCATCAGACTCGTCTCGACGAGTGCTTTCACCCTGTATATTTAGAAATTGATTTTCGCCGAAAAAATATTTCGAAAAATTGTCAAAACCGTATGGATGCATGCGACCCCAAACCCATTCTTCACTTCGGTTCGATTTTGAGTTTTCAGATTGCAATTCCGACCATTAGACATCCAAACAGTGTAGATTTCATACTCTTAATCTCAATATCAATAGGTAAACGAGAAAACTCAATGAAAAAACAAGGCAGAATTCGCGATTGAGCTCTAATACCAATGTTGGAATTCAAGTCGGCGGAAGATGACTTACCTTTATCCGATGCGCAAACTTGAATTAGCCCCGGAACGAATGTTGAATTGCAGATAAATCACGAACACAAACACTCCACGTTGGTCTGGATGCGATCACGAGGAAAGCACCCGATTTCCATGGCGTAAATGCCGATTGTTCTTGCAAAACTGAAATGGAATGCCTTCTTCTTCTTTGATGGAAAGGGAGAGAAATTTGGTGCATATGTTCTGCCAACAACAACCACCAATGGTTGTCTTCAAGAGGTTTTTATACCTCTTCCTTCATACCCTTTCGATAGAGTCTCGCACCCCATCATGGACGTATTAATAAAATACTACAAGTTCAAATTGTGTTTGATGGATAATTGGATGAATATAGAGATAAAGTGCTTGAAAGTCTAAATGAGAAGGTGACATTGAACTAAGGAGTTGGTCTTTTACGCAAAAATGAAGGGTGAATGATGGTGATGCAAGTGGAAATCTAGAGATGACTTAGTTGCTAGTAAAGAATCCAAGCTAGTATTAGTTGAATGAAGGGATTTTATTTATAGGCGCATAGATTCCTATCAACTTCTCGACCAGGTTGTTGCCTTATGACATTTTTTCCATAACCTAGGTGGACAGTCATCTACCTCGACCGTAAGTGTACCAAACTCCTGTATTGCCTTCTTGTTGCCCTCCTTCGTGCACCAGTTAAAGTGTCCATGAAAATAATTAACATGAATTGGAGGGGATGCCATGTATGCTAAATAGACTAGCTGTGTCGGATGTGGAAATGCTTGATGCCCACTTGGAGTTGGTAGGTTTAGCCACTAAAGAATACTATCTAAATGTCATTAGGCATCTAAAAAGATCTTAGATTCCTGATGATCACTCTCACAATGTAATTTTATTTCTAACTCCTCTTCTTTTATTGATTGAGCATTCTTTTACTTATAGAGTGTGCCCTACAAGGAGAGGAGCTGCATCAAAGTATGTCGGGTTCTTATATGACTTAATCTTTTGGTTATTCAAATTCGTAAGAACTTAGGATTAGATGCCTAGCCTTGGCAGTTCTTGATATCTATTCTCACCGGAAAAATTTAAAGAAGAGAGTTTTTCTCCGGAAACATCTCAATGCTTTGCTTGTCATATTGTCTTATGGATATGGAGAACGTTTTGAGTGCACGATAGTACTTGAGCCAATCCTTGAATGGTTTCTGTTAAGATACTAAGTTGTAAATACCATCTTCGCCTGGAGAAAGCTTTCGAGCATCCACTCCACCTTGAGGTTCCATAGTTGAACAACAAGATTTGTTTTTTAATTCATATATTGGATTGGAACCTGCCAAGAAGATATAGATTCTCTCGCTTTAGATGACCTACTAGCCCAAAGAAAACTCATATCAAGTGACCACCTCTTAGTTATTTTGTGTAGATATGATGTTTTGCCTCACTTCACTAATTTTGATTAACATTTTGTCGCTTAATGTGTGTGCCCTATCTTTCCTCTTCTTCTGTTAATTTTGTTTGGAACAAATTACTCTCTCTGTCACGCCCCAACCCTCGAACGCACGCACATCCCTCCGTGATCAATACAAATTTGCGACTTCCCAAGACGAGTTGCCGACCTTTTCATTTTTAATGCACACGCGGAAGCGAAACAATAACCCCTGACAATAAACGACATGAGATAGGAAAGCAGGGCAACATTTCACAAAAGCACACTCTTATAAATGACAGGGTTTAGGTACAAAACGAGTTTGGTAAAAAGCCTACAAAAGACCGGCTTTAAAAAAGGAACTGTCCTATGACATACTAGTCGGACACATACGCCTATCCTTTAGACTCCACCTCCACTGACTCCGGGGCTTCGGTCTTGCACGACCACCATCTAAGGACTTGAAAATGATTATACAATAACTAGTAAGACAATGTTTCAGCAAGTCCACCCCTAAACCTTAATTAGGAAGAAAATACACCTGAAGGCTTCTAGCCACACAACCACACAATTTGAACAGAGGACTTACCTCGCCTCAATTCCTTCCTGCACGTCAGCATAGTTCATATCACAAATGCAAATAATTAATGCATACAACAATTGAAACAACTCATTTTCAAACCAATCAAACACAAGAGTCCTGACTATAAGGCCAAATCGTTATGACACGTCCCATTCTGTGCTACATAATTTCGTCCTATAATTAGGCATGGGTAACTCATATCGATGGTTCAATCCACACCCAATATTCACTCTCAATAATTAAATTCCCAATTCAACTAGACACCCTCACTCAATATTCCAACTCAATACTCAATACCAGGCTCAAGGTTCTAGAGGTGCCTTCTCCCCACGACGTTCTAATATCGCGTGGCACTTAGTCCCTGATCACAATCAGTCATAGTACGAGGTACTAGAGGTGGCTCCCGCAAATTTATACTGACCTGTAGCACTTAATTCTCGACTATACTAAGCAATAGCTCAAGTTGCTAGAAGTGGCTCTCACGAAGTTCTATTATTGTGTAGCACTTAGTTCTCGACTATAAGAAGCGATAGTCCAAGTTACTAGAGGTGGCTTCCACGAATTCCATTATCATGTAGCACTTAGTTCTTGGCCACGAAAAGCGATAATATAAAGTTCTAGAGGTAACTCACACAAAGTCTCTCTATCGTGTAGCACTTAGTTCTTGTACTATGCATGACAATACTATAAGGCTTCTAGAGGTGGCTCCCATGTGACTCAATTCACCATGTAGCACTTAGACCAAGACTATAATAAGTAACGGTACAAGGTACTAGAGGTGGCTCATACAAGACTTCATTATCATGTAGCACTTAGTTCTTTACCGGCTCACGACCTATGAGGTTTCCTCAACACACCCTATGTCACCTCAACATTCAATAGTCACTTTACCATGACTATAAACCATCACATGATCATCAAGCATAAACTTTAGGCATGTTACAAACCAACCATATCATCAAATAGGCACAAATAGGCACAAACCACCAAGCGTTGCACCATTGACACTACAACCATGGCATAACCGTTTGCACCTCATCACACGTAACCTCCAAGCATAACACAAACAACCACATCACCAAATGTACAATTTCCAGCAAGCAAAGCATCGAGCATCATCATAAAACTATCATCGGTCCTAACCGGCAGAATGGTCAACTCGCGCGTTTACGAGTTTAAATCCAGAAATATAATCAAATGAGTTCGGAAAATTCCCAAATTTGAATATGTTGTAAAGGACACATCAACGAACATTTTTTTTTATTTATGAAAACACCTTAACCCAGATCCTTCTAGATTCGGCCTAGTAAATTGCTCGATCCAGTACCAAAACTCGGTCCGATTCCAGAAAGTATGTCTTCCGAAATCAGTTTGGTTCAAGATCCAAAACATGTCTGTTTGATCTGAAATTTGAGTATGTTAAATTAAAAGATGTGAAAAACAACTTTTGTGAAGAAACCATTTTGAAATTCGAACCTTAAGAGTTGATAAAAACCCCTAGAATCCTAAAATGTCACAAATTCCACCACATTCTGAGACTCTATTTGCAAATGATGGAGCACATATTTCATTCTTTAAAATTCCTAAAAATCTTGAGAAAAATATATGTTATAGCTGAAGATGTTTAAAATATTTCTCAAGAAGGAATTAACCTCATATTCGAAAACTATTTTGATCTACAAAAATGGCAAATGATGAGGGTTTAGGAATCAGTTCTAAAGAATAGCCACTGATTTCGACTAAACCATCCTCAATGGTGCTAATCTCACTAATTAGATTAGCACTTATCCATTCTAAGGCTAATCCAACTATTCTAGATTATCACTAGTCCATACCTAAGCTAATCTAAACAACTCTTAAGCATAATTAACCTCCTAAGCAAGGTTTAGTGAGTAAACTCACCAGTTTTGCAATCCGATGAGTTCACGGCAACGGCAACGTGGAGGTGGGCAACAAACCTCCAAGTGGCGACACCAACCAAGGCTTGAAAGTGCTCGGAAAAGCTCCACGAAGTCTCAGTTGGGCTGAGCTCTTCGGTTACTGATTTAGAGCAGCAGGGGCAGAACCGACGGTTGAAACAGCTCAGGATGGGAAGCGGAGGCAATAGTTGGACCAGGCGAGGTTTCGGTGGCTTGGACGGATGAACATGGGCGATGGGAGGGCTGCGACGCTACTTGGCGTCGTCAGATAGGGGCTCTGGACGAAGCTAGACTGGCGAGCTGCTTGCGGCTTGTGACGGCGAGACAAAGGGCTCCGTTGGGCGCGCGGATGGGCAGGGGAGCTAGCTGGTTCGGTTCTCTAGTTTCTCAAGCTTCTCTCAAGCACCAACAATGGAGAAAGGTGGGCAAAGGAAGGAGAAGAAGAGAGGGCAGCAGTTGGCCAAGGGGACAAGGGCCTTCAAAGCTCTCCAAATGGTCTAAGAACACTTGAGTGGCTACCCCACCAGCCTTCAGCCCTATCCTCTGCCCCTTGTGCACTCCAAAACTTCTCCAAGAAGCCTCCTAAGGTGACTGAAATGTTGTTCCCCTTCAAGGCTACGAATTTTGGACATTTCCCCTTTAATTTCATTCAATTCTTACTTAAATCAATCCGATTGAAGTCCAAACAAATAAGCCAAGGTGTCCACACTTAATCCATGATTTTTCCTCATCAATTGAACCAACTTGAATCTAAAAAATCTACCCAAAAAGGGTCCCTCGAATTTCCCGGTCCAACATGGCATAACTTTGATTTTTCGTCAAAAATCTCGGTTTGCAGAAAAATCTTCGGAGGATGAGTCAACATTCCTAAAATGATTTGTGACATAACAGAACTTCCAATTTCTGAAATTAGGTTCAAATTCACGGTTAATTTTAATTTGACGCGATTTTAAAGTGTCCTAACCTACTGAGTACCTTTTAGGAATTTTTAACGCATTTGACCTGTGGTTGATTATTTCCAAGCGACAACGTACATCTTCAACAAATTGTCGACTTTCGGTTGTCATGAAAATCCCAAGGTTTCAAATGTGGACATAGGGTACCAAAACGATAAAAAAAATCGGTCTAGTGCCAATTGATAAGAATTTTGCAATTTGGTGGAATCACCCACATACTAATCACGTACCTTTGTCGAATCGACATATCTACGATCTCTAATCTATTTTTAACTATGCTGTAATGACCCTTATAGATTAGCATGGTCGAGCAGACGATTTCTGGTCGAATTCTCAAGTCTATTGCGTTTAGATTCCTTAATAGTTTCACCCGATAGGCTAGTGATCTCGTGAGTGGCGAACTTAGAGAAAAGAACTATAGGTGCGTCGATGAAGAGCTCCACTCATTCAATTGAAAACAAAATTGGAAAATTAGGATGTCACAACTCTTCCCCTCTTATAAAAATTTCGTCATCGAAATTCAAACCTTTACAAATCTTGAACAAAAAGGTGGGGGTATCATCGTCTCATCGGTTTTCATTTTCCCATGTTGCTTCTTTAGTCCCGTGGTGTTATCAGACCACTTTGACCAACAGAATGGTCTTGGTGCGCAGAATCCATTCTGAACCACAATCTGAGCCGGGCTTTTCACGTATGACACTCTATCATCCACGTCTAATTCTTCAAGATTTAGCACGTGGGTCGAGTTAGGCTCATATGTCCTCAACCTCAACACGCGAAAGATGTCATGCACTTGTGCCTACCTCGGTGGCAACGCAAGACGATATGCTAGAGTCCCGATTCTCTCACGAATCTCAAAAGGGACCTACGTACCTCGGTTTCAGTTCTTCCCTCCTTGCTAAAGTGCGAGGTATTCCTTATTGGTGACACATTCAGAAAGATGTAATTACCAATTTGGAACTCTAAGGGCCTTCGATACTTAACGATACAAGTTTTTTGGCGACTATAAGTGGTCTTTTGTGGCACCTCTTGATGGCCCCCAATCCATTAGGGTCGCCACTGTTTGCTTCTCTTTCACTTGACCTGATAATGTAATACTCTGATACCAAGGAATTTCATTATAATTCATGAATCCTGGGGGTTTACATCTTTTAGATCGGTCCCTATGCAATTTATATGATGGAAGCACATCCATCAACTCCCTTCCCTATATTCAGAAAATGATGCACACCAACTAAGACATTTATAGGTAAAAGCCGAACACTTTTATTTACTTAAACCAGATGGACATCATTCATCGGTACATCAAAATGCCGTAGTCTTCTATGCTCGGCTATACTTCAAAAGATGACCGACATCTTCTCCAACAGTCGTATACTTAAAGTCCATCGATCAGTGTCGGCGTCCAAAAGTTCCTTCCTTTGCTCTCCTCCTCCTCGCCGTCATATCCAACCACTCGATCCATCTATTGATGGCAGGGGCAACAGAGGTATCTTGTCTAGTCTGAAATGTTAGTCCCCAATTGGGGTGAGTACAACCACTCAGCAGTAAAGATCCACCAAACTACACGATGCGTCAGACAGAACAATCAAGGTATCACAAATAAAGCACAAATTATCCATGCATTCGAACATACCTCACCATACATCCATGCATATATCACCATACAATGTGCATATACCACCATGCACTAGTACATATACCATCAAGCACCATGCATATATCATCATGCAACGTGCATATGCCACCATGCACTTGTACATATATCATCAAGCACCATGCATATATCACCATGCAACTTGCATATACCACCATGCACTTCATGCTTGCATTTCCATGAGATTCATCCCATGCCATATGCACACATCCATGCGCATGATTCAATTCTCAATTTTATCTTTCACAAGGATCTCATCATTTTTCTTTCCAGGGACCAGTGTTTGCATCCCTCATTTATCGCTCGCACCCAACCTGGCATCACGAGGAGTCTCCGGCACACACCTCCGAGCAACCGGCACACACCACCGGGCATCTCGCATCCCACCTGGCATCACGAGGAATCTCCGAGGCTCGCCATGAAAATGGTTACCCTTACCCTCCGGGCATGCATCATAATACAACCCCTCACCCTTCGGGCATGTATTATAATACAACCGGGCATCCCAACACTCCCAAGGAAAATCTCTGGGCATGTATTCATAATACAACCAAGCATCCAAAGGGCATTGACTCATTCAAAGCTTTGGGCATCCCGACTCCCGAGGCATCGTCGGCTCACACCTCCGACGGTATCATCATTATCACAATGTATATTCACATATATGTCTCATTTTCAACATGGTATTTGATGTAACAATATCAAAGGTCTAAACTAGCTTTTTGATGTCATATGATATGCCAAACGTCACCATATATGCAATACACATAACATCCACGATAACACATTTCATAAAGCAGTTCATTGGTTTTTGAAAATAGAACCAATTTTCGGGTAAAACAGAATGCACCTCTTAGGTAAACATTCTTCGAAAATTAGTAAAAAATCTCAATAAATTATGAAAATTTAACATGAGGTAAATAAGATCCATATGAAGATATTTCGTGAAGAATACCATGTCAAGAAAGTTCCACATCAATCACATAGATCCACACATCACAGCAAAAGAAATTCCAGCACCACTTTTTGCACAGTTTTGGAAATAATTTTGATTAAGCCTTAAATGAACTCCGACGGTTCTGAGATTTTAATATGTAATAGCTGAGATCTATAGGTAAAAGTCTCATGAAGAAATAAAAGTCAAATTCCTCTTGGATTAAAAAATATAATTTTTATAACTCTCCCTAACTCTCGGTTCACTGTCCAGATTTATCTTCTTCAAAGAAAATCGTTTTCCCCAAAAAATAGTTGTTCTTTTATTCTCACATTTTAGTATGTTACTCCTCAAGATGTTGTCTACAACTCTTATCAAGAACACGAGATCAAATTCGGACTGGATAATTTTCACAATATCCATGGAATCACAACAGATCAACATAACAGTTTCCAGATCTAGCTTCTTCAAAGAAAAATGGTTTCACCGACCTATACTTGTTCGTTTCCTTTCAAATTTTGATATGTTATTTTTCAAGAAGTCCTATAAAACTTTCATCAAGAAGTATAAGTCATATTCCAACGAGAACATCATATGCAACTCACGAAATCACCAAAGGTTGGACTGTTTTCCAGAAACAGCACACTAGGCTAGAACACTACTCCAAAATTTCACACTTCATCCACATCCGAGATTCACCATTCATCACACACCAAACACAATAAGCAAAGGGTAAATCAATGGACTCTACTTGCCTCTAATCCGAGGACAACACAGCAAGCAAAGACGGCGGGGCAAGGTGGGACTCGGCGTCTCGACGGCGATGACGAACCTCCTCTTCTTCTCTCGCATGCTCGCTCTCCCTCTCTCGATTTCCCTCTCTCTCTCTCGGACAGTCACTCTCTCTCTCTCGGTAACCCTCTCTCAATCCACCCACTCTCCCTCTCTTTCTTTCCCCTTCATCATTTGCAATCATTTGGTTTGCATGGCTAATGCCACTTGGCTCTAGGGGGAAGACACTTTGCAAGCTTCTCTTGCCACTTGTTTATTTTGCCATGCAGGTTGATGGGCTGATTGGGCCGGCCTCTCCCCTTGGTTGACAGCCCATTGGGCTCCTTGGGCTGGTCGGACGGTAGCTCCTTTCCTTTGGGCTTTGCGGGCCAGGCCAAAAGGGCCGAATGGTGGGGTCTTGTGGGCTAGTCTTAGCCTAAGAATTTCGGCCCACTTCCTCTTTTAATAATCTACTATAAATCCCCACTCATAAAATACGTAATTGAAATTTATATAACCATAAAACTTACAGCATAAATTAATAAAATCCAACCTATAAATCACATGGCCAAGAATAGAATTTCCTTTCCCTTCAAATATTTATCCATTGAAAAGCTTGGCCTTAATCTTATTGCAAATCATTGATCAAAGAACATCTAAAGATTGACATGAAATTCTAGGTTGCCACAATTCTTCCCTCCTTAGAGAATTTCGTCCTCGAAATTAGACGTTTCCTATGTCTCTCGAAATAAGTGAGGGTACCTTTCCCTCATCTCATTTTCACTCTCCCATGTGACTTCCTCCACATCATGATGTCGCCATAATATCTTAACTAATGGTATTTTCTTCGTCCGTAGGACTTGTTCCTTTCAATCCAGCACTTGCACAGGCTCCTCAATGTACCTCACTTCCTCATCCACTTTGATGGCTTCATGATCGAGTATGTGTCTTGGATCAGGCTGGTACTTCCTCTAAAGACAAGGATGCAAGCTCTTAACATGTCCTCTAATGCTTGGATCACTCTTTTTGTTTGTTTGTCCATTTGTGGATGAAAAGTGGTACTAAACTAGAGCTTTAGTCCCTAAGGCGGTTTGAAAACTTCGCTAAAGGTTTTGAAGTAAATCTTGAATCTCAATTCGACGTGATAGTTACGGGAACACCATGTAAGCGTACCACTTGGCTTACACATATAACAGTAAATTTACCCTTCAGATAGTCTACGTGAACTACTAGGAAATCGGTAGACTTAGTCAAGCAATCTACTATCACCCAAATAGAGTCGTGACCACTTAATGTCCTTGGTAATCCTCGCACAAAATCCATCGTCACATGATCTCATTTCCACTCTAGTATACCTAACAGTCTCAATCGAACACACCATTTAGCCAAATTATTCCTATACCTTTGTCACTATCAATTCAAGTTTTGGTGGCTTGAATTTATGTTGCAGTGAAAGCGTAGTGAATGTTGGGTTCAAATATTGATAGTCCACCAAAACTTATTCAATTCAAAGATTGACAATCCATCAAGATAAGAACTTGTCTAGTTTCCATCGAGTATATCTCATGTCTCACCCTAAAGGATCATCACTTGGACTAATCGCTCATCAAATCCACAACTTGAACTTTCACCTTTTCACCATGCATATATCACCATGCAACGTGCATATACCACCATGCACTTGTACATATACCATCAAGCAGCCATGCATATCTCACCATGCAACATGCACATACCACCATGCACTTGTACATATATCATCAAGCAGCCATGCATATATCACCATGCAACGTGCACATACCACCATGCACTTGTACATATATCATTAGGCAGCCATGCATATATCACCATGCAACGTGCATATACCACCATGCACTTCATGCTTGCATTTCCATGAGATTCATCCCATGCCATATGCACACATCCATGCGCATGATTCAATTCTCAATTTTATCTTTCATAAGGATCTCATCATTTTTCTTTCCAGGCACTAGTGTTTGCATCCCTCATTTATCGCTTGCACCCAACCTGGCATCGCGAGGAGACTTCGACACACACCTCCGAGCATCCGGCACACACCTTCGGGCATCTCGCATCCCACCTGGCATCACGAGGAATCTCCAAGGCTCGCCATGAAAATGGTTACCCCTACCCTCCGGGCATGCATCATAATACAACCCCTCACCCTCCGGGCATGTATTATAATACAACCGGGCATCTCGACACTCCCGGGGAAAACTTTTGGGCATGTATTCATAATACAACCAGGCATCCAAAGGGCATCGACTCATTCAAACCTTTGGGCATCCCGACTCCCGGGGCATCGTTAGCTCACACCTCCAACGGTATCATCATTATCACAATGTATATTCACATATATGTCTCATTTTCAACATGACATTTGATGTAACAATATCAAAGGTCTAAACTAGCTTTTTGATGTCATATGATATGCCAAACTTCACCATATATGCAGTACACATAACACCCATGATATCGCATTTCTTAAAGCAGTTCATTGGTTTTTGAAAATAGAACCAATTTTCGGGTAAAACAGAATGCACCTCTTTAGTAAAAATTCTTGGAAAATTAGTAAAAAATCTCAATAAATTCTGAAAATTTAATATGAGGTAAACAAGATCCAGATTAAGATATGTCGTGAAGAACACTATGTCAATAAAGTTCCACATCAATTACATAGATCCACAAATCACAGCAAAAGAAATTCCAGCACCACTTTTTGCACAGTTTCGGAAATAATTTTGATTAATCCTTAAATGAACTCCCTAAATTCTGATATTTTAATATGTCATAGCTAAGATCTAGAGGTAAAAGTCTCATGAATAAATAGAAGTCAAATTCCTTCTGGATTAAAAACTATAATTTTATAACTCTCCCTAACTCTCAGTTCACTGTCCAGATTTATCTTCTTCAAAGAAAATCGTTTTCCCCAATCAATACTTGTCCTTTTATTCTCAAATTTTAGTATGTTACTCCTAAAGATGCTTTCTACAACTCTTATCAAGAAACGAGATCAAATTCGGACTGGATAATTTTCACAATATCCATGGAATCACAATAGATCAACATAACAGTTTCCAGATATAGCTTCTTCAAAGAAAAATGGTTTCACTGACCTATACTTGTTAGTTTCCTTTCAAATTTTGATATGTTATTCTTCAAGAAGTCTTCTACAACTTTCATGAATAAGTAGAAGTTATATTCCAACGAGAACATCACATACAACTCACAAAATCACCAAAGGTCGGACTGTTTTTCCAGAAACAGCACACTAGGCTAGAACACAACTCCGAAATTTCACACTTCATTCACATCCGAGATTCACCATTCATCACACACCAAACACAACAAGCAAAGGGTAGATCAATGGACTATACTTGCCTCTAATCCAAGCACAACACAGCAAGCAAAGACAATGGGGCAAGGCGGGACTCGACGTCTCGACGGCGACGATGAACCTCCTCTTCTTCTCTCGCACGCTCGCTCTCCCTCTCTCGATTTCCCTCTCTCTCTCTCGGATGGTCACTCTCTCTGTCTCGGTAACCCTCTCGCTCAATCCGCCCACTCTCCCTCTCTTTCTTTCCCCTTCATCATTTGCAATCATTTGGTTTGCATGGCTAATACCACTTGGCTCTAGGGGGAAGACACTTTGCAAGCTTCTCTTGCCACTTGTTTATTTTGCCATGCAGATTGATGGGTTGATTGGGCTGGCCTCTCCCCTTGGTCGAAAACCCATTGGGCTCCTTGGGCTGGTCGGACGGCAGCTCCTTTCCTTTGGGCTTCGTGGGCCAGGCCAAAAAGGGCCGAATGGTGGGGTCTTGTGGGCTGGTCTTGGCCTAAGAATTTCGGCCCACTTCCTCTTGTAATAATCTACTCTAAACCCCCACTCATAAAATACCTAATTGAAATTTATATAACCATAAAACTTGTAACATAAATTAATAAAATCCAACCTATAAATCACATGGCCAAGAATAGAATTTCCTTTCCCTTCAAATAATTATCCATTGAAAAGCTTGGCCTTAGTCTTATTGCAAGTCATTGATCAAAGCACATCTAAAGATTGACATGAAATTCTAGGATGCCACATCTTTAATCTGTTTCTGATTACAACAACTGCAATCACTGACTGCTGAATTAACTTTGGGCTTGTGATCTTTCTTTCTCTAACCTCATCTCAGCAAACTGAAATTTTGTACACTATGCTCTGTCTTGCTTAAAAAAGAACCATCTGACTGTTATGTTGAAACTGGGAATTCTCAGGTCTAGATCTGATATAAATTCTTCACTAGCACTCCATGCAAACGAACTATCTGACACACATACACTTCTGTATGCTTATTCAAATCGAGATCTTTTTGTATTGCACTGAGGTGAGTCGGCTTCATCCATCTGTTGACCACTATCCCATTTGGAATCATTACCCCTTTGGTTCCTCGACAAGCTTGTCATAAGGTCCATCGTGACATGTTCCCTTTTTTCCACTCGGGAATCTTGAGAGGTTGCAAAAATCCTCTCGGCTGATAAAGATGTGCCTTCGCTCCTGGACACGTTTGACACGTAGCGACATGCTTGGTGATGTTCGCCTTTATAGTGGACCACTAGTTGTGTTGACGTAGGTTCTGATACATCTTCGTACTGCCAAGATGAATGCTGTAACTGCTACCATGAGCTTCCGATAAGATCTCATTTTTAAGTTCTGCATCATTAGGTACACACAATTGTCCTCGGAACTTCAATGTTCTTGCATTAGAAATCTAAAAGTCAGCATTTCTCTTTTTGGTATCCTCTTGCAGGATCTTCTGGATCTCTGGATCTGTTAACTACAACGTCTTGATTCTTAGTTGTGCTTCGGTTCAATTCTAAGGATGGCCATAAGACTTGAAAGGTAGCCTATCTCAAATTTGAAAACCGAAACTCTAGCTCCTGCGAGTAGAATTCATTCCTTGAGTACCATATGCGCAATCGATAATTTCCGACTTAAAGCATTTGTGACCTTTAGTTCCTCCAACTTGACAACGCCATATGGTAAGAGGCCTTAAAGGTTGGCTCCGTCCTAGGGGCCAACTCAATCACAAACTCGATCTCCCTCTAGGGCAGATCGGGTTATTCTTTAGGAACACCTGACAAAACTTCAGTACCACGGCTATGTTCTCCACTTTCAACTCCTCAACTGTCGTGTCCACTACAGTTGTCAAATAACCTTGGCAATCTCTGTCTAACAAACTGGTTGCCTCAAACGGCGAGATAAAAGGGATCGAGGGTCCTCCTCGACTTTCGATAAATTCAAAACTTTCATCCGTCAACGGGTTATTACCTTATGACAACCATTCATTACAACAAAAAGCTCCTTGAGCCAAACCTTTTCATATATGATATCAAAGTTATACATATGCAAAATCATCAAGTACAACTCTAGTCAACGATTCTCCATTCCACGACTTTATTACAACAAACTGAAGTTCTACAAGCTTAACCAAAATTTCTTTGTGCTACTCTGATAAAATTACCCAAAAAAATTCTTTCTCCTGCTCGGTGCATGGTTGGTTCATTCCTGTCCTCTTTGCCATCCTAGTGGCGTTCTACCTATAGTGCCTTCTCTTTGTCTTGTCCCATCGGTGGCGGCGGTAGCAGCTCCTGTGGTCTCATTTGCCTGCGCGGACAATCCTTGAATTGGTGGCCTTGCTGGCCACATTTAAAACAGGCTCCTGTTATGAGATGACATGGAACTGAACCATGTCTTTTCCTATAGAAACGACACACGTCGTTCGAGTTGGGCATTGACTTTCCGATCCCATTCTTTTTGTTGGGCGGAATGGGATATCTTCCTTTAGACATCGGCTTCTTCCCAAACCGATTACCATCTCTATTGGACCTAACCGCGACCCAGATGTGGCGGCTCGTTCATTATGATCTCTCTTTCTCAACTAGGCCCGTTCATACAGATCGCTGTAATCCTTCAGGTTGAATGGCACTAGTGGGCTTTTCACTGCCGATCTGAGCCCATCTCTAAATTGTCTATCTTAGTTTACCAGACTCTCGACCAGTTCAGGAGCATACTGTGATAGTTCAGCGAACTTCGCCTCATACTGGTCTACCGTCATCAAACTTTAGTGAAGGTGCTGAAATTCTACCATCTTCAATTCTCTAGCGTTGTCAAAGAAGTACTTGCTGGTGAAAACCTCAACGAAGGCGTTCCACTCCGGAACCACACCTTCAGGAAACACCGTTCCTCTGGTGGCTCTCCACCAAGTGCCCGCAATCCCCTTCAGTTGATAGACTGCAAGGACAACCTTCTTTGCCTCGGTACACATTAGCGGTGCAAAGGCATTTTCCAATTCCTAGATCCAAAGGGCTGCAGCCTCAGGATCTCCTGAACCAATGAACCTCGGCGGGTCCAACTTCAGAAACTGTTCTACTAGCTTATGCATTGGCCTGATAATGGCCTTGTTCACAGGTGGAACCTCAACGGGTGTGGCAGCGGGTGTGGCAGCGGTTGCGGTGGCGGCTGCGGCAGCAGTAGCAGCATCAGCAGTGGCATTAGCAACAGTAGTAGAGGTTGCGGTAGCGGCGGTTGTAGCGGTGGCTGAAGTAATGGCGGCGACAGCTTGATTCTGAGCTTGCTTGCTCCATATGGTTACCGATTGTCTCTAGCACATGCATGATCTTGTCCACCCTTGGATCACCATGGGCTGCTACCCTAGTACCAACTAGAGGTGGTGCTACTCCACTCGCGTTGACCTAAGCCGGCACTTTACCTCGGCCAGCTTGGGCATCGACCCTTGTCGGCGTCCTAGCCTGGGTTACTGAAGATAAGGTCCTCTACCTAGGAGTTCTCAGCTTTTGATCACTCATGCTGTAGACTTTCTACAAAACTTGTTTCTAATTCCATACAGAATCAGAAACTGAGTGATCCCACAACCAATCTACCAAACATCTATCACTTACATGCATCAGCATATTAAAGGTGGCATTTTCTACTAACTATCCCATAACTCATCGCACCTTATCACTCCAAACACTAACCCACTCTAATACCACTTAAACGGGATGTCATGGCCCAACCCTCGAGCGCGCGTACATCCCTTTGTGATCGATACAAATTTGTGACTTCCCAGGATGAGTCGCTGACCCTTTCATTTTTAATGCACATGCGGAAGCGAAACAATAACCCCTGACAATAAACAGCATGGGATAGGAAAGCAGAGCAACATTTCACAAAAGCACACTCTTATAAATGACAAGTTTTAGGCACAAAAAGAGTCTGGTAAAAAGCCTATAAAAGACCGGCTCTAAAAAAGGAACTGTCTTACGACATACTAGTCGGACACATACGCCTAGCCTTCAGACTCCACCTCCACCGACTCCAGGGCTTCGGTCTTCCACGACCAACATCTAAGGACTTGAAAATGGTTATATAATAACCAGTGAGACAATGTCTCAGCAAATCCACCCCATAGACCCTTATTAGGAAGAAAATATACCTCAGGGTTCTCTAGCCACACAACCACAAAATTTGAAAAGAGGACTTACCTCGCCTTAGTTCCTTCCTGTACGTCAGTACAGTTTATATCACAAATGCACATAATTAATGCATACAACAATTGAAACAACTCACTTTCAAACCAATCAAAAACAAGAGTCCCGATTATAAGGCCAAATCGTTATGATACGTCTCATTCTGTGCCATGCGATTTTATCCCATAATCAGGCGCAGGTAACTCATATCGGTGGTTCAATCCACACAATATTCACTCTCAATAATTAAATTCCCAATTCAACTAGACACCCCCACTCAATATTCCGACTCAATACTCAATACCAGGCTCAAGGTTCTAGAGGTGCCTTCTCCCCACGATGTTCCAATATCGTGTGGCACTTAGTCCCAGACCACAATCAGTCATAGTACGAGGTGCTAGAGGTGGCTTCCACAAATTCATACTGTTGTATAGCACTTAGTTCTCGACTATACTAAGCAATAGCTCAAGGTACTAGAGGTGGCTCTCATGAAGTTCTATTATCGTGTAGCACTTAGTTCTTGACTATAAGAAGCTATAGTCCAAGTTACTAGAGGTGGCTCCCACGAATTCCATTATCATGTAGCACTTAGTTCTTGGCCACGAAAAGTGATACTATAAAGTTCTAGAGGTAACTCACACGAAGTCTCTCTATCGTGTAGCACTTAGTTCTTGTATTATGCATGACAATACTATAAGACTTCTAGAGGTGGCTCCCATGTGACTCAATTCACCATGTAGCACTTAGACCAAGACTATAATAAGTAACGGTACAAGACTAGAGGTGGCTCACATGAGGTTTCATTATCATGTAGCACTTAGTTCTTTACCGGCTCACAACCTATGGGGTTTCCTCAACACACCCTATGTCACATCGACATTCAATAGTGACTTTACCATGACTATAAACCATCGCACGATCATCAAGCATAAGCTTTAGGCATGTTACAAAACAACCATATAATCAAATAGGCACAAATAGGCATAAACCAGCAAGCATTGCACCAATAACACTACAATCATGGCATAACCGTTCGCGCCTCATCACACATAACCTCTAGGCATAACACAAACAACCACATCACCAAATGTGCAATTTCTAGCTAGCAAAGCTTCGAGCATCATCATAAAACTATAATCGATTCTAACCGGCATAACGGTCCACTCGCGCGTCTCCGAGTTTAAATCCAGAAATATAATCAAATGAATTTGGAAAATTCCAAAATTTGAATATATTGTAAAGGACACATAAACTAACATTTTTCATGCAAAACGCCTTAATCCTGATCCTTCTAAATTCAGCGCAGTAAATCGCTCAATCCAATACCAAAACTGGATCTGTTTCCAAAAGGTCTGTCTTTCGAAATCAGTTTGGTTCAAGATCCAAAACATGTCTGTTTGATCTGAAATTTGAGTATGTTAAACTAGAAGATGTGGCAAACAACTTTTACGCAAAAATAATTTTGAAATTTGAACCCTAAGAGTTGATAAAAACCCCTAGAATCGTAAAAGGTCACAAATTCCAGCACAATCTGAGACTCTACTTGCAAATGACAGAGCTGATATATCATACTTTTAAATTCCTAAATATCTTGAAAAATATATATGTTATAGCTGAAGATATCTTAAACATTTCTCAAGAAGAAATCAACCTCAAATTCGAAATCCATTTCAATCTACAAAAAATGGCAAACGGGGAGGGTTCAGGAATTTGTTCTGAAGAACAGCCACTGGTTTCAACTAAACCATCCTCAATGGTGCTAATCTCACTAATTAGATTAACACTAATCCATTCTAAGGCTAATTCAACAATTCTAGATTATCACTAATCCATACCTAAGCTAATCTAAACAATCCTTAAGCATAATTAACCTCCTAAGTAAGGTTTAGTGAGTAAACTCACCGGTTTTATGGTCCGATGAGTCCACGGCAACAGCAATGTGGAGGCAGGCAACAAACCTCAAAGTGGCGACACCAACCAAGGCTCGAATGTGCTCAGAAAAGCTCCATGAAGTCTCAGCTGGGCTGAGCTCTTCGGTTACTGATTTGGAGCTGCAGGGGCAAAACCGGCGGCTGAAACAGCTCGGGATGGGAGGCGGAGGAAGCAGTTGGACCAAGCGAGGTTTCGGTGGCTTGGACAGATGAATAGGGGCGACAGGAGGGCTGCAACGCTACTTGGCTTTCTTCGGACAGGGTCTCTGGACGTGCAAACAATGGAGGACATGCGAGTTGGACTCGCGGCTGCTTGCGGCTTGCAACGGCGAGGCAAAGGGCTACGGTGAGCATGCGGACATGCAGGGGAGCTGGTTGGTTTGGTTCTCTGGTTTCTCAAGCTTCTCTCAAGCACCAATAATGGAGAAAGGTGGGCAAAAGAAGGAGAAGAAGGGAGGGGCAGCAACTGGTCAAGGGGACCAAGGCCTTCAAAGCTCTCTAAATGGTCAAGAACACTTGAGTGGCTACCCCACCAGCCTTCAGCCCTATCCTCTACCCCTTATCCACTCCAAAACTTCTCCAAGAAGCCTCCTAAGGTGGCTGAAATGTTGCACCCCTCCAAGGCTAAGAATTTTGGACATTTCCCCTTCAATTTCATTCAATTCTTACTCAAATCAATCCAATTGAAGTCCAAACAAATCAGACAAGGTGTCCACACTTAATCCATGATTTTTTCTCATCAATTGAACCAACGTGAATCTCAAAAATCCACTCAAAAACAGTCCCTCGAACTTTAGAAATCATGTTCGGAGGATGAGTCGATATTCCTAAAATGATTTGTGACATAACAGAACTTTAGAAATCATGTTCAAATTCATGGTCAATTTCAATTTGACGCGATTTTAGCATGACCTAACCTACTGGATACTTTTTAGGAATTTTTAGCCCATTTGACTCGTGGTTGATTATTTCCAAGCCACAACGTACATCTTTGACACATTGGCGACTTTCGGTTGTCGTGAAAGTCCCGAGGTTTCAAATGTGGACACGGGGTACCAAAATGATAGAAAAATCGGTCTAGTGCCGATTGATAAGAATTTTGCAATTAGGTGGAATCACCCACATACTAATCACATACCTTTGTCAAATCGACCTATCTACGGTCTCTAATTTATTTATAAATGTGCTATAATGTCCCTTGAAGATTAGAACGGTCGAGCAGTCAATTCCCGGTCGAATTCTCAAGTCTATTGCGTTTATATTCCTTAACGGCTTCACCTGATAGGCTAGTTGTGTCGTGAGTGGTGAACTTAGAGAAAAGAACTATAGGCACGTCGATGAAGAACCTAACTCATTCAATTGAAAACAAAATTGGAAAATCAGGATGTCACACTCTCCCCCTCTCTTCCCCCTTGCTCCCCTATATGTTTTGTTTATAATGAATTGCTTTCTTTGCATATTGCAATGTGTGTCATCAGTACTGGCTTTTCTTAATCATTCCAATCTACTCCAAGTAAATGTATAGCATTGTTATGCTAGTGTCCTGATGGCAAGGTTGTTGTCTTGGACTTGAAGATGAGACAGTTTGACTACATGATCTCAAAGTGAGTTTTCTATGTTGTCATTTGAACGTTACCCTCATTGCTTCTCAACTAGAAATTCCTCTGCAACAATCCTTTGTCATCAGAATGTGTTCTTCTCTAATCTCTCTCGGGAAAGATTCTGAATTGCTCAAAATCTGCATGATGCAATGTAAATAGCAAACTTGCTCAGCAAAAATTCAGCTGCTAATAAAGATAGCAATCAATTTTTATTGGTCATGTCTGTCAATGTCAAGTTAACAATGGTTTGCTAGATAAGTCAATCTGAGCAAGATATGATTAACAAAAAAAAAAATTGTTGGAAAACGCTGTTCAAACATGACCCTTTTGTTAAATAGGTCAACAAATTACAAGAGATGAGTAAGCCGTTTAACTAGTTAGATTGAACTGAATGGGTCATTCCAATCCTCACATGATCGACACAGCATATGTACAATATGCATATCGTCATCAATGTCAATTAAGTTTGAAAAGAAACAAAATTCATGTATGATTATTATTATTAGAGATTTTGATGAACTTAAGATAAACAGATCATGATTAGTCAGGTTGTTAATCAAATTGGCACTATTGTTTAGTTAGATAGTTACATGAGTCAATTTATGTTTCACGGTTTGAACTTTGAATACGGAACAATATTCATTTATTAGTTGTGTTAACTACTAAGTAGGGAGCCACAGTTTTGATATGACATGATAACCACTTAGGTCACCCTTATATGTCACATGGAAATTTGAGTCATGAATCAAAAAATCAAATCTATGGATTGTGGATCGTGGATTTCATCCAATGGAATCATAAACAATGATATAATGTTTGAGATTGTTATTCCATGACAGACATAATTACTAGATATTGATTGTAAAGTATGGTGTTATTTTTATTGTTAGGTAATTACTAATGATAAAGATACTTCAAATTCGACTGGTGTTACTATTTCTAGACACGAGATAATACTACATTTTATATTTCTTTTGTCAAATTAGTAACCATTTAATAAGGACACAAAGATTGTGTGCATAGTATTGTAATTGGATTCCCTTTCATGGAATTTAGTATAAGACAATCAAATCATCCACTGAGCCTGATGCAGCCAACAAATCATGCAAGGTGACTACCAAGTTTTTGGTGATGATTGACTTTGAAACTCTAACAAGGATCAGGATTCTTCTTGAAGTTCAATCATTGAATTTATCAACTAGGATTTGAGTATTATTAGGATTTTATGATATTTCCTTCTTCCTTTCAAGTTTGAGTAGGAGGGTCTTACAAATACTCCAATAACGTTTCTTGTTTAGAGATTTCCTGTTTCAACTAGGAGTTAAACTTTTAGAGAGTCAAAAAATATAGTTGTAATTTTTACTTTTCAATAGAGTTGATAATTTATTAAACTTGGCAAGTATTTGCTTTGCAGATTGTGTGATGAAATTCCTCTTTGGTGTCTTGCTCAAAAAAACCATAGGTGTCATGCTTAGGCAGTTTTGGGTGCGATGCCTAAATGTTTATTCTTTATTGTGGGACTCATCATCCTACACCGAAGCCTTGAAATGTTTTTGACACTACAGTGTTTGATGCATGAGTTTATTTATGAATAAGGGAAGTTGATTGACTCATATCTAATTGGTGAAATCAACAATGAATTACTTTAATCACCAATCACACATAATTTATATGCTATTCAATAGATTTATATACTTTAGGACTTGAATATGATTGATGTGCTTAATTGCATTCTTGTGTAGGACAAAAACATTTCACCTTACTGCTAATGTCATCATCAATGATTTAAACTATTTCAATAGTCAACGACAAATTAAAGCATAATGTTTGCTAGGGGACCACCTTGTTGTGAGAATCTATGGTCTAAGTAGATGGTGTCATATAGAAGCATTCATCTATGACATGCTCATTTTCATCAAAATTAATAGCTTCTTTCAATTATTTGTAATATATGTTCAGTTCAGTCAAATTAAGAAGGCAATTATTTAGGTGACTCTTAAATGACATGAATTGTATGTGCTTCAATTATGCTTATGGGTGGAAAAGTTTGTAAGTAACTGGTTATATTATTATTAAGCTATAACTACTTGGTCATGGGTAGAATGGCTTAAAACTTGGCTGAACTTGCTGCAATGTTGTTTCTTTGATATTTCTACCAGTTCATTACTAATCATCCACTTCATGGGTTACATTTTGCTGAGAAAAGAGTTTGTTTGTACATAATGGATGTTATCTTACCAAAGTAGCTGTCTTTATGGAAAATGGATATGCAGTGTGCTGCTTTGATATGCATATGCTTGCAGCAGCAATTTGGCACATTGCGGTGTAACCAATTCTAACATTTACAAATATTAAGCATAATGGAAAATTTTTTAAGAAGCTTAAGTCCCATATGGTAGTTGTGGTGTGTCTCAACTAGGCAGAGGACGCCCAAGTGAATAGAGTATGTGGCATCTTTCAACTTAAAAGTTGATACGACTTTGTGATCCTTATTACCAATAACAGATATCTTATGGCTTACACCCTTCATTCTCAATTAAGTAGTTAGTTTAGCTTGGTTTTCTTAAATACTTCTTTTTCGAACTTAGAATCTTATTTCACAGTCCAACGGCTTTAGTATGGGTTTCATGGAAGATTTTTTGAAAGCACATGTTTGTTGTCATCTTTAACTCGATGATTTGTTTGGCTCCTTAGCTTTAATATTTTTTCTTTTTTCTTTTTTAACTGGGAAGTATTATTCATTTGTCTTATAGAACACTTCTGGTAACTCTTTGGCATTTGAAGATCGCACTGCTTGATTCTTCCCTCCAACTCCAAGAGTTCTTCACATGCTTGGACTAGTGCCTGGAGATGCTGGTTTAATTGAGAATGGTTGAGATTCATTTGTAGAGCTCTAAAATTCTTCAAAGCAATGTTTCAATATCCTTAGCGGTGGAGATAAAGATGGGCTTTCGTGCTTCAGTATATTTGGTGTCTTTCCAATTGCAAATAATTGTAAACATCATGTCTGTTCAAATCAAATACTTATGAGTATGATCTATCAGATTCAGTTTATGATTCATCTTTCCTTGTTCTTGCTTCTCATACATCAATCTTTCTTAATAAATGGATTTGATGGTAAATTGGCAGTAAATCAGTATTGCTTGGAAAGTGATGGGCCAGTTAAGTAAGCAACTATAAGAAGTGAAGTTATGCTTGTGTCCGACCCCAAAAAAAAGAAAAGAAAAGTTATGCTTGTGAAAGTTTCAGATGTTTATGCCATTTCCCAAGCTAGATTTCACTTCCGTTGGTCACTCTAGAGATGACACCTGCCACTTCAATGCATCACACTTATCCAAATTTTTTGTTGTTAGGCCTGAGGATAGCTTGCCTCAAATACTTTTTGCTCAGTCTACCTCCCCTGAAGCAGTTCAGACTTCTGAAGATCAACAACAAACAAATGTTGCAGATTTAGCTAAAGCAGAAGATCAACAAACTATCAGATCAACCAGTAACTGGAAGCATAAGTCTAGTCATCCTAAAGAACTCATCATCGGCAACCTTGATGAAGGGATTCGCACTAGATCCAAAAAGCAAGAAGAGTCTGGCGCTCTAGCACTTATTTTTGAAATAGAACCCAAAAGCATAGAAGAAACCTTAGCTGATGATAGCTGGATTGAAGCTATGCAAAAAGAGCTTAGACAATTTAGCATTAATGATGTTTGGGAGTTAATTCCTAAACCAAAAGGGAAATCTATTATTGGAGCTAAATGGGTTTTCAGGAACAAAATGAACGAGAACGGAAAACTGGTCAAAAACAAAGCAAGAGTTGAGTATGATTGAGTCGATTTTGCATAGAGTTTTGGAATTTGATGTTCATAGATTCTTCTACAGATTGAGTCTTCTTGTTGAATATTCTGTAGGCCTTGCTTGAAGTTGAGTAGCCGAGGAAAATTCCTTCGCCTGATTTTTCCTCAAACTTACCAGTTCGATCATTTACATTTTTCAACACAAAACACTTACAACCAAATACATGAAAATAAGAAACATTTGGCTTTTTATCTTTAAAAATTTCATAAGGAGTCTTCTTTAGAATTGGCCTTAAAAATACTATGTTAATAATATAACAAGCTGTAGAAACTGCTTCAGCCAAAAAACGAGAAGAAATATTGCTTTCAATATTGCCATTTCCTGCAAAGATCTATTTTTTCTTTCTACGACTCCATTTTGTTCTGGAGTATATGGAGAAGCGAAAACATGCTGGAAACCAAACTCATCACAAAATTTAGCAAAGTCTTGATTTTCAAACTCACCTCCATGGTTTATTCGTATGCTAGAAATAACATAACCTTTCTTATTTTGAACTTTCTTGGCAAACTTTGAAAAGTGAGAAAATGTTTCAGACTTACTTGCCAGGAAGTAAACTCAAGTAAATCGAGAATAATCATCCACGATTACTAGGCAATATTTCTTTCCACCAATGCTTTGAGTTCTGGTTGGTCCAAAGAGATCCATATGCAGAAGCTGTAAAACGCGATTAGTAAAAACTTGATTTATAGGCTTAAAAGAACTTCTAACCCATTTTCCCAAAACACATGGTAAGTCGGACTGGGAAGTCCACGAACGAGTTTTTTAGAAGAGATCTTGGCAATCTGTTTCATATTGACATAGCCAAGCTTTCGATGCCAAAGATTTGCTTCATCTTGAATGGATATTAGACACTGAAATTTTTCTTGTTTTATATCTAGAAGATAAATGTTCACATGTCTTCGTCCAGTAAAAGATGGAGAAAAATCTTTACTAGTTCCCAAACAAATTCCCTCTTGGAAATTGATTTTGAATCTAGTGTCGCACAATTGACTAATACTGAGTATATTGTAATTCAAACCTTCCACCAATGAAACATTGTTGATTGTAAGGCTTCCAATTTTCACAATTCCACATCCAACAATTTTTCCTTTGTTGTTTTCACCGAAGATAACTCTTCCACCATTTATTTGCACAAGCTTAATGAAACAAGTTGAATCTCCAGTCATGTGCCTCGAATAGCCACTATCCAAATACCACTTGATCTTTTTCTTGATAATGACCTGCAAATGAAAAAAACTCAAACTATCTTTGGTACCCAGATTTTCTTGGGTCTAGAAGAGTTAGTTTTAAACACACTCTCTGCCCAATCCTTCTTAATAGGTCACCAAACTTTAGGACACTCTTTCTCGAAATGTTCTGAGCTGTTGTACTTCGAATATTTGAGAGCACTTAGGCCAACAGGTTTTACAAAAACTCTTTGAAAATGATTTTTGTAAAATGTTTTTGTAGGTCTTTGTTTGATTATTTTCTTAACTTTTGGGAAATCAATTAAAGGAATAGTTTCTACTGTCATACCCAAACCAGATTTGTTAAAATATGGTCTTTGCACAAAAAGGATCTTTTCTAACTTCTCAGATCTTTTTAAGAACTTCTTTAAAATATTTTAAATGACTTCTTTCAAGAAAGTATTTTATTTTGAAAGAGAATATGCATTTTCCTTTAAATCATCAAAACTTTTGTTTAGGTTTTCAAACTTTTCTTTCCAAGGACCTTCCCGTTGCTTTAGTTTAAAATTCTCCTTTTTTAGCTCGGAAATCTTTTTAAGAGAAGTTTTGAGACTGAGATTGAGTTCATCTATATACTTTGAGACTTTAGCAGGAATTTTAAAATTACTAACCTCGATTTCCTCATCCGAGTCTAAGTCTGAGTCTGTTTCAGAGTTTAAGTCTAATTCTGATTTTGCCATTAGACATATATTGGCATATTCATCTTCACTTTCTTCGCATTCAATATTGCTCCATGTCTCTACTTTTAGAGCCTTTTTGAATTTCTCTATATTTCCCTTCTTTTTCTTTAACAATGGGCAACTGGGTCTGATATGCCCATTTTTCTTGCATTCAAAGCAAATCACTTCTTTGTCTGTCTCATTGTCTTCGTTTGATTTCTTTTGAAATCTCTGAGTGCTCTATTTCTTCCAGTTAAATCTTCTCCATTTCCTGTTCAACTTCCTGAACTTCCTTATCATGAGTGCAAGTTCTTCATCGTCCATGTCGTCTTCTGAATCTGTATCATCGAAATCATAGTTAGATTTTAAGGCAATTGACTTCTTACCGTTGGGATCTTCTTTTTCATTGATTTGCTCCACTTTATATGATTGAAGTGTGCCAACTAATTCGTCTACTGACAGAGGCATGATCCTTTGTGTTTCCCTTATTGAAGTCTTAATGTGGTTCCAGTCTTTAGAGAGTCCACGCAACAATTTATTGACTTTCATCTGCCCTGAGATTGGCTGTCCATGATATGCCAGACTATTTACAATTTCTGTGAAACGACTGAACATATCAATGATGGATCTTCTGGCTTCATCTTGAAGGCTTCATACTATCTTAGTAGTATGTTGATTTTTGTCTCTTTAACTCGATCGGTTCCTTCATTAGTAACATGCAACCTGTCCCAGACTTTTTTTGCTGTTTCACAAGACGAAATTATGTTATACTCAGTAGGAGATAAAGCATAATATAAGGAGTAGATAGCTTTAACATCAAGAGCTTGTCTCTTGGTTATGTGTCACGCCCCGATCCTCGGACGCGCGCACATCCTTCTACTTGGTCGATTTTAGAATGCGATATCCCAGGACTATGTATCGCCGACCCTTTCTTTGTTATTAAGCACATGAGGAAGCAGTTATAAATCCCCAGACAATAAAATAATGGGATAGGAAAGCAGGCCATATTTTTCGTATTGAAATTCACAACCACACTTTCATTAACAGCGCAACTCATAGTATATTTACAATACTATTCACAACATACTTGTCTCACACCTATCTACGTTAAGACAGGGTTTACAAAAGGGATGGGATCTCAGTCCACATCCGGGTTATATTCAAGATCCCTCTCTAGATCATCTTCTTCTTCAAAAGTCTTTCTCCCCTATAGGTTCCTCTTCCTTAGCTTCTCCTCAGGGTCCTGAAATGGTTATTCAATAACCAATGAGACCACGTCTCAGCGAGTCCTACCCCCTAAGACTCAATTAGAAAGCCAGTACACTATAGGCTGCCTAAACACAGCACGAGTTGGAGGACTTACCTTGGCCTCAGATCCCATCTGCATATTAGTACAGTTCAATAGGTATTCAAACAAGCACATCACCGATCGAAACATCAATCAAATCGACTTAGTCGATTTCATGTCAGTCGGACCATTCTAGGTCATTCCTCCTACACCAAGCAATTCTTTAGATTTAGTGGCTTTACGGTCCCACCCGACCCTCTCAAGATCTAGTGGTTTTACAGTCCCACCCGACCCTCTCAAGATCTAGTGGCTTTACGGGCCCACCCGACCCTCTAAAGATCTAGTGGCTTTACGGTCCCACCCGACCCTCTCAAGATCTAGTTTATGAATAAATCTTAAATTCACTCCTAAATTACTTTAACATCAAATAAAGCTCAAATAAATAAACGGACTGCACCACGACAATCAGCACGAAATTCTGGTCACCGGCCATTCCAGTTGAATTTCCGGAAAAATAAATAATTAAATAATTAAATTCGAAAATTAAATAAATAATTATATAAAATCCAATTTAGGCTTGTAATGCCGAATTAGACGCCGAGACGAGCCCGGAAAATTACCAAGACTCATTCCATAAATAACATGGCATGTCTACTTGCTAATGTCTATTTCTAACCACCTAACATGCATCATTAAGTCTCTGATTTAATTGATCTAAACTAATCTAACCACCTAATTGCATTTAATTAAATCTAACCAACCTTAAGTATAATTAGCAAACTAAGAAAGCTTTAGTGAGTAAAACTCACTTGACAAAAGCGGAGACCGAATCACCGCAACGGCAACGCGACGGCGGCCGAAATCGAACTTTCGACAACACCGACGGACTTGGACCGGGCCTTGGGCTTGGCCCAACAAATCTCAGCCCAACTGAGATTTATTCCTGCTTTTGGGCTAAACCCAAGTTGGCTTGGTCCTGCTGCGAAGATGGGCTTCAAGTGCTGGAAAATTGGGCTTCAATTCAATTGTATAAGGGCTGAACTGGGTGGGCTTGTTGCTGGTGAAATTTCAATTGGGCTTGAAGATTGCAAAATGATCAATTGCTGGGCTAAGTTATCCTTGGACTGATGGGCCGAACCGGAAGCAGCAAAGGCCACTATTGGGCCATGAAAATTAGTGTGGACTTCGGTTGTTCACGTGGCTGAAGACCGGTGGATTTGCGGCTTCGACGAGGCTGCTGCTTCGCTGGGATTCAACTCGGTGGAGGCTGGCTGCTGGAGTAACGACAGTCACTGACACCGTTGGGCTGATCGAGCTAAAGATGTTGGCTTGGATTGACTTTGCTTCGGTGGGATCTTCGCTAGAGAAGCAACGAACGGCAGCAGATTCAAGTTGAGGTTTCGTGGGCTTCTTCAAGCTTGCTACTGGCCAGATCGCTCATTCAACAAACGAGGCCATCGAGGAAGGCTCTGACCGAAGGGGATCAATGGTAGTGGAGGCTAGCGTGGACGATGGAGCAGCTTCGTGGACGAAGATGGAGTCTTCGCTGGCACGGCTGCTTGCTCGAGTTGAAGACGCGGGCGTGAGGAGCAGCTTCGGTTTCGGTGGAAGGAAGACGTGGGCTTTCCTTTGATGCAAGCTGACCAAAGATTGGAGAAGTTAGATTCTTTCCTCTCTGCTGGTGCTGGCGTCGCACAAAGTAATCGGGAGAGAAGGGGTGGTCGGTGGATAGGAGAAGGCAAGAAGATAAAGATAAGGAGTGAGGTGGGGCCTTGGCTTTTAATTCTCACACAAATATCTCCCCAAGAACCACTCTTAGCCATGTATAGTTTCTTTGGCTCACAATGGACCACTCATGCACTCTTCTAGAAGCCAAAATGGTCCAAATGTTGTGGCTAGGTGGGGGTACACGAATTTGGGGGAGATGGCTTAAATTGTACAACCATTCTCTCTTGATTCCATCTCAATTTGATTCTCACAAATTCAATTGATCATTCATTGATTGTCTCAGCATTTCTCCTCATTCAAGAATCCACCAAAAATCCAAATTGATACCAATGTTGCACACCCCCATCTTAAGATTCGATTTTAACTAGTCCGAACTAAATTTCAATTCCAATCTCTCCAAATTGAGGTCCAATTTTGGTGTAGAAAAATCCCAAGAAAATTTCTATAAATCTCCGACACACACAGGCTCAACCCGAAAGTCAAATTTCCCATTAATTTAGCCAATCTGAACTTCTGCCAAATTTTCGCGACGTCCGAACCCAATTTTCGTAAAATTTCCCGAATCTTCGAAAAATCTTCTGAGACTGAGTCGATGCTCCTAAAATTTATTGTGACATGGCCAAAACTTCAATTTCTGAAATGGGACTCGAATTGGCGGTTAATTTTCATTCAGCGCGTTTTTAGCGTGACCTAGATTATTGGGTAGTTTTCAGAACTTTTTAAGGCAAATGACCCGTGGTTGATTTTCTTCGAGCCACTATGAACCCACTCGACTCAATGGCGACTCTTGATTGTCATGAAAATCTTGAGGATTCAATTACGGACACAGGGTACCAAAACAATAAGAAAATCAGTCTAGTGTCGGCCGACGAGAATTTTCTAATTTAGTGGGGTCACCCACGATTAGCCACACATCTCTGTTGAACCAGTCTATCTCTGATTTCAAATTGATTTTTAAGTGTGCCGTAATAGCCTCTAAAGATGGACACGGTCGAGAAGCCGATTCTTAGTCGAACTCTTAAATCTATTGCCTTAAAATTCCTTAATGGTTTCCCCAGATAGTCTAGTTATTTCAAGAATTATCAGTTCTGAGAATAGCCCTATAGACGCGTTAATGAAATGCCCGATTTATTCAATAGAAGATAGGGTTGAAAAATCTGGATGTCACAACTCTTCCCCTCTTATGAAAATTGCGTCCTCGAAATTTAAACCTTACAAGACTTGATCAAAAAGGTGAGGGTACAATTCTCTTATTGACTCCTCAATCTCCCATGTCGCTCCTTCTGTACCGTGGTGTTGCCAAATCACTTTGACCAACGGGATGGTCTTTGTACGCAGAACTTGCTCTTTGCGATCGACAATCTGGACCGGTCTTTCGATGTATGACACACGGTCATCCACGTCTAATTCCTCGAAATTGAGCACGTGGGTTGGGTCAGGCTCGTACTTCCTTAACATCGACACGTGAAAGATGTCATGCACTTGCGCCAATCTTGGCGGCAACGCCAGATGATACGCTAAGATTCCGATTCTCTCAAGAATCTCAAACGGACCTACGTACCTCGGACTCAGTTTGCCTTTCTTACCAAAGCGCGAAGTTCCCCTCATCGGTGATACTTTTAGAAAAATGTGATCACCAACTTGGAATTCTAGCAATCTCCGACGCTTGTCTGCATAACTTTTCTGTCTGCTCTGCACTGTCTTTAATCTGTCTCTGATCACTGCCACGGCATCTATTGACTGCTGAACCAACTCTGGGCCTGTTATCTTTCTTTCCCCAACTTCATCCCAACACACTGGTGTTCTGCATGCTCTGCCATACAACGCTTCGAATGGGGCCATCTGAATACTCTGTTGATAACTGTTATTGTAAGTGAATTCTACCAGATGAAGCTGATCTTCCCAACTTCCCTTGAAGTCTATTACACAAGCTCTCAGCATGTCTTCAAGGGTCTGAATTGTCCTCTCGGACTGGCCATCCATCTGAGGATGATATGCCGTACTGTACTGAAGCTTTGTACCAAGAATACTCTGCAAGCTCTTCCAAAAAGCAGCAGTAAATCTCAGGTCTCTATCAGATGTTATCGTAACCGGCACTCCATGCATTCGAACCACTTGGCGCACATATAGGTCTGCATGCCTATCTAAACTGAGGTCCTTTCGAACTGCAATAAAGTGAGCCAACTTCGTCAGCCTGTCGACTACCACCCAAATTGAATCATTTCCTTTTTGACTCCTCGGTAGTCCGGTCACAACGTCCATCGTGATATGTTCCCATTTCCACTCTGGGATTGCGAGAGGTTGCAGAAGTCCTCCCGACTTGCAATGCTTAGCTTTTACTTGTTGACATGTCAAACGCTTGGCGACATGCTTAGTGATGTGCGCCTTCATACCCGACCACCAGTAGTGTTGACATAGGTTCTGATACATCTTAGTGCTTCCAGGATGAACACTATAACTGCTACGATGTGCTTCAGATAAAATTTCTTCTCTAAGCTCTACATCGTCAGGTACAACCAATCGTCCTTCGAATCTTAAAGTTCCGTCATTAGCAATCTGAAAATCACCTTTCCTTTTATCTGCATCTTCCTGAAGAATTCTCTGTACATCTGGGTCTGTCAGTTGGAGTTGTTTGATTCTAACTTGGACATCCGGTTCAATTCTGAGGGTGGCCATAAAACTCGAGAGGTGGCCTACCTCAAACTTGAATATCGAATCCCGAGCTCTCTCGATTAAGTTCCACTCCTTAATCAGTATATGAGCCACTGAAGACTTTCGACTTAAGGCATCGGCAACCTTATTCGCTTTTCCTGGGTGATATAGAATGTCACAGTCGTAGTCTTTTAGTAATTCCATCCATCGGCGCTGTCTCATGTTCAACTCCTTCTGAGAGAATAGATACTTGAGACTCTGATGGTTCGTGAAAATCTGAAACTTTTCCCCGCACAAGTAGTGCCTCCAAATCTTCAGGGGAAAGATAATCGCGGCGAGCTCCAAGTCATGCGTCGGATAGTTCAATTCATAAGGTCTCAATTGACGGGAGGCGTACGCAACAACCCTACCATGTTGCATCAGCACGCAACCCAACCCTCTAAATGATGCATCACTATAAATCTCGAATCCTCCAGGACCAGATGGAATCGTCAGCACGGGTGCGGTAGTCAGCTTTTCTTTCAACTCTTGAAAACTGCGCTCGCACTTGTCTGTCCATATGAACTTCTCGTCTTTCTTCGTGAGCATAGTTAGAGGCGATGCTAACGCTGAGAAACCTTTTACAAACCGTCTGTAATAACCTTCCAATGCCAGAAAGCTTCTAATCTCTGTCACTGATGTCGGTCTCTGCCAATTGATCACGGCTTCTATCTTGCTTGGGTCGACGGAGATTCCTTCTCCGGAAATCACATGACCTAAGAACGCGACACGAATCAACCAAAACTCGCATTTGCTAAACTTAGCATACAACTGATGCGTCCTTAAAGTCTGGAGCACTAATCTCAGATGATTCTTATGCTCTTCGTCACTTCTTGAATAGACCAAGATAGCATCGATGAATATGATCACAAACTGATCTAGATATTCCTTGAATATTCGGTTCATCATATCCATGAAAGTAGCTGGAGCATTCGTCAACCCGAATGGCATCACTGTGAACTCGTAATGACCATACCGAGTACGAAATGCTGACTTAGGAATGTCCTCTTTCCTAATCCTCAACTGATGATATCCCGTCCTCAAATCAATCTTCGAGAATATTGACGCTCCTTGCAATTGATCGAACAGATCATCAATCCTTGGGAGGGGATATTTATTTTGAACGGTTACTTGGTTGAGTTGTCTATAATCGATGCACAAACGCAATGAACCATCTTTCTTCTTTACAAACAAAACTGCATTCCCCAAGGTGATGTGCTAGGACGAATAAATCCTTTGTCTAATAATTCCTGCATCTGTACTTTCAATTCTTTCAATTCTGTCAATGCCATTATGTACGGTGCCTTTGAGATCGGTTAAAGTCTTATTCTACGGAGACCTCAGATCTGGAGAGTTTTTACTGACCTCTTCCTGGATTCGTGGTTGCATGATGGTTTGTGATGAGAATCTCACTTTGATTTCTTCATGAAAGTTGTAGGAGACATCTTAAATTACAACATACTCAGATTTGAAGTTAAATGAACAAGTAAAGCCTAGTAAATCGACTAGATCTTGAAGACGATGATTCTGGTGATGTATTCTGAGATACCTGAGACTTCATGGACATAGATGATGACTATACTCTGGTTATTTGACTTAGATCTCTTCATGAAAATTGTAGAATATATCTTGATGTATAACATATCAAAATTTCAGAGAAAATGAAAGAGAATAGGTAGGAGAAATCTCAATATTTCGGTGATATGTACACTGGACGATGCGGTAATGGGTCCAGAAGCTTCGTGAGGTCGTATAAAATAATATAAAAATAATCTGGCTTGGACTTATTCATGAAAGTTGTACGAAAATGTCTTGGCTATCACTCTGTAAAATTTCATAATTTGTGGAGGCCGTATGGATATTTTAATCGAATTTCTTCGGAAACTGTGCATTCTGGTTTTATCCGAATATTATGTGCTGTTTTGTGGAAATTGTGAAATTGTGTGAAATTCAATTTGGCCATGAATTTTGCATGAAATTGTCATCCTATTGTTTTGTTTAATGATTGCTTGAATTTTTATAATTTTGGGAATTTGTAGATATTGAATTTAATATTTATTTATTAAAAATAATAAATAATAATAAAAAAATAAAATGGATTATTTTATTGGCCATAAATTCCATTGAATTTATTAATAAATAATTATACATTGTTGCATGTATGATGAGATATTGGTGTATGTATGACATTGAATGGTGATGCATGTGTGAATGCTATGCCAAGTATGACTTGTTTGATGTCACGCCATATGCCATGTTAAATTGAGATCAAAATAATGGTAAATGTGGATAATGATAAGTGAGGAAGTGGTTGTGGTGGAAGATGAGGACGGAAAGTATAGAGATGCATTGCCGGATTTCCCTGGGAGATTCAAGATGCCTGGAACGTGGGGGTGCTGGAAGCCCTGTCAGAGGTCTTTGCTCAAAGAGAAATGCCTCGTGATGTCAGGATTGGGATGCGGGATGCCCGACCAGGGAGTGTAAATGCCGGAAGCCCTGTCGGAGGTTTCTGCCCGAAGGGAATGCCTCATGATGCTAGTTGAGATGCAAGATGCCCGAAATGTGGGGGGCCGGATGCCCGATGGCCTGGGAGGTTGAATGCCGAAAGCCTCGGAGGTCTTTGCCCGAGGGGATGATGAAATTGATGATTTGAGGAATGGGTGATGTGATGATCAAATTGAACGCTAAAAGTGGAAATTAAACCATGATATGATATGCATGATGATATGCATGATGATGATGATGATGATATGTGATGTGAAATAATGATGATCACCCATGATATGATATGCATGATGATATGCATGATGATGATGATGATGATGATGATGATGATGATGATATGCAAGATGATGATGATGACGATATGCATGATGATATGCAAGATGATGATGATGACAATATGCATGATGATATGCATGATGATATGCATGATGATGATGATGATGATGATGAAATGTGATGTGAAGTAATGATGATCACCCATGATATGATATGCATGATGATGATGATGATGATGATGATATATAATATGACATGTGTAATGTGATGATGTCATGATGATGATGACATGTGTGATGAAATGATGCCATGATGATGATGACATGTGTAATGTAATGATGTCATGATGATGATGACATGTATGATACGATGACGATACACATGTATGTATTATAAATTGATATGATGATGCATGATAGTATGCGCATGGCTTCAAGGTAAGTAACGCCTGCAATGCATGTATGATTTGCCTGATGCATTGAGTTGTTATTGGATTCCTTATCTGCTGAGTGGTTGTATTCACCTCTTTAGGGACCCACATTTTAGATTAGCAGTATGCCGCTTTCTGCCGTCACGCGGGGTGTATTTTACGATCTACCATCCGATGTAGAGGTCGAGTGTGCTGAGATAGACTGTCCCTCTATTCCCGGATTGACTTTTATTTGAGTACGCTGTCTAGTGATGTACGACGTGGGCCTGGCTGGGGGCCCTGTCATTCAGGAGTTCATATCCGTACATGTTTGTCGGGATGGAGCGATGCGAGGGATGTTGTCGCCGCCACCGCCTGATGCACCGGGTTGGGTGTGAGACCCGTGCGCGACGAGTAGGAGCTGGATCCTTTTTGGGGATAGTTAGCCGACACTGATGATGGGGAATTGTTGCGCGTGATATGTAGAGGGTCGAGGGTTCTTTTTGAGGTTTTAGGCTGGGCATGGCTGAGTCCTAGCTTTTCATTTTTGATGTACCGACCCAAAAGAAGTCCTATTTTATGTTGATTAATGGTGTGTATTTGTATCATGGTTGGTAGGGGGAGAGATGGTGATGTTTTAAATTGCTTCCACTAATGAGTCGCGCTGGGACCGTTTTGTTTAAAAAAAATGTGTCTATGAAATACGACGCATCTTCTAAGGAGAAAGGTAATAAGGAGTAACATTAGCACTGGTGACGACCTGCGAAGGGTTCGGGGTGTCACAGCCGCCCTTTTTGGTATCAGAGCGAATGGTTATAGGTTGAGTGATAAGGAGCCTCATTTGGAAATTGAGGAACATGATGACAATGCACACCATAGGATCAAAAATGAAATAATTGAATAACGGGTGATGAGTATTCACTCGTAGATCCTTAGTAGTTTATTTTGAATTGCTTATGGGTACCAGTAACATGTATATGTTACTTATGTAGTGATAGTAATTGCTTTGAGTGGAGGCAGTGAGTCTCAGATTATTCCTGAGGCAATGCTTGGAAATTGCAAGAAAGTCATGGTGCGAGCTGGAAGTGCTCATCCATCGAGGGCTGAAGCCTCTGCTGCAAGGGCTGAACCCCGAATGGAAGATATCCTGCAGGCATTAGCCAATATTGGAAATTTGATGGAAAGGCAGGCGCAGCAACAGCCGAGAGCAGAACGCCGTACTCAAGGACTAGTAGAGTAGTTTCTGAAGCTGAAGTCACTTAAGTTTAATGGAATGGGAAGTCCTGAGCAGGCGGAGCAATGGATTGATAGAATGAAACAAATTTTCCGGCTGTTGGACTGCATTGATGCTGAGAAAATAGTTCTAGCAGAGTACCAGTTGGAGGGAAATGCGAAGTTTTGGTGGAGAGCTTCGAAGGACATAATCTTTCCATTAGGTACTGATGTAAGCTGGGAGGAGTTTGTTAGGGCTTTCAATAGGAAGCATTTCTCTGATTGTGCTAAGGATAGGAAGATTACTGAATTTGTTCAGCTAGAACAAAAATGGTTGACAGTAGATCAGTATGAGGCTAGATTTTCTGAATTGTCTAGATATGCTCCTAGATTGATTAAGGATCATGAGGAGAAGGCTAAGAGATTCCTGAAAAGACTGAGGACTAACATTAGGAAGCAACCGGTGCCTTTGAACATAAGAGATTATAATGAGATTTATGAAAGGGCGCAATTAATGGAGCAGGAGCTGTTGAGGGAACGATCGGAGTTTAAGAAACCGTTGAATTTTAGTGATGTGAGAAAGGGGAAGAGACCTTATTCTAGTCAAGGTCAGACCTGGAATGTGAAGAAGAAAAGTAACTTTGGGAATTTTGGAGAGGTAAGGAGTGGTCCGAATATAGGGAAAACACCCTATCAGCCTGGTGTTTGTCAAAAGTGTAATGGGAGACATGGCTCAGGACCTTGTACGGGACAATTGAAATGTTTTGGTTGTGGACAAGTGGGTCATCTTAGGAGAAATTGCCCACAAGAGAGGTCGCAAGTGAGTGTTGGCTCGGTGCGACAGGGATATCAGAGTGCTGTTAGGTCAAACTCACAAGGAAATCCTCAGAGACCACCTGCACAAGGAAGGGTGTATGCAATCACCCGGGAGGAAGCGAAAGCTTCCAAAAATGTTATCTCAGGTACAATTCTTATTAATGGTGAAAAGGCATATGCATTGTTTGACACGGGTGCAACACATTCGTTTGTGTCTGAAAGATATAGACGTTTGAATAAGATAGAAGTTATGCCTCTTGAGACGCCTCTTTGTGTTTCCACGCCTTTAAAGGATATGGTATTGTCTACGCTGGTGTGTGGAAATTGTAAGATATCAATGGGAGGAAAAGATATGGAAATAGATTTGGTTGTAATGACTATGTATGATTTTGACGTTATTATAGGAATGGACAAGCTTCGTAAGTATCGGGCTAGAATGGATTGTTATAGAAGAGTGGTTCAATTCGTTTTACCTAATCAGTCTAGTTGTGAATTTTTAGGAGGTTGGTCCCATTTTCCTATAGCACTTATTTCGGTAGTAGAAGCATGTAAGTTACCTGATAAAGGATGTCAAGGGTACCTAGCCATAGTTAGAGATTATGCAAGGGAGGAGCCTAAACTTGAGAAAGTTCGTGTAGTTAACGAATTTCAAGATGTATTTCCTGAGGAATTGCCTGGATTGTCGCCAGAGCGGGAGATTGAATTTGAAATTGAATTAATGCCTGAAACAGGACCAATATCGAAAGCCCTATATAGGATGGCCTTAGTTGAATTGAAGGAGTTGAAAGTGCAACTGCAAGAATTGCTTGACAAAGGATTCATTAGACCGAGTGCTTCACCTTGGGGTGCACCGGTCTTGTTTGTGAAAAAGAAAGATGGATCGATGCGCTTGTGTGTTGACTATAGGCAGCTGAATCAGGTGACCATTAAGAATAAGTATCCTTTGCCTAGAATTGATGACTTATTTGACCAACTCCAGGGAAGTTCGGTCTTCTCTAAGATTGACTTGAGGTCAGGATACCATCAGTTGAGAATTAAGAAGGAGGACATTCCTAAGACTGCGTTCAGGACTCGTTATGGACACTATGAGTTCCTTGTTATGCCATTTGGATTGACTAACGCGCCGGCTGCATTTATGGATTTGATGAATAGAATATTTCAGCCTTATTTAGACCAGTTTGTGATTGTTTTTATTGATGATATTCTAGTATATTCAAAAGGGCCTAAAGAGCATGAGCAACATTTGAGAATAGTTTTGCAGACCCTGAGAGAGCATGAGTTGTATGCTAAGTTTAGTAAATGTGAGTTCCGGTTGGACCAGATAATATTTCTAGGACATGTGGTGTCAGGAAAAGGAATTGCAGTAGACCCGGCAAAAGTTGAAATGGTAGTAAATTGGCCGAGACCAACGACACCCACTGAAATACGAAGTTTCTTAGGACTGGCTGGTTATTATAGAAGGTTCATTGAAAGATTTTCACGACTGGCAGGACCTTTAACTAAGTTAACCCGAAAGAATGTGAAATTTGAATGGAATGGGGAATGTGAAAGGAGTTTCCAGGAGCTCAAAAGGAAATTGACTTCAGCTCCAATTCTGACTATACCTACTGGACCTGATGGTTTTACAGTGTATAGTGATGCATCTCACAAAGGACTGGGATGTGTGTTGATGTAGCATCGCAAAGTTGTAGCCTATGCATCCAGACAATTGAAACCCCATGAGCCAAATTACCCAACGCATGATTTAGAGCTAGTAGCTATAGTGTTTGCCTTGAAGATATGGAGACACTATTTGTATGGGAAAAGTTTGAGATTTATACGGATCATAAGAGTTTGAAGTATCTATTCTCACAAAAGGAGTTGAACATGAGACAAAGGAGGTGGATGGAGTTGTTGAAGGATTATGATTGTGAGATTTAAATATCATCTAGGAAAAGCGAATAGAGTAGCAGATGCTCTTAGTCGTAAGTTGGCTATGGAAATGGCTAGTTTAAGGATGGCAGAATGGGAATTGTTAGAATCTGTAGCAAATTCAGAATTTAAATTGGAAATGGATTGTCTTACTGGCATGCTTAGTGCATTAAGGATTGAGCCAGAGATTATCCAGAAAATTAAAATCCTGCAAGAATCTGACCCAGAGATTTTGAAAGTGAAAGATGCTGTATCTTTAGGGAAAAGATCATAATTTCAGATCTTTGATGATGGAATAGTAAGATGTCAAGGGTGACTTTGTGTTCTCAACAATGAGGAATTGAGAAAGGAAATTATGTTGGAGGCACATAAGAGTAATTATAGTATCCACCCAGGTAGTACAAAGATGTACAGGAATTTGCGTCAGCAATTTTGGTGGAATGGTATGAAGGTAGACGGCTAAGTACGTATCTCAATGTTTGACGTGCCAGCAAGTGAAAGCGGAGCATCGTAAACCCGCAGGACTCTTGAGACCATTAGACATTCTAGAATGGAAATGGGAACATATAACGATGGACTTTGTGCAAGGATTGCCAAGGACATTAAGGAATCATGACTCAATTTGGGTGATAGTGGATCGTTTGACTAAGTCGGCACATTTCTTAGCGATTCGCATGGACTACCCAATGGATAAGTATGCGGACATGTATGTAAGTCAAGTGGTACGTTTACATGGTGTTCCAGTGACCATTACTTCAGATCGGGATTCGAGGTTTACTTCGAATTTTTGGAAAAGTCTTCAAGTTGCATTAGGGACTAAGCTTTAGTTTAGTACTTCTTTTCATCCCAAGACAGATGGTCAATCAGAAAGAGTGATCCAGATATTAGAGGATATGTTAAGGGCTTGTGTAATCGATTTCAAAGGAAATTGGGATGAAAGATTGCATTTAGTAGAGTTTGCCTATAATAATAGCTTTCAGAAAAGTATAGGCATGGCTCCTTATGAAGCATTATATGGAAGGAGAAGTAGGACTCCTGTCTGTTGGAGTGAAGTAGGTGAAAGAAAGTTGGCAAGACCTGAACTGGTACAAGTTACCACTGAGGCTGTTGAAATTATCAGAGAAAGACTTAGAACAGCTCAGAGTAGATAGAAAGGCTACGCAGATACACGTAGAAGGCCTTTGGAATTTAGTGTAGGAGACCATGTATTTCTTAAGGTATCTCCAATGAAAGGAATATCTCGATTCGGGATGAAGGGTAAGTTAAGCCCTAGATTTGTTGGACCTTTTGAAATTCTGGAGAGGATAGGGGATGTAGCTTATCGTTTAGCGTTACCTCCTAAGTTAGAAAATCTGCACGATGTGTTTCATGTATCGATGTTGAGGAAGTACCAGCTGGATCTTGGTCACATACTCAATCATGAAGCCATCAAAGTGGATGAGAAAGTAAGGTACATTGAAGAGCCTGTGCAGCTATTGGACCGAAAAGAGCAAATTCTTAGGACCAAGAAGATCCCATTGGTTAAGGTATTATGGCGACATCATGATATGGAGGAAGCCACATGGGAAAGTGAGGATCAGATGAAGGAAAAGTATCCCTATTTATTTCAAGAAGGCGCGAGTGGTGTTTGAATTTCGAGGACGAAATTCTCTAAGGAGGGGAGAATTGTGGCATCCCAAAAAGTCAAAGCCAAGCCATAAGGTGTGTTAAAGTTCCTAATTAGGTGATAAAAATTTCCATGGCTTATGCTTTAGCCATTAGTCTTTTAATTAGATGATTTGTGCATATGATTGTGAAAATTTAAATTTGATAAATTAATAATCTATGCTTGGCCATGTACCTTATAAATTAAATTTCAATAAACAAGATGCCCCAAGACTTTGGCCAAGATGAAAATTGAAATTGAAAAATATTAATAGAAGAATTTCAAAAAAAAAAAAAAAGAGGGTAAAAATTCGATTGGGCCTTAAGCCCAAAAGTGGAACTTTAATGGGCCAAGTTGGCCAGCCCATTAAAGCCCACAAGTGGGCTGCCGTCGAGCAAGGGGGAGGGCCAAGAGTGGCCGGATGGCCCAAGCCCAAGAATCCCAAACCCAATTCAAAATTCAATAAGACAAGTGGCAAAGGAGAAGGCCATGCATTGGCCATGGTTAAGGCAATCTCATGATTGCAAATGATGAGCTCTAGGGGGGTATAAGAAGGAAGAGAGAGAGGGTGGCCGGCCATTTTGCTCACCCAAGGAGAGAGAGAGAGAGAGAGAGAGAGAGAGAGAGAGAGAGAGAGAGAGATCGTGCAAGAGGGAGGAGCGGCCGAGAGAGAAAGGAGGAGGGAACCGCCGTCCGTCCAGCTTGTGCCACCGTGTTCGCAGCCCTACGTCGTCGACCGACCGGTCCAGAGGCAAGTGGGAGTCCTCTAGCTTCTCTTGCATGCTTGTATGTCATTTGTATGTTGAGCTTTTGGGTGTTAGATGAGAAAAATCGAAGCATGGGTGAGTTGTGTGTGAATGGTGTGACTGTTCTTGCTCGGATCGTGTGAGTCAGTAACTTGTTTGAGCTTGCATGTGTGTTTAGAGTCTTATTTTGGCTTCGATTTCTCATGAGAGTTTTAGCTAAAATCTTGAACTACCACATATCGAAATTTCGTGGAAAATGATGGAGATTTGAGTGGTTAAAGTCTTATTCTACGGAGACCTCAGATCTGGAGAGTTTTTACTGACCTCTTGCTGGATTCGTGGTTGCATGATGGTTTGTGATGAGAATCTCACTTCTATTTCTTCATGAAAGTTGTAGGAGACATCTTAAAATACAACATACTCAGATTTGAAGTTAAATGAACAAGTAAAGCCTAGTAAATCGACTAGATCATGAAGACAATGATTCTGGTGATGTATTCTGAGATACCCGAGAATTTATGGACATAGATGATGACTATACTCTGGTTATTTGACTTATATCTCTTCATGAAACTTGTAGAGGATATATTGATTCATAATATATCCAAATTCAAGAGAAAATGAAAGAGAATAGGTAGGTGAAATCTCAATATTTCGGTGATATGTACACTGGACGATGCGGTAATGGGTCCAGAAGCTTCGTGAGGTCGTATAAAATAATCTAAAAAGAATATGGCTTGGAGTTCTTCATGAAAGTTGTATGAAAATGTCTTGGCTATTACTCTGTAAAATTTCATAATTTGTGGAGGCCGTATGGATATTTTAATCGAATTTCTTCGGAAACTGTGCATTCTGGTTTTATCCGAATATTATGTGCTGTTTTGTGGAAAATGTGAAATTGTGTGAAATTCAATTTGGCCATGAATTTTGCATGAAATTGTCATCCTATTGGTTTGTTTAATGATTGCTTGAATGTTTATAATTTTTGGAATTTATAGATATTGAATTTAATATTTATTTATTAAAATAAATAAATAATAAAAAAATAAAATGGATTATTTTATTGGCCATAAATTCCATTGAATTTATTAATAAATAATTATACATTGTTGCATGTATGATGAGATATTGGTGTATGTATGACATTGAATGGTGATGCATGTGCGAATGCTATGCCAAGTATGACTTGTTTGATGTCACCCCATATGCCATGTTAAATTGAGATCAAAATAATGGTAAATGTGGATAATGATAAGTCAGGAAGTGGTTGTGGTGGAGGATGAGGCCGGAAAGTATAGAGATGCATTGCTGGATTTCCCTAGGAGATTCAGGATGCCCAGAATGTAGGGGTGCTGGAAGCCCTGTCGGAGATCTTTGCCCGAAGGGAATGCCTCGTGATGCTAGTTGAGATGCGAGATGCCCGGAATGTGGGGGGCCGAATGCCCGGTGGCCTGGGAGGCTGAATGCCGGAAGCCTCGGAGGTCTTTGCCCGAGGGGATGGTGAAATTGATGATTCGAGGAATGGGTGATGTGGTGATCAAATTGAAAGCTAAAAGTGGAAATTAAACCATGATATGATATGCATGATGATGATGATGATATGTGATGTGAAATAATGATGATCACCCATGATATGATATGCATGATGATATGCATGATGATGATGATGATGATATGCATGATGATATGCAAGATGATGATGATGACGATATGCATGATGATATGCATGATGATGATGATATGATATGCGATGATGATGATGATGATGATGATATGCAAGATGATGATGATGATGATATGTGATGTGAAATAATGATGATCACCCATGATATGATATGCATGATGATATGCATGGTGATGATAATGATGATGATGATATGTGTGATGAAATGATGCCATGATGATGATGACATGTGTAATGTAATGATGTCATGATGATGATGACATGTATGATACGATGATGATACACATGTATGTGTTATGAATTGATATGATGATGCATGATAGTATGCGCATGGCTTCAAGGTAAGTAACGCCTGCAATGCATGTATGATTTGCCTGATGTATTGAGTTGTTATTGGATTCCTCTATTGAGTGGTTGTACTCACCCCTTTGGGGACCCACATTTTAGATTAGCAGTATGCCGCTTCCTCCCATCACGCGGGGTGTATTTTACGGTCTACCATTCGATGTAGAGGTCGAGTGTGCTGAGATAGACTGTCCCTCTATTCTCGGACTGACTTTTATTCGAGTATGCTGTCTAGTGATGTATGACGTGGGCCTAGTTGGGGGCCCTATCATTCAGGAGTTCATATCCGTACATGTTCGTCGAGATGGAGCGATGCGAGGGATGTTGCCGCTGCCACCGCCTGATGCACCGGGTTGGGTGTGAGACCCGTGCACAATGGGTAGGAGCTGGATTCTTTTTGGGGATAGTTAGCTGACACTGATGATATGTAGAGGGTCGAGGGTTCTTTTTGAGGTTTTAGGCTGGGCATGACTGACTCCTAGCTTTTCCTTTTTAATGTACTGACCCAAAAGAAGTCCCATCTTGAAAATATATGTAAATAAAGTATCGTGGCTTGTTTATAAAAATATGGTGATTAGTGGTGTGTATTTGTATCATGGTTGGTAAGGGGAGAGATGATGATGTTTTAAATTGCTTCCGCTAATGAGTCGCGTTGGGACCGTTTTGTTTTAAAAAAAATGTCTATGAATTATGACGCATCTTCTAGGGAGAAAGGTAATAAGGAGTAACATCGGCGCTGGTGACGACTAGCGAAGGGTTCGGGGTGTCACAGGTTGGTCGTTGAGCGAAACCATACCTATTATCACGTTAGGCGTAGCTTCCGCCTGACCTTGTGTGATTGCATAAATCGTGCCTTGAGCTGGAGGTCTCTGCTGTCCTCCTTGCGGTACGTTCTGAGGGGCATACCCTCCAATCTGTCCTCGTGGCAGTGGCGGTGGTAGCTGCGGTTGTCCCCTTGGCCTCTTGGGACAATGTCTAGCTATGTGGCCTTGTTGCCCACATTCATAACATGCACCCATCCTAGCTGGACACCGTGCCGACCCATGTCGCCTCCCACAAAGGCGACACGGTCCCATTCTATCAGTCATCGGCCTACCAAATCCACCCTTCTTGCTAGGCAGACCTTGGAATCTGTTCCCTGACATCGGCCTCTTCCCTTGCTTGATCGCTTCTCGGTTAACACCAAATCTCGACCCCGATGAGGCAGCTTGATCATTCAATCCTCGTTCTATCATCTGGGCTCGACGATAAACTTCTCTGTAATCTTTCAAGTCCCATGGTACCAGAGGTTGTTTCAATTTAGTACGAAGACCACTTTTGAACTTCCGAGCTTTCTCTTCAGGGTCTTCTATCAATTTAGGAGCATACTGTGACAGTTTTGCGAACTTGACCCCATATTGGTCAACTGTCATGCTCCCTTGGCGGAGACGGTAGAACTCCTCTATCTTTTGTTCCCGAGCAGTACTCGAAAAGTACTGATCATTAAAGGCTCTGAGGAAGGTGTCCCACACTTGGACCACACATTCCGGGAATACTATATCCTTGGCGGACCTCCACCATATATTGGCGTTACCTTGAAGTTGGTATACAGCTAGTAACACCTTTTCTTCCTCATTGCACATCAGAAGTGCAAATGCCTTTTCCAAATCCTGTAACCACAGAGACGCAGCCTCAGGGTCTCCGATACCCATGAATTTTGGCGGATTCATCTTTAAGAATTGATCCACTGACTGGTGAACTGGCCTCCCAGCGGCCACAACTCCTAGTAGTATTTTAGCAGGGGCGATGGCAAGTGCAACTGCGGGTGCGGCAACAAGTACGGCGGCAGCTGCAGTAGCTGCAGCAGTAAAGGCGGCAGTCTGATCTTGGGCCTGTTGCCCCATCATCTCCCACATAACATCTAGAGCTTGGTTAATTCCGACAGTTCCTTGCTCCCCCAGGGTTGCTACCCCAGCACCAACAGGAGGTGGTGCTATTCTAGCATCTACAATAGGTGGAATCATTCCATTTGAGCTAGCCTGTGCTGGCGCTCGACCACGGCCTCCTCGGGTACCGACTCTAGTCGGCGCTCTTCCCCGAGTCACGGCCCTACTGGCCCTCTGTGTAGGAGTTCTCAGCTCCTGATTGCTCATAGTGTCGCTTTAAAGAACTGACACCTGCTCCCAATTCAACACCGAATCAGAAACAGAGCAATTTGAACAACAACCAATTTTAGCACTCAGCTAACACAGACATGTACCAGCATGAATTTAAAGGCCTTTCCTACTAACTATGCCATGGTCAACGCTCCTTATCACTCCAATCTTGAACATCGCTCTGATACCACAAAGAGGGTAAGTCACGCCCTGATCTTCAGACGCGTGCATATCCTTCTACTTGGTCGATTTTAGAATGCGATTTTCCAGGACTATGTATCGCCGACCCTTTCTTTTTTATTAAGCACATGCGGAAGCAGTTATAAATCCCCAGACAATAAAACAATGGGATAGGAAAGCAGGCCATATTTTTCGTATTGAAATTCACAACCGCACTTTCATTAACAGCGCAAGTCATAGTATATTTACAATACTATTCACAACATACTTGTCTCACACCTATCTACGCTAAGACATGGTTTACAAAAGGGATGGGATCTCAGTCCACATCCGGGTTATATTCAAGATGCCTCTCTGGATCATCTTCTTCTTCAAAAGTCTTCCTCCCCTTCAGGTTCCTCTTCCTTAGCTTCTCCTCAGGGTCCTGAAATGGTTATTCAATAACCAATGAGACCACATCTCAGCGAGTCCTACCCCTTAAGGCTCCATTAGGAAGCCAATACACCATAGGCTGCCTAAACACGGCATGAGTTGGAGGACTTACCTTGGCCTCAGATCGCATCTGCATATTAGTACAATTCAATAGGTATTCAAACAAGCACATCACCGATCGAAACATCAATCAAATCGACTTAGTCGATTTCATGTCAGTCGAACCATTCTAGGTCATTCATCCCACACCAAGCAATTCCTTAGATTTAGTGGCTTTACGGTCCCACCCAACCCTTAACCCTCTCAAGATCTAGTGGCTTTACGGTCCCACCCAACCCTTAACCCTCTCAAGATCTAGTGGCTTTACGGTCCCACCCGTCTCTCTCGAGATTTAGTTTAGGAATAAATCCTAAATTCACTCCTAAATTACTTTAGCACCAAATAAAGCTCAAATAAATAAACGGACCGCACCACGACAATCATCAAGAAATTTCGGTCACCAGACATCCCGGTTGAATTTCCGGAAAAATAAATAATTAAATAATTAAATTCGAAAATTAAATAAATAATTATATAAAATCCAATTTAGGCTCGTAATGCCGAATTGGATGCTGAGACGAGCCCGGAAAATTACCGAGACTCATTCGATAAATAACATGGCATGTCTACTTGCTAATGTCTATTTCTAACCACCTAACATGCATTTAATTAAATCTAACCAACCTTAAGTATAATTAGCAAACTAAGAGAGCTTTAGTGAGTAAAACTCACTTGACAAAAGCGGAGACCGCATCACTGCAACGGCGACGCGACGGCGGTCGAAATCGAACTTTCGACAGCACCGGCGGACTTAGACCGAGCCTTGGGCTTGGCCCAACAAATCTCAGGCCAACTGAGATTTATTCCTGCTTTTGGGCTAAACCCAAGTTGGCTTGGTCCCGCTGCAAAGATGGGCTTCAAGTGCTCGAAAATTGGGCTTCAATTCAATTGTATAAGGGCTGAACTGGGTGGGCTTGTTGCTGGTGAAATTTCAATTGGGCTTGAAGATTGCAAAATGATCAATTGCTGGGCTGAGTTATCCTTGGAGTGATGGGCCAAACCAGAAGCAGCAAAGGCCACTATTGGACCATGAAAATTAGTGCGGACTTCGGTTGTTCACGTGGCTGAAGACCGGTGGATTCGCGGCTTCGACGAGGCTGCTGCTTCGCTGGGATTCAACTCGGTGGAGGTTGGCTGCTGGAGTAACGGCAGTCGCTGACACTGTTGGGCTGATTGAGCTAAAGATGTTGGCTTGGATTGACTTTGCTTCGGTGGGATCTTCGCTAAAGAAGCAACGAACGACAGCAGCTTCAACTTGAGGTTTCGTTGGCTTCTTCAGGCTTGCTGCTAGCTAGATTGCTCAGTCAACAAATGAGGCCATCGAGGAAGGCTCTGACCGAAGGGGATCAACGGTAGTGGAGGCTGGCGTGGACGATGGAGCAGCTTCGTGGATGAAGATGGAGTCTTCGCTGGCGCGGCTGCTTGCTCGAGTTGAAGACGCGGACGTGAGGAGCAGCTTCGGTTTCGGTGGAGGGAAGACATGGGCTTTCCTTTGATGCAAGCTGACCGAAGATTGGAGAAGCTGGATTCTTTCCTCTCTGCTGGTGCTGGCGTCGCACGAAGTAATCGGGAGAGAAGGGGTGGTCGGTGGATGGGAGAAGGCAAGAAGATAAAGATAAGGAGTGAGGTGGAGCCTTGGCTTTTAATTCTCACACAAATATCTCCCCAAGAACAACTCTTAGCCATGTATAGTTTCTTTGGCTCAAAATGGACCACTCATGCACTCTTCTAGAAGCCAAAATGGTCCAAATGTTGTGGCTAGGTGGGGGTACACGAATTTGGGGGAGATGGCTTAAATTGCACAACCATTCTCTCTTGATTCCATCTCAATTTGATTCTCACAAATTCAATTGATCATTCATTGATCGTCTCTGCATTTTTTCTTATTCAAGAATCCACCAAAAATCCAAATTGATACCAATGTTGCACACCCCCATCTTAAGATTCGATTTTAACTAAGTTCGAACTAAATTTCAATTCCAATCTCTCCAAATTGAGGTCCAATTTTGATGTAGAAAAATCCCAAGAAATTTTCTATAAATCTCCGACACACACAGGCTCAACCCGAAAGTCAAATTTCCCATTAATTTAGCCAATCTGAACTTCTGCCAAATTTCCGCGACGTCCGAACCCAATTTCCGTAAAATTTCCCGAATCTCCGAAAAATCTTCTAAGAATGAGTCGATGCTCCTAAAATTTATTATGACACGGCCAAAATTTCAATTTCTGAAATAGGACTTGAATTGGCGGTTAATTTTCATTCGGCGCATTTTTAGCGTGACCTAGATTATCGGGTAGTTTTCAGAACTTTTTAAGGCAAATGACCCATGGTCGATTTTCTTCAAGCCACTATGAACGCACTCGACTCAATGGTGACTCTTGATTGTTGTGAAAATCTCGAGGATTCAATTACGGACACAGGGTACCAAAACAATAAGAAAATCAGTCTAGTGTCGGCCGACGAGAATTTTCTAATTTAGTGGGGTCACCCACGATTAGCCACACATCTCTGTTGAACCATTCCATCTCTGATTTCAAATTGATTTTTAACTGTGCCGTAATGGCCTCTAAAGATGGACACGGTCGAGAAGCTGATTCTTGGTCGAACTCTCAAGTCTATTGCCTTAAAATTCCTTAATGGTTTCCCCAGATAGTCTAGTTATTTCAAGAATGATCAGTTCTGAGAATAGCCCTATAGACGCGTCAATGAAATGCCCGATTTATTCAATAGAAGACAGGGTTGAAAATCTAGATGTCACAACTCTTCCCCTCTTATGAAAATTTCGTCATCGAAATTTAAACCTTACAAGACTTGATCAAAAAGGTGAGGCTACAATTCTCTTATTGACTCCTCAATCTCCCATGTCGCTCCTTCTGTACCGTGGTGTTGCTAGACCACTTTCACCAATGAGATGGTCGTTGAGCGAAACCATACCTGTTATCACATTAGGTGTAGCTTCCGCCTGTACTTGTGTGATTGCATAAATCGTGCCTTGAGCTGGAGGTCTCTGCTGTCCTCCTTGCAGCACGTTCTGAGGGGCATACCCTCAAATCTGTCCTCGTGGCGGTGGCGGTGGTAGCTGCGGTTGTCCCCTTGGCCTCTTGGGACAATGTCTAGCTATGTGGCCTTGTTGGCCACATTCATAACACGCACCCATCCTAGCTGGACACCGTGCCGACCCATGTCGCCTCCCACAAAGGCGACACGGTCCCATTCTATCAGTCATCGGCCTACCAAATCCACCCTTCTTGCTAGGCAGACCATGGAATCTGTTCCCTGACATCGGCCTCTTCCCTTACTTGATCGCTTCCCGGTTAACACCAAATCTCGACCCCGATGAGGCAGCTTGATCATTCAATCCTTGTTCTATCATCTGGGCTCGACGATAAACTTCTCTGTAATCTTCAAGTCCTATGGTACCATAGGTTGTTTCAATTTAGTATGAAGACCACTTTTGAACTTCCGAGCTTTCTCTTCAGGGTCTTCTATCAATTTAGGAGCATACTGTGACAGTTTTGCGAACTTGAACCCATATTGGTCAACTGTCATGCTCCCCTGGCGGAGACGGTAGAACTCCTCTATCTTTTGTTCCCGAGCAGTACTCGAAAAGTACTGATCATTAAAGGCTCTGAGGAAGGTGTCCCACACTTGGACCACACCTTCCGGGAATACTATATCCTTGGCGGACCTCCACCATATATTGGCGTTACCTTGAAGTTGGTATACAGCTAGTAACACCTTTTCTTCCTCATTGCACATCAGAAGTGCAAATGCTTTTTCCAAATCCTGTACCCATAGAGATGCAGCCTCAGGGTCTCCGGTACCCATGAATTTTGGCGGATTCATCTTTAAGAATTGATCCACTAACTGGTGAACCGGCCTCCCAGCGGCCACAACTCCTAGTAGTATTTCAGCAGGGGCGACGGCAGGTGCAACTGCGGGTGCGGCAGCAAGTACGGCGGCAGCTGCAGCAGCTGCGGCAGCATTGGCAGCGGCAGTGGCGGTGGCTTCAACAGCGGTAGTAAAGGCGGCAATCTGATCTCGGGCCTGTTGCCCCATCATCTCCCGCATAGCATCTAGAGCTTGGTTAATTTCGATAGTTCCTTGCGCACCCGGGGCTGCTACCCCAGCACCAACAGGAGGTGGTGCTACTCTAGGATCTACAATAGGTGGAATCATTCCACTCGCGCTAGCCTGTGCTGGCGCTCGACCTCGGCCTCCTCGGTACCGACTCTAGTCGGCGCTCTTCCCCGAGTCACGGCCCCACTGGCCCTCTTTGCAAGAGTCCTCGACTCCTGATCGCTCATAGTGTCGCTTTAAAGAACTGAACTTGCTCCCAATTCAACACCGAATTAGAAATAGAGCGATTCGAACAACAACCAATTTTAGCACTCAGCTAACACAGACATGCACCGGCATGAATTTAAAGGCATTGCCTACTAACTATCCCATGGTCAATGCTCCTTATCACTCCAATCTTGAAATTCGCTCTGATACCACAAAGAGGGTATGTCACGCCTCGATCCTCGGACGTGCGCACATCCTTCTACTTTGTCGATTTTAGAATGTGATATCCCAAGACTATGTATCGCCGACCCTTTCTTTTTTATTAAGCACATGCGGAAGCAGTTATAAATCCCCAGACAATAAAACAATGGGATAGGAAAGCAGGCCATATTTTTTGTATTGAAATTCACAACCACACTTTCATTAACAACGCAAGTCATAGTATATTTACAATACTATTCACAACATACTTGTCTCACACCTATCTACGCTAAGACAGGGTTTACAAAAGGGATGGGATCTCAGTCCACATCCGGGTTATATTCAAGATCCCTCTCTGGATCATCTTCTTCTTCAAAAGTCTTTCTCCCTTCAGGTTCCTCTTCCTTAGCTTCTCCTCAGGGTCCTGAAATGGTTATTCAATAACCAATGAGACCACGTCTCAGTGAATCCTACCCCTTAAAGCTTGATTAGAAAGCCAATACACTATAGGCTGCCTAAACACGGCACGAGTTGGAGGACTTACCTTGGCCTCAGATCCCATCTGCATATTAGTACAATTCAATAGGTATTCAAACAAGCACATCACCGATCGAAACATCAATCAAATCGACTTAGTCGATTTCATGTCAGTAGGACCATTCTAGGTCATTCATCCTACACCAAGCAATTCCTTAGATTTAGTGGCTTTACGGTCCCACCCGATCCTCTCAAGATCTAGTGGCTTTACGATCCCACCCGACCCTCTCAAGATCTAGTGGCTTTACAGTCCCACCCGACCCTTTCAAGATCTAGTTTAAGAATAAATCTTAAATTCACTCTTAAATTACTTTAGCACCCAATAAAGCTCAAATAAATAAATGGACGGCACCACGATAATCAGCACGAAATTCTAGTCACCGGCCATCCCGGTTGAATTTCCGAAAAAATAAATAATTAAATAATTAAATTCGAAATTAAATAAATAATTATATAAAATCAAATTTAGGCTCGTAATGCCGAATTGGACGCCGAGACGAGCCCAGAAAATTACCGAGACTCATTCCATAAATAACATGGCATGTCTACTTGCTAATGTCTATTTCTAACCACCTAACATGCATCATTAAGTCTCTAATTTAATTGATCTAAACTAATCTAACCACCTAATTGCATTTAATTAAATCTAACCAACCTTAAGTATAATTAGCAAACTAAGAAAGCTTTAGTGAGTAAAACTCACTTGACAAAAGCGGAGACCGAATCACCGCAACGGCGACGCGATGGCGGCCGAAATCGAACTTTCGACAGCATCGGTGGACTTGCACCGGGCCTTGGGCTTGGCCCAACTATCTTAACCCAACTGAGATTTATTCCTGCTTTTGGGCTAAACCCAAGTTGGCTTGGTCCTGCTGCAAAGATGGGCTTCAAGTGCTGGAAAATTGGGCTTCAATTCAATTGTATAAGGGCTGAACTGTGTGGGCTTGTGATGGTGAAATTTCAATTGGGCTTGAAGATTGCAAAATGATCAATTGCTGGGCCGAGTTATCCTTGCACTGATGGGCCGAACCAGAAACAGCAAAGGCCACTATTGGGCCATGAAAATTAGTGTGGACTTCGGTTGTTCATGTGGCTGAAGACCGGTGGATTCGCGTCTTCGATGAGGCTGCTGCTTCGCTGGGATTCAACTCGGTGGAGGCTGGTTGCTGGAGTAACGACAGTCGCTAACATCGTTGGGCGTTTTTAGTGTGATCTAGATTATCGGGTAGTTTTCAGAACTTTTTAAGGCAAATGACCCGTGGTCAATTTGCTTTGAGGACTATGAACCCACTCGACTCAATGGCGACTCCTGATTGTCGTGAAAATCTCAAGGATTCAATTACAGACACAGGATACCAAAACAATAAGAAAATCAGTCATGTGTCAGCCGACATGAATTTTCTAATTTAGTGGGGTCAACCACGATTAGCCACACATCTCTGTTGAACCAATCTATCTCTGATTTCAAATTGATTTTTAACTGTGCCGTAATGGCCTCTAAAGATGGACACGGTCGAGAAGCCGATTCTTGGTCGAACTCTCAAGTCTATTGCCTTAAAATTCTTTAATGGTATCCCCAGATAGTCTAGTTATTTCAAGAATGATCAGTTCTTAGAATAGCCCTCTAGATGCGTTAATGAATGCCTCATTTATTCAATAGAAGACAGGGTTGAAAATCTGGATGTCACATTATATCTTCTTGTGTCATCTCGCCCACATCTGCAATTTCCTTTCCTCTTTCTGAGGTTGATGTAGCTTTGGGAATGATTCATTTTTCTACCACATCCCATTCCAAGAGATCTTTCGATTTCAGGAATGCCGTCATCTTGTTTTTTCACATGTTGTATTCTTTTCCATCAAAGTAAGGAGGTCTGGTGTTGCTCTGGCCTTCAACCAAACCTAGAGCCAAAATGCTAGCCATAGATCTTTAACTCAGAAGTAAAAACACTTTAATAAAATGAGCACATAGGCTCTGATACCAATTGTTAGAGCTAGTATAAACATCTAAAGGGGGGTGAATAGGTGTTAAAAGAAATTTTTGCAAGACTTAATAAGTCAATTCGTCTTTTGAAGATAATAGACTGAAAATATAAATGGCTACATGCAGTTATATAAAGCTACAAATTAAAGTAAGGAGTTTAAGGAAAGAGAATAGAAATACAAGATTTATAGTGGTTCGGCTTAGACCAAGCCTACGTGCACTCTCCCGCACTAACAACCCGCTGACTGGATTTCACTATGAATCAAAAGAGATTTTACAGTCTCATGTCCTCGACTTCACAGTGTAGAAACTCTGCTGCACTCTTTCAAAGTCTCACAAATGTTTGTTCTCTCTTTTGAGTACAAGAAAAGCTCGACGATTGAAATAGCAAGGAACTAAGACTTTCAGACTTTGGAATTTTTCTTTCACGCACACACTCGAACAACTTGAGAGTCATCCTTATTTACTCTTTTATGCCTCTACAACCGTTGGCACTTTCCAAAGGAGTTCCTCCAATCTACTCGTTGGGCGGAATCAATCAAACAGATCTTGAGTCATTTAAGGAATGTGATGATAGCTCATCAATCCTGCTCGCCCATACAATCAGGATCTTGGTTTCCATAAGTGAAACCGTCCAAGTATACTTCACTAATAAAAAAGATCTAATTATCCAAATTGATTCCAATAGGAATAATTGATCACAAGGTGCTATCTCCAGCCGTAAGATCTTCCACAAATCGTACAAACCAAATGCTTGAAGGTAAACTCGCATTCGGATAAGTCTTCTTTCGTCGGTCTGGAATCTATCAGTGAGGTCAGACTTTGAGCTTAAAGTCTAACGGTCTTCAAATTTTGACAGAAAAGTCTTGAGTTTTTCATACTATAACACTTGAGTCTGGAACCCTTCAGACTTGACTATTTGGAAAGGTTTTGTCAGCTTCAAAACAATAAGGAGTCTTCTCTAACACAATTGAGAGGCAAAAAAATATTGAACTCGAAGCATTGACAAATTGGAATGCCTCGAGGTGTTGAACGTCTCTGCGTGCAAGTCCATCACAAAATTGGATCTTTCAAAGTCAGAGCGTCTGAAGCAATTTATTGCTAGAAATTGTGAAAGCCTAGCTGAAATTCAAGGCCTTAATAAGCTGGAGTTACTGGAGCAGTTGGATATCTCTGGGTGCAAGTCAATCGTGACATTACCTGACCTTGCAGCATCTAAGAAGTTACGAATTCTGGAGGTTAAATACTGTGAGAAATTGACCGAGATTCGAGGGCTAAAGCCGGACTTCAAAGTTGATTTCACCGGATGCAAGTCAATGGGGACAACTCGGGAAGATCAATTCAATGTTGATATTCCTAGATCCAAGTCAATGGGGACAATTCGGGAAGATCGATGACACATACGCCTCATACAGAATCAATAAGACAGGTACATTATGGAAGCACTTCAAAACTTCGATTATGGAGATCATTTACTGTACCTAACAAGTAAATGTAGTTATAGCAGATATATCGCCGTTTTTCAGTTGAGCTTACCAACTTTCATTAATATTTTTAGTTTTACATGAGTGGTCTTCCTTGACAACGCGCTATTGTTTTCCATCTTAAAGTCAAGGAATCTCAAGGAAGTTGGCTAAGCAAGTGGATGCGAGGCTTCAGTATAGTTTGACTCGTGATCATGACCGGAATTTGGAATCCAAACAGATCAGAAAACCTTCTTAAGTACATTTTATGTCATCAATCATAAAGTAAGATTCTTCATCCTTGACACGATATCAATCTGCGCTTAGGCAAATAGAGTAATAGCATTTCCCAAGTCCCATTAAGGTTGTTTTCCGTAGGCAGACGATATTTATTATGAATTTATTTCATTTACGCAGAAGAATAAAGAACATTGGTTTTGATTCATTTTAGCTTCTATTGATAAATGGATGATTCTCTCAGCGTTTTAGTAATTTTTATTTCAGTTATTTTGTCAAGTAGGCGCTGGGAGCACCATAATGGAAGTTTTGGGTTTTTTCTCAAATTCAGGGTACTAAAGTCGAGATCATGAATTTCCATGAATCCTTATTCAACTTTGTTCGTCAATTTTGAGATGCCAATATGGAGATTGCTATATCTGAATGCAGATTTATGACCATGATCCTCTCAAAAGTAACATCTTCAACGGTGGAAAATCGGGTAGGAACCATGCTGCACTCTTTCTTATTTTTTCTTCATGCCTATTTCCATCTCTCGTGTTCGTGCTCATCAGTCATTGTCTCAAAATATTGAATTTCTGTCATTCCGTTCGCTCTTAATTCAGCGATGACAATTTCTCATGCTTTTGATGCTTTAAACGACCAAAAGCTTCACTGTATGTTTGGCAATGGTGCGAGAATTAAACAAAATACCTTGGATATGGGTGCAACATCCTGTTGTTTAAGCAGATTGCATCACATCGTGCTTTTTGAATGGGGAGCTGTCCATCATGGTAATGGAAACAGGCGCTTTACTTCACTCGTGGAATGTTTGAGAGCTCATTTGAATCTTTACATGCCCATCTTTTCTTGAACTATTGCTTAACTAGGTGAAAAAATATTGGGTACCCTAACAGCTCTACCTCTTTTTTACTTTGAACCATTCTGTTGGAATTCGAGTCGGCGAAAGATGACTTACCTGATTCCGATGCGCAAACAGCAAATGGCCTCGGAACGAACATTGAATTGCGAATAAATCACGAACAACACTTCCTCACGTTAGTTTGGATGCAATTACAAGGAAAACACCCGATTTCCACAGCGTAAATGCCGATTGTTCTTGCAAAAATGAAATGGAACGCCTTAATTTTCTTTGATGGAAATGGAGAGGCAATTTGGTGCAAATAATGGCCAACCGTACCAACGGTTGTGTTTGTGAGCCTTTTATACGTCTCCCTTCGTACCCCTCCATTTGTGCCTTTTCATCGTAGCATATCAAGTCCAATTGGTGTGGTCCAATCGCACCCCATCATGGACGTACTAGCTAACTAGATAAAGTACAACATCTCCCACTCGGACATGATGGGCTTGATAGTTCTCTATCAATAATATAAGGCATTCAACATTCATCAACTTTACAAAACAATTCATACTGGCAAATAAGCCTTGCGACCAGTGAGTACACCTGCACTTGGGAGCTCTAATTATGCACCTGTTAGGGATAACATAATGGCTACAACCCCGAAAAGAAATAAACAATCGATGTCTCACAGTGCCCCAGACATATTTTGTTACATCAGTCCAAGTATACCTATCGCTTAAGGACATAGGGCACAAAGTTGAGGGAAAATATAAATTACCTCAAGGACTCACACGATGAGTAAATAGGGATAATTTTACTCACCTTCCCTTGTTGGTTGTATAATGCACATGTAATATGAATTACATGCTATAGTGGATTACTCTTTCTATAAGAGCGTATGTCATTTATTAACCATATCCACTATATAAATCTTAGCCTAAACATAGTCACGTGCCAATCACGTACTCATGTTTAGCCCAAGCACTATATCAGCTCGCTTTCTATAGCGCCCAACTAAGTACTCGCATCCGGCATTTTGTAGGCGTACATGATTATGGGAATATCATGTTCGGTCTTATTATAAACAAAATCACAGACCTCATCTTGACTCCAATCAAGGCGACATATTTTATGCACCAAACTTGCTCTTCAGCATTTATTTGTACATAACGTCTCATCTCAACGTACTAACTACAGCACTTGAGGCGATTGCTCGTGTGAGTGAGCCAATCATTGCCTACTGACATACTTTTCAATAATATATGTGTGTTTGTGCTAGTCTCATAGTGGATTTGTACTTTTTGATAAAAATCAAATCACTAATAAACAAACAAGTACAATACATCTGTCAACAAATACATAAACTAATGATCCTCTACAATAACAGATTTCACATTCTACGCAATCCTAGTGACATCCTATGGGTCAAGAACACGTCTCTAGGAATAGCCTTCGTAAATGGATCAACAACCATTCTATTGGTTGAAAAGTATTGCAGGATCACTTCTTTTTGTGCTATAATATCTCTGATGAAGTTATTCTTTATGTCAATGTGCTTTGTCCTTCCATGATACTTGGGATCTTTCACATAGGCAATGGAAGCTTGACTATCGCAATAAACTGTCACCGGTTTTGGAACTTCAGTGATATTGGCTAAATTTTCCAAGAAATGTTTTAGCCATACTGCTTCTTGCACTGTGGCAAAACATGCAATAAATTCTGCCTCCATCGTAGACAAGGCCGTGCATGTCTGTTTCTTGCTATTCCAAGAAATTGCACCTCCATTGAGCAAGAACGCATATCCAGAAGTCGATTTACGCTCATCCAGGTCTCCACCCCAATCAGCATCTGAATAACCTAATAGGCGTAAATCATTCATTTGGTAACAAAGTCGATAGTCCATGGTGCCCTTCAAGTATCTCAAGATCCTCTTCACACTTTCCAGTGTGCTTGACCAGGATTTGATTGATATCGGCTCACCAATCCCACGGCATAACATATGTCGGGTCGAGTACACATCATAGCATACATCAAACTTCCGACCGCACTAGCGTAAGGAACAGTTTTCATTACTTTGATTTCTTTTGGAGTCTTAGGACACATCTCAGTACTTAGGCTTTCACCTTGCATGACAGGGGTATCAATGAGATTACAATGTTGCATATTGAAACGCTCAAGAATCTTCATAATATAAGACTCTTGTGATAAAGTAAGGAGTTTCCTCGATCAATCTCTTTCGATCTTAACTCCTAATATATAAGCAGCTTCTCCCATGTCCTTCATCTTAAAATTGGAGGACCACCATTCTTTTATGGTGATAACCAAAACCTTGTCATTTCCAGCCAATAGAATATCGTCCACATAAAGTGATAAAATTACAAATTTATCTTTGGACCGCTTGACATATACACAGTGATCTTCTTTGATCATCGTGAAACCAAAAGTTATTATTGCTCGATGAAAACGAAGATACCATTGTCTAGATGATTGCTTAAGGCCATATATTGAGTGATGAAGCTTGCAAACTTTATGCTCTTGACCTTTAACTATGAAACCTATTGGTTGTTTCTTATAGATTTCCTCATCTAATTCTCCATTGAGAAATGCCGTCTTTACATCCATTTGATGTAATTCGAGGTCCAAATGTGCAACGATGGCTAGAATAAGGCGTATTGAGGCAAACCTTACAACTGGTGAAAAAGTTTCCTCATAGTGTATACCCTCTTGTTGAGTATAACCTTTTGCCACAAGGTGAGCCTTATACTTTTCAATGGATCCATCCGCCTTTCGCTTAATCTTGAAGACCCATTTGTTCCCAATGGCCTTACGATTAGGTGGTAGATCAACCAAGTCCCAGACATAGTTTGCCCTCATTGACTCCATCTCATCTTCCAAAGCTTTTCTCCATTCTTCCTTGTCAGAGGATGAGAGAGCCTCTTGAACAGTCTTAGGCTTGGCATCGTCTTTTGAGCAATCATAAATACTTCCCCTTCAATCTCAAAATGACAACGATGAATACTTTTATGATTACTTTTACGCACTTGAATTTCTCTTGAATTCAATTTATCAGGCGATGCAACACTCCCACTAGATCTTGTGTGTTGAGGTAAATCTTCATTTCCCTCTACAACATCAGTGGATGTGTTATCAGGATCTTCCATCTCATATAATTGGAAGTCCTTATCAATCCCACCTCTACTAGGAAAATCGTTCTCCAAGAACGTGACATCTCGTGACTCCATTTCGGTCACACTTCCATCAGCTTGTTCACCTATTAACACGTACCCTTTAGAGTGTACGGAATATCTTATAAAGATACATTTCTTCCCTCTATGACCTAATTTGCCATGTTTATGGGAAAAATCATGAAAATAAGCTGCACATCCCCATGGACGTAGACTACTCAAGTCTGGTTTCCTGCCAGTCCATAATTCATAAGGGGTGGAAGTGACCGATTTTTAAGGCACACGGTTAAGTATATAGGCAGCAGTCAATAATGCATCTCCTCAATAGGAGATAGGTAAATTTGCTTGCGCCATCATAGACCTAACCATTTCCAATAGGGTTCTATTCCTTCTCTCAGCTACTCCATTTTGTTGTGGAGTACCAGGAATAGTCAATTGTCGTACAATTCCCTTTTCATCACAAAGAGCCTTGAACTACTCTGATAGATACTCATGTCCACGATCAGTTCTCAATGCCTTTATTGTTTTGTTCAACTGATTCTCTACCATCGCTATATATCGTCTAAAACAGTCCAATGCTTCTGACTTATGGGAGATCAGAAAGACATAACCAAAACGTGTGAAGTCATCTATGAAAGTGATGAAATATGAGGCTCCATGCCTCACTCTCACATTTAAAGGACCACAAATGTCAGAATGTATGAGATGCAATGGAAATTCAACTCTAGTCCCTTTACCAAATGTTTTTCTAGTTGTTTTTCCCGCTAGACAATGTTCACATATGGATAGACTAACATTAGTGAGTGACCCTAAAAGACATTCTCTAGCTAATCTTTGCATTCTTCGCAATCCAATGTGACCTAATCTAGCATGTCAAGTACTTGCATCAATCTCAACATTGTTAGAAGACACAATTAAAGAAAAACGACCATCAACATTAACATTGTACCGATCATAGTTAATGTCTAACACCATAAAACCATTCGATACATGACCCGAACCATAATAAACTGTTCCATACAAAATGTCAACACAATCACCATGGAAATTCAATACATAACCTAAGCTAAGAATAACAACTACAGAGATTAAGTTTCGTCGAATATTCGGAGCATAAAGGACATCATGCAGGAATAGGTTTCGACCATCACGTAAGATTAATTTACACGTGCCGATACCCTTCACTTCAACTCTTGAGTTATTCCCAACATATATCCATCTTCTTCCAGGCAGTATCCGATGATACTCCACAAATGCTTCTTGGTCTCTAGCTACATGGTCTATTGCTCCTGAGTCTACAGTCCACATTGGATGAGATTTAGCAAGTATTACAGTACTAGAAACAAAAACATTACTCAAAGTAATTGAGTAGTAGGGTACCTTTTTTCGGCTCAGTGCATTCATGAGCAAAGTGACCCATCTTGCCGCAATTGTGGCACTCTATCTTGGCCTTGTCCTTCTTCCCACCACGCTTCTTGCGTCGGAAGGTCTTAACCCTCTTGGGTGCCTGATCAGTCATCTTCCCTTTATTGTTGAACTGAAGATTCCTCTTGTGCTTGAAGCCCGAAGCTTTGCGCGAACTCGATTCAGCAACATAAGCATAGGTAGAGGATTTCGCAGCCTCTAGACGCTCATCCTCTAATTCCAAATGACACGCAATATCATCAAAAGTGACAATATTCTTATTATGCATCATATTGATTTTCATATGCTCCAAATTGTCAGGAAGGGACCTTATAACAACTTGAACTTGCTGTTTATTAGTAAGGGAATGACCTGCTGACTTAAGCTCATGAATCATGTTTGACATCTCCCGAAGATGCTGCCTCATCATTACATTTGGGCGTTTTCGGAATGTGTCAAACTTGATGGTGAGTCTCCTCAGCTTAGTGGCAGATGTACCCCCAAACTTGCAACCCACATAGCTCAGCAACGTGATGCGAGCAATGCTATTTTTCTTTTTCCAAACTTGATAAGCTTCCAGATCTCTCCTGTGTTGAGTTGAAGTTCCATGCTCAGGTTCATCCATGGTATGGTTGAGAGTTTCCAAAACCTCTTGCTCCTCAAGGATGTACTGAACTTTTCGATGTCAAATATCATAATTGTCACCGTTCAGCTTCTCACCCTTATTGAGGTCAGCAACAATGTTCTTGGATGCCGAAGCCATAATCAATCGCTATAACACATTGACATAATAAACGCATAATCAATACTAGCATACTATACAAAGTAACAGACATTTAATTTGCAGCAAAAACAAACTAAATTAATGATAATTCAACAAAAGATTCAAAAGCAAAAGTTCACAATGTTCCTGATCAACTTCTATATACAATTGTTCTATTATTATTAATTAGTTTAATTTGTGCAAATTTTAAATTCTATGTGAGAACTCCTTTCAATTCTACCAACCTACGAACTCCCACTAGGAAAAATAATTACATGACCTTATGTAATTTCTACATTTTTCCTTAACACAAAAAACATAGTATGATAATAACCAACGTATAAACAACAATCATGCTTCAACTATAATTAAATTTGCAATTCAACATGTAGTGAATTTCCTACCATTGTTCTAATTTTCTAGTAACTAGAAAATTGCAAGTATATTAAAATATATACATCATATCATTGAACCAAGCTCTACACAGCATATATAACATCATTTGCACACAAGCTAGCTACTGCATTTCCCTAATCACAAGAAAATACAAGCTACAAACGAATAACTTGAATAAAACCCCAAAAAATACGCGTACATAGGGTTCCCAAAGCATTTTCATACATTTATAAAATTCAAAAGTATAAAAAAAATTATGTCACTGTGTAGAGGACACTCATACGAACCAAACACCACCGACCACGTTCCAATCGGAGCTCGCATGAGCCCCCACGCACTGCCTAAGTGCGCGGCGCCTGCAGTGCACGCGCCAGCGAGCCAAACGGCTCCTGGCCGGTTCGACCGATCTGCTGTCAACAAGCTTGTTCGGCTTCCATGACATCGGATAAGCTGTCGATGCACTTCTGTTTCCCTACTTAAAGATCTCTTCTTATGAGAGTCCTAGTCTTGCCAACATGATACCTGAAGTGCTGGAGTGAGAGGAAAGATGATCACCTCACTTGTAAGATTCACTTTTGCCATTATTTTGCATCTCTTGCCTTTAGTTGTATATTATCCTCCTGACTTTGGATCGGTTTAGTTATAATGTCCATTGGGCAATGTAAGTATGATATTCTCATTTATGCTATGGAAAACCTGTTGCTAAATCATTCATCAAAGATGTTTAACTAGGGAGCCGAAACTTTTTAGCTTGCTTTGATGATGCTTGCTATGCAATTGAGAATTGAGATCAATTATGTCATCTCTTTTGATGTTGGGTTTTCCTTAGCTTAAAATTTTCATCTCGTTGTTAGTGAGACCGGATCCATAGATCCACCCGGGAACCGGACCGCCGGTGTGGTCCGGTCCCGGGTGGATCCATGCAACAAACGGGTGGATCCCGGTTCCAATTTTTCGGAACCGATCCTTAGCGGGCGGTTCCCAGTTCTAGCCCGGGAACCGCCCACCCGGACCATGCACACCCCTAGTTAATTGTGGTGCAGATGGTACCTATGCTTGGACGGAATTGATAAATGTTAGGAGCATTTCGAGGCCTCATTTTGTGGTTGGTCATGTCGAATCTATATCCCGCTAGAATGACTCATGGCATCCGAATGGAATCTTGCTGGACCTATTCCCAAGGAGAATACTTTACTATTCTGCTCATCTTTGAACTGCAAAAGCAGCTGATATGATTTATACTCTAAATGGAAAAGGCCCAATGCGAGGCTTGAAGACAAGGTATCATTCCAGGTAGCTGTTTGTGGTGTAATTTGTCCGAACGCTTAATCGGAAGACCAAGATTCTTGCAGTGCTGCTTCTTTTGACATTCTCACCTCTACTTCAACTTTGGAGATTGTGAGGAAAAGAGCCACAAGTTAAATGGTATCGGCTGATTTGTTTTTCATCTAATTTGCTATGGTTTGGATTCATATTTTGGTTTGCAATATAAGATAAGCTGCCTATATTTCAAGGAAATGATAGATAGTCTTCTAATCAAGGCCGAACTCTCTACTTTTTGTGTCATGAAAGCACTGAGATTGTTTGAATGTTTTTGATTCAGCAGGCTATAAAAAGGAGAGATTTTCATTGGTGTTTGGGAAAATTTTTGTAGACTTGCTGCATCTATTTATCTTTAAGGCCAGAAATGAGATGTTACATTTCCAAACTTATTGATGACATTATGATTGCCTGTGCAGTCAAGTGTAGTTTTCAAGGTTGAAAGAGCATGGAGAACCTGATCTTTGTCCTTGATCATTTCCATTATATGTGCTACATTTATATCAAACGGATTCTTAATTCATCTAATTAACATATATGATTCTTTACGAAAAATAAAGAAATATCATAATATGCTCATTTATTTGGCATAGACAGCTTACGAAAAATAAAGGCAATTAGTCAATTTACCGTCTTTTCCTTTGACGACTTCATGTGTCTTCTTTCTCTTTCTTCGAAGCAAACAACAAATAGAAACGACAAGGACCATAACACCTCCAATAGGAACGGTAATGGCGATGGTTATCATGGTAGATTCTTTTCTTTTTCCTGCACAATTTCCGTATTTTATATGAGACAACTGCCAAATAAATCTAAAAACATTTTAGATGAAAGCGTGTATAATATATAAACATTCCAATACTTGCTTTTTCTTCTTCTTTTTTTTTTTTTTGTCAGAAACACTGCTTCACTAGGTAGGAATATGGCCTAAGACTGACGCGTGAAGATTGGCAATTACGCACACAAGAAGGGGCTTGAGAAATCTGAATAGAGAGACTCAAACAGAAAGTCTGAACTTCTATTGCAATTCTAGCATTTATAAGTTTCAGTTTTTGGTAAATTAACGGAGACGAATAAATGAAGAATATTAAGAAGCAAAAAAATTTATGGATTAACAACCCACGTTTGATCACCTACGAAGTCCGGCAATAGGGAATTATTGCCGCCGCTGCAGCACACGAGCACTTGGGTCTAAATCCCTCTAAAAAACCCTATTCACATTAACCTTATGAATATATCAACCACCGCCACAAGAAGTCCAATTTTGGTCTTCTTTATGAACCCCAGACACCAAATTAGAGGGAAAATTACCCAATGAGTCCTAATTCTATTGTATGGATACTAATTTACTTTTGAAATTTTCAAATTTACCCAATTTAATACTAGATCCTGATGAGAAATTCGAATGTTATCTTTCTGATCAATTATTGCAAGAAAATCAGTGACAAGACAATCTATTAATTTCCAATTGTCCTATATGAAATACTGCCATGGTAGGAATTTCTAGCAAAAAGTGGTCAGAAGGACTACATTAAAATCTTACGCAAACGTTTGACATCCGTTCTAAGGGTAATTGAACCATAAATTGCCTTGTTGTTGCCGGCACAGCTTTCAGGCATATGTTTCCCATACGGTATTTCTTGCTTGGCTGATTTTTTATTTTTCTCTTTTTGGTTGAAAATACGGATGAGTGGCATTAATTAACCAAGTCCTTGGTAAATTCATCAAGAGCATCGGCACATAGCAAATATAAAAGTGCAAACGGGGGTTGAGTAACTTGCTTGGATTATTTAAGCTCGACAATTTGTCTTACCTTTTTTAATTTTTTTTGGGATGATTAGCAGTGATCACCGCCAGCAGTGTGACCCTAAAGATGATTGATATGGATTCTAACCCTAGATCAATTCAGATGTCGAACTACTTCTCTTATTGTTGAAACCCTTTTGTGTTTATATCAATCCACAAACGGTGGTGACTGAATGAGGAGAATTAATGAACATCTGCTAATGATTGATTACCCTTGGCCTAAACTAACTTTTTTATTAATTTAAAGATCTCACACGACCGCTTGTGAGCAATGATTGCTATAACTTTTGATTCAATGAACTCACCATGATAGCTGAGTATTAGCCATGTCCATGCACCAAAGATTGAGACATGGACCCTAGCTTCTTTTGCTGACAATATGGAATTATTCCGTACCTTCTTTTTGGCAAAACTATATTTATCCAATGCGCTGACCCAAAGATTAATTAGATGGTCTATGGAGCATATAGATTAAACTTATTTGAACAATTAATCGTACAAATCTCATGTGGAACTCGTATAATTAATAATTAGATGATCTTAATCCATCTGGATTAAAAGAGGACAAAAAACAAAAAGCCACGTGCCTAAAGCCTGAACAAGAGCCAACGTACCTGGAGGTGGAGGCGGAGGTGGCGGTGGCGATGGCGGCGGCGGTGGAGGCGGAAGTGGCTCGGCAACTGGGTCAAGGAACTGAATGGTCTCGTAACGGAACTGGCAACTTGGCGCCATGGCCCTCATTCCCGCCTTCCCGAGACAACAGTCCTCCAAGTTCCCGACGATTTTCTCTTGGCAGTCGATGCATTGCTCCTCCGTCAAATCTGGTGTGCACTGCGCCATCGCGTAAACCATGTCAAACCCCACAGACACGTTCCTTGTAGCAAACTTCCTCAGCGAGCCACCGCCGGCTGCCTCGCCCCGCAGACCTTCCATCTGTGTCCCCAGCTTGTACGTGACCTGGAGTGAGACGTTGTTCACGTTGTACAAAATGTAGTTGGGTTTAGTCTCAACTGTGCGGAAGATCGAGGCGTCAGAGTAACGGACGGTGCAGTTCTCGCTGTAGAGGAACGCCTCCTTCTGGAGGGGACAGAGGTGGGTATGTCGGAGACCGAGGCTTTGAGGCAGGTGCGGCAGTTCTCGGCAGTGAGGTCGCCACGGCAGGAGCCGATGACGTAGAGGGTTTGGGAGGTGCCGGAGATGGCGGAGGAGGCATTGAAGAAGCCGTAGGTGAGGAACAAGGAGTCTGTGGTAGAGATGGAGGAGAGAAGGTTGGTGAGGGTGGTTTGGTAGGCGCTGGCGGCGGTGAAGTTGCCGGTCGAACCACAGTAGGGCTTTGGGAAAAGAAGTTGGGCGTTAATGGTGGAAGCAAAGGTGAGAAGAAGCAAGAAACGAAGATCTGGAGGAGCCATTATCCTTAGTGTTTTTTTTTTTTTTGGGTGTTTCAGGTGTTTCTTTGATCAGTGTCGAGAGGCTAATAATGTATGAACACAAATAGCTGGTGCAGCTCCTACACAAGTTGCTTCGTTTCTGTCCAAAAAAAAAAAAAAAAGTTGCTTCGTCGAAGTATCTTAGTTTAAATTAGGATTTAATGTGACTTAATCCTTAGTTTAAATTAGATAGAATTTTAATCTAGCTAGATCATTTTTGCATTTTTAATAGAAATATCAAATGCACATCATTTAGTTTTTATTTTCATCATTAGACTAAGTCATTTAATAAATGTCATCTTAGTTTAAATAATTTTGTATGTCATTGCATCACATTGCATGTCATTAGAATTAGGTCATTTAGATTGCATTTAATTGTTGCATTTCTTCATGTCATATAGTTTAGGTCATGCTGCCACGTCATATTAGATTATTAGCATGCATCGCATGATTTTCATTAAATAAAGTGAAAACAAAAATTGATATTGCGTGCTAATTAGAAATCATATCTAGGGTTGCTGATGTGAATTCTGATTTAACAATGCAGATGCTTTTGTTGCTTCTAGGTTTGTTTTGCAATATTTAATTGCTTTCTTGAGTGTTAAATTGGTGGTATACACACATGTATGATCACCTCACATATTAGAATGATGGATTTAAAATCAATCCAAATTGCTTGCCAAACATTTTTTTTTTAAATGAAATAGAAAGGTACCGAAAGGGCACTAGGATAGTCTAGTGTAATCAAGTCCCCGAACTCATAAATCTCTGGCTCGTAGGAGTAAAGTAAATCTCCCGTTACTTTACTCGGGTTTCTAATCGACCCACCAAAAATAGATTAGTGGCGACTCCTGATTGAAAATCATTCGCATGTTAAAAATTCAAACCTAAGTCGCGATTTGGTATGGGCTTGAGAGAGCCCGAGCTAAGCTTAAAGACTTAGTAATCCATTAGCCAAATTCTAGGTGGTTCACATGCGAAAATCTGGTCGCGACAGATAGCTATGTAGATTTCCACGCATTTCTCCTTTTTAAATCTTATACATTAAATTCCCCTCCTTTTTTACGTTTAGTCTAATATGTGATGGTGCCCCTTTGGGATTTGCCTTATTTGGATGCCATGCCAATGAGTCTTTTGTTTAAGAACTCTTAAGTATTAATAATATCATTATGTTTTTGACCCAAAAAAAAAAAAATTGTGATGGTGCCAACATTACTTTAAAACTAGTGATGTTGCCCATGTTTTGCTTGTGTTATTATAGAAGTCGCTAAAGTTACAAATAAGATAAATAACTTTAGGTAATATGATTAAACGAAGGCATAAACTTAGAAAAAAGAATAGATCCATTTTATCAAATCCATGTTTGATCTTGGCTAAAGATGGCACCAAGTACGAGGAACCAAAACGAACACATCAATAAGAAAATAAAATCAAATAATTTTTTATTGTTAATATAGTGTTGCGATAATGAAAATGAATATGGGACCCCGACCACCAAAAAGAAAAAGTAGAATAGGGGAAGAAAAAGAAGAAAGAAAAACGAAAAAAAAAAACAGCATTATTTTGAGCCCTATTGGCTAGGTTATAGGACAATCGGCACTAACTAGATCGGCACAATAGCGATTTCTAGGCTAAATTGATCAAAATAATTACATTTGAAAATTGTTATAAGCTTTGTGATTATATTGGCCAATTTGGAAAGTTTATGGCTGATTTATTGGTCGTATAATAAATTTAAGATTTTTTAGATAATTTTCTCTCTTTTCCACTCCTACCATATAACTAACAATTTTTTTACTTGAAACATCAAGCCTGTGTACATAAAAAAAACAAAAAAAGTATCTCAAATTGTTTATTTATGGGGTTTTCATGTTTTACAAATACATGTGATCTCACCACGGGCCATGGTGGCTCCGCTGGGTAGACTCTAGACCTCCAAACGGGAGGTCGGGAGTTCGAAGCTCTTGCAACGCAACTTGCAGGGAGACTGGTGGATCATTAGGCGATTTAAACGTGGCGTCGGGATGGTGGTTCCCTGCTAGCGTCACTAGGAGATTTATGGCGCACTATAGGTGCAAGCTGGTTCCTCCTGCCACAAAAAAATAAAAATAAAAAAGTACATGTGGTCTCTCTCTATTTATTAATTTATGTTTTTTGAATTGGATATTTTAATATGGTGTTAAAATCATATTCCACCTCAGTTTATTTGGTGTGTACAACCCTATTCGTCAATTATTATGACCAAAGTTATCTTAGACATAATTAATTTTGTCCCAATATTTGACCTTCACCTCCGTGTTAACACCTTGATCATCGTCTAAACAATTGGTACGAAGGTAAAGGATGATAGAGACTGGAGTAGAATATTCAAAGTCGATTTTTTCCAACTCGTGGCTCAGGTCAAAGTGCTTTTGTCCGACAAGACTGAACCACATGCTATGGTTCTTTATTATATTCACCCACCAATCGGTGTCCCGATTGGACGGACGGCCATAAAGTCTCTGGAGCAACAATTCAACATAAAATGAATAGGAAAAGACTTAAGAATTGAGTGATTGCTAATGAATAATGGATTGACCGTATTTTGATCTCTTAAGTCTAACATTGACCACTAATGATAAATGTCTAGGGTTATGGCATGGCTATTTACATAGCCTTTTCAACATTTTCGAGATAAATATAGTATGGGTATCATTTTTTTTATACGGCACTAATTTAAGTATTATATCTCTTTTTCAATCATTTAAGTATAATAATTTTAAAGAAAAAATGCTCATCTAAGTGTTATAATGTTCAATCAATGAATGTTTTAAAAAATTTATAGCACTGAAATGATCAATTGAAATGTTTAAGTAATTGGAAAAAAAAATTTAAACCACTGGAATAAGTGTCATACAAAAGTTATGATACTCGTATTATCTCTTTCTCCACAATTTTCTCATATGCGGCCAAGAAGTTGGCTTAGAAAGTTTTACTTGGAGAAAGTTACAATTGTGATATATTAAAACTTCTATTGTATATCAAAAGTCAAAAACCCTATAGATAGTGATTGAATTCTAGGTATAGGGTTACATAGATTTTTAGGGCAAAAGTACACCTCAAGTGCCAAAACTTGGCATGCGTGGATACTTAAATGCCAAAACTTCTAGAATGTGTACTTTTTTTTTTTTTGGTAAGGTAAGAATTGTATTAACTTTCAACCAAAACAATGTACAACAACAGTAACAAGGCACCAACATGCGCTCAATATGACAAGTCAAAAGAGTGAAAGGGTGTCGAGCTAAAAGGAAAGAGAAAAGGGAAAACTACAAAGCAACAACCCTCAACACATAAAATACAAAGGGCACACCCTTGGCAATGGTAAATAAAACAAAAGCAAAAGCATGGCTCAATCTCAAAAAATAGATGGGATAAGGCTCCAGCTCTACTGCAATCTTTTGTTGGTAGGGGTATCAGGTACCTAATGGAACGTCAAAGCCTTATCTCTAACAACATTGTCAAGATTTTCTTCATAGCTGACATGAAGGGAGTCTGATCACGGAAAATGATATTTTTAATTGTCCTTCCAAATGATATTACATAAGGCTCCAAAAGCGAACCGAGTGAGAATGATGTGGAAGGAATCTCCAGATAAATAATTGATAGCCCACTAAAGGTTATCCATCCACGAACTATTCTGCCAAGCAAAATTACATCTAGAAAACCAAAAAATAGCTAGAGCCTCAATAGTACGACACCGAAAGAAAAGGTGATCAATGGAGTTAGGATGACAAGAACAAAAAGCACAATTTGCATCAGATGACAAGAACAAAAAGCACAATTTGCATCAGAGATTTTGCCATAGGTAAGAAGCATAACCTGAGTGGGCAATCTATTTCTAGTGATCAGCCACAAAAGAAACTGGTATCGGGAGATCAACGACCTGTTCCAAATTAGAGGGGCCCAAGGCATGGACTGCCCTCTCAGCTGAATGACGTTCCAGGCTAAAGCAGTAGAGAAGACCCCAGATGGGTGGCCCTACCAATAGAAATGGTCGAAGTCATGATTAAGAAATGGTAGGGGTTCATTCCAAGAAGCAATCTCGTCCAAAACTCCGGATGCCGCACCAGAGAAAGACAAGTAATAAGCTATTGAAGCTTGCCTAGGTAATCCAAAGTGTTAGATGTCTACATTAAAGAAAAGAAGATTTAAAGGGCCCCTCGAATACCAATTATCAAACTAGAAGGATATAGAGTGTCCATTTCCCACACGACAACAAAAAAACTAGCAAAAGTCATGCTAAAGGTCCAACAATTTCTTTCACGACCAAGAGCAAAAAATTGGTTTAACAACTAACCAAAAGTTCTTATTCTTCAAAAAGGTAGAGTGAATCCATTTGCACCAATAGGATTCCTTATCCGTGAATAAGAACCATATGTGTTTAAGCATAGTTGCTTTGTTGCTTTCTGCAATCTTCTAATATCCAGGCCTCCTTCAACCTTCGGAAGGCACACATCATTCCAAGCGACTTTAGCACCTCCCTTACCTAAATCCGAACCCTTCCAAAGGAATTTCCGCAGGATCTGTTCAATTTTATCAAGTACCGACCTTGGCAAGATAAAGACGTTTGCCTAAAAGACCTGGATGGAATGAAGCACTAACTTGATAAGTTGTAGCCGACCTGCAAAGGAGAGAAAACATCGTGTCCAGAGTTGCACCCTCGACATGATTGTATTAACTAAAGAAGAGCAATCAACCTTCTGTAGCCTAGATGAAATTACGGGCACTCCTAAATACCAAAACGATAGTGAGCCCTCCTGATAACCAAGGAACTCTTTAAAGAGGTTACGAGATTCAGGGGAAACTCGAGAAAAGAAAATCTCACTCTTGTGCAGGTTCGGAACTAGGCCACACTAGTGAGAGAACCTATTAATACTGGCCTTGAGAAGAGATAAGGAAGGCATATTTGCTTTAGCAGAGAGCAAGACGTCATCCGCAAAGAATAAATGGGATAGCCGAGTCGGTTTGCACCTCCAAAAAAACTTAAAAGTAGGCTAGCTGGTTTGTAGGTTAAGAATACTTGTGAAAATCTCCATCACATTGTCATGTCCCATCATTTGGAATATATGCAAAAGCTTGTTGACCCTAATTATGCACTACATGATAGCCCTAATTTCAAATTTTTTTAATCTTGAACGAGTCTTATATTTCGATGCCTTTTCCTCTCAGTCAACTAATCAGTTTATGGTGAATTATGGTGAGTTGATTAGATATCCAAAAAAAGTAATTAGAGGATTATTTTACTCCTATAAACCAAATATTTAGGGACTTGGGGATGTGATCTTGACCTGAGTTCACAATGGCTAGTGCTCACATGATTCCTTCCTGACCTCCCTAGCTTATCTAGAGTTTTTTTTTTTTTTTGGTCCAACTCTACCCCTATTCTAACTCTCACTCTCAGACTTTTTCCCTACCTTCTTGCAGGGCGTGGGAGTCAAAACTCACTCCTAAAATTAATTCGTCCTCTCCCCAATCCCCCCTTAAATGGTGGGGATTTGAACCAGAGTTTAAGCGTTGGGCAACAGCACACCGAGATCATCAAGCAACACCGTGTGGTTGTCGTTGGCCTTAGGCAATCATGCCATAGTAGTCAGATCGCAAGTGGCTTCGATTGATAGTGAGATTCTTTTTATAACTTTATTTTCCTCTTTATTTGATCTTAAATTACTAAATAATTTGCCCCGTCTTATTCGAGATTTACCAAATAAGAAATACGCCATTTCAAGCAAACGTATCCTCCTTCTCCTCCTGGCGAAGGAAGCATGAGCCTTGGGATCAATGGTCCCGTCATTGAAGCGAGTCAATTACGTTATCTTACGCTTTTCCAAAGCAGAATAATGCCCACTGAGTTGGACTCTTTGGTCCTCATCCCAAGTGGAGACTTGGGAAAGAAAAGTCTGAGGATGGAGACGTAACTGGAAATGAGAGAGAGAGAGAGAGAGAGAGAGAGAGAGAGAGAGAGAGAGAGAGAGAGAGAGAGAGAGAGAGAGGAATCTTCATTCTAATCTTCGTACAAAAAAAATGTAGGGACTCTTGTTTCCGATTCCTTTTTCCAACGAAGGACGTGCCTTTATTAAGGAAAGGTTGTTAGGTGCCTAGGAATTTACGGATTAAGATCCTCTAATTGCCCAGGCATCTTGCTAATTTTTATTTATGAATAAACTTCACATGCAACTAAATTTTATTACAGATTAAGATTCTCTGAAATTAAAGTAAATTGACATTATTTTTTTCTTTTCTAATGAGTGTAATAAAATTACGTTTTGAGTTTACTAGATTGAGAAGATGACATATCAACAAAAAAAGAAAGGTCTAAACTTAATCTTCCCATTTACACCTTTTTTTCTTCATTTCCTTTTCTTTCCTGTTTCTATATATATATATATGCTTCTTCCTTTGTTCTACAGGTAATATCACCACCCTCCTCCTTTTGTGATAAGAGGCAAGCTCAGGGAAAGATAGGCCGATCCAATGGGAAGTAATTGCCGCCAGTGGTGAGGCACGACAATGAGGTGAGGGCCGTGTGACCCACGGTTGAGGTGGAGAGAGAGATGGGGATCTAAGATTTTGTGTCGATTTTGTTGCATTCATTGATCGAAAAACTTTGGATCAACCAAAAAAAATTAGTTTACAAAACTGTTTTTCTAGGAGATATGTACGATTGTGAGTGATCCTCTAAATAATCTGTTGTATAAAAGAATCAATAGTGGCCCGATACCTCATTTAAAAAATTAATTGTATAAACTAATCTTAGTAAGTCTAATATTTTCCTAAAACAAAACCCCATGTTGTTGGCTCAGTGGTTTAGAATTTGGAGATGTATAGAGCCAACTTGGTTCCCACAAGGGTTATTGATTTGCAAAATCAAAAGGGATCTTATTGTCGTTAAAAAGGAAAATCTCAAAACCAAAGAATTAAAGATTCTACGTGGCTTACATCAGTGCGACCAACTCTCTATAAATTTGAATCTATCTTTAAAGTAAAATACTTGGCTAACTGTATGGTTAGCTTGAGAAAGAGAATGTCAATCCTGAGCTCATACATTTTCCACGAGAGGGAGAGAGATCTATGTTTATCTTGGAAACTTCTTCGTGCTTGTGTTTGAGAAAGGAAACTGCTGTGGGTGTAAAAGGAAAGAGAAGGTAATGTAAGACATCATCTCACTCCTGCGTTCGTTTTGTCTAGGAGACACCGTGCGGGACCCATTGCGTAGAAATGCAAAGCCGGCAATAAGGAATAATTTGACTTAATATGTAATTTGACTTTTGGGACCACCTTCTTGGCCCTAAAAGTCCTTGGGGCTTTTCGGCTTCAAGCTGCCTTTTCGACTTCAAGCCGCCCAAAAAACTGACTATCATCACTAGCTGGTATAATCATGCCACGTGACTTTTAATGTTTGGATACTTGAACGTTTTGTCGGATGGGTGCTAGGAAATTAAAAAACAGATAGCTTATTAAATTAATGGATACTAGGAGAAGATAACTGTATTGGATGTAAATTGATTCCCAATAATTTTATTCTTGAACAAGTTATGTACCGACACTCGAACACAGCACGTCCACAACATGAGCCGACTTGCTTTGCCGTTTTCCTTGCAAAGTCTTTCTAAGAAAAGGTATTGTTGTAGTTACGTAACTGAGCTAACACTACTAGAAGAAATCGATAGGCGATGGGCAAAACTGTACAAAAAAAAGAGAGCCAAAATCTGTTTGAAACTCTCTTTATAGATGGCTTGTAGATCAGTAGCCATTGTTGGTGAGGGTTTTGCAAAACCCATCAGCCAAAAATCGTTGGAGAAAGATAACAATCAAACGCTTATCCTAGTCAACTCCATGATAAGATATGAGCTAATATAATTTAAATACCATGACAATTAACTAAAAAGTTACATCAATTGATCAAAGAACTTAGAAGACACGATTGCAATAAACTTATTCCTGATTTCATTAGAGAAAGTGCATTCACAAAGCAAATAGATAATCTTTGTCTTTGTCTTGAACTATAAACACTGGCAAAGAATACAAAGACTTTCGATGTTTTTTCTTTTTGGGGGAAGGGGAATGGATCACTTTCATTTCTTCAACTAAGGATTTCCAAACAACAAGGAAGGCTTATGAATGAAGGATTGCTTAAAAGGGTTGAGATGGGGTGGGCAACCAATTACAAGGGAGCGCTTCAAGTCTGCTAACTGATTGGCCTCACGATAATGGTGGATAACTTGAATTTCATGGAGATGGGCTAGACAAGATTTGGATTTTACAATAAGGGCCCGCAAATCCCACCCAAGTTGATTAGTGCCCAAGAAAAAACCTATTTGAGATGGGACACCTACTACCTACGAATATAGTCTAGTGGGATAGTCAACGAACACTTCATTATTTAGTCTAGACAAGAGTATTATTAAGCCTTATAGAAGCACAATAACATATAAATGCAGAAGATTACAGTGGATCAATGTATGATTTAGCTTCAAATAGTAACCAAAACTTAGAAATATCATAATAACTATGATGGAGAACATGTGTAGGGTCTTTTTTTTTAAATGCACATGATCCCATTTGAGCAATTAAGAGCTTATTCTACAAATACATAGACTTCTGCTTATGGTTCATAAAAAATCATGGTGCAAGGCCATACAATCTCACCATGAGATCATTCATGAAGAAAGATTTTGCTTATGCCCCATTATTGGTGGTATAATTCAGTAAATAATATGCCATTGGTTGATGAAGGCATCATCCTATTGGTGAATTCCTCTGATTCAAGCTCTCGTTGGGATGCTCAATCTATGCGATCTACTTCGGATGAAGAAAGCTGGATGTCAAGGTGATAGCTAGGTGCATAGTAAGCAAATATGTAGGCATCGAAGCACTTGATCTCTTGAATATGAATCCATGATAGTTGGGTCCACTACCTCCAAGGGCATGCCTTCTCTCCATTGATTCGACATCTGCAAGAATAAGTTTGGAAAATCTTCACAGAATCGTGGCATTAATTCAATGACTCATCATGCAAGACATCTAATTCTAGTAAAGAACCATATATGACCAAGGAACAAAAGTAATCGTAGGTGTCCTGTAGGCTAAGGGTGCACATGATAAAATTTCTGGAACAAAAATCAATTTCTATTCCTTGGACAAGTTTTTGAACAAAGAAACATGTTTAATAGCAACTCAAAAAATAAAATCTCTATTTCTAGGGGTGGCGATGGTCGGTGGTCACTAGCAGCTATTCGGCATCCAGTGTTCGGCAGCCGACAAGAAATGTCCTGCGGTTAGTGGCAGGCATCCGGTGTCGTCACATCCAATGTCTAGTGGCTAACATCTGGTGGTAGGTGGCCGATGTCTAGTGACCGGCGATGAGTGTTTGGCTTCTCGTGGGTGGCAAGTGAGTAGTGGGCAGTGATGAGAATGAATGTTGAGAAGAGTTTTCATTTCTTACTTTATTCTGGAAATAGAATAGTTAAAAATTTTAGCTTATGATTTATGTTCCAAATTTATTTCTAGAATAAAAATCCGTTCCATAAATAAAAAAATGAAATTATGTTACTAGACAAATTTCTATTCCAAACTAATCTAGAGAATAGAGAAACAAAGAAATAGAGAAACATAAATTTTGTCATGCGCACCCTAAAAGGACTTAGTTTCCACAAAGGACTTTCTATTTCACTTGACCAGAGTTATAGAAGGTGCATTGTGTCGTGGTAGCATGGTGAAACTTACATAACTAGCAAGATATTTACCCCCTTCTAGTTGATAGTAGAAGTTATTCCTCTTTCTGCAAATGATCTCTAGAAGTAGTACCCCAAAACTATAAACATCGGATTTCACTTAGAACTCTCCATGCATTGGATATTCTAGAAACATGTAACCACTGCAAAAACGAACATTAGCCACGTGTATATTGCAAATATAGATTCAAATCATGTAACATCCTTGAATAGATAAATGAGCAAGTCCGGCATCTAATAAAGTCATCTATTCAAAAACTAAGACTTACAAAGTGCCCACAATTCTATTTGTGTTAGCTTGAGTTTGATCACTTCCAAAAATTCTTGCCACACCAAAATCCGAAATCTTCGCATTCATTTCACTATCTAACAAGATATTGCTACATTTTAGGTCACGATGAATGATTTAGAGACGAGAATCTTCATGTAAATAGAGCATCCCTCGAGTGATCCTAGAGACTATTTTATAATACAATTATCCTCGTTTCTCAAGACTTGCATCACTATACCAAAATTCATTAATGTGCTAGGATGTGACACCTACTCAAAAACTTAAGGCGAATCTCATCACACAATGCCAAATTATATTTGCTTTCATTCATCAAAGATAGTTCAAGAAAAAACCTATAATTAATTGAAAGAACAAAACTCAAGATTTTCAAAGTTTCCATAGCTAGTGAAAGCTTGACCATTTGATTTCAAGAAAATGGTACATTTTGCAAATAAGAAGGTTAAAGTGCAACATACCAAATAAGAAGTAATCAAGGCTTTTATTTGGCACAAAACTTGTAGGGAAATAGCTTTTCGAATCCCACCAAGCAAAATCTAAGCAATCATACAAGGTTTCTATGTTGAAGCTTCACAACTAATAGAACTTCATTCTTAAATTCTTCATCACCCTTTCTTGAGCTTTGAGATAGCCTCTTCACAGTAATTTGTTGTCCATTAGAAAGTCTACCTAATAAGGTTTTGTATCTATCATTTAATTCCTTAACACAACTACTTAGAAGCTACCATAAAAAAGCTTTACATGTTTCTTTTTCTTCAACATCATTATGTTCAATTCAATTTATATAAAGCAATTTTGGATTATTTCTAATTAATATGTAATATGTAATTGGAAAACTTCACCAAATCCACCTTCACCCAACTTGTTTTCAAGAGAGAAATCATTTGTTGCGGCTTGTATTGTAGCCAAGTCCAATTGTGAGGACTCCACAATAGTAAGTTCATTTGCACCTGCATTACCGAACAAATCAATTTGATTATTCAATTACATTGACAATGGCTCCTAGTAGCACTTGTAGGGTTGCCAATGCTTGGGAAATTATTATAATGAAAAGCATCGGATTAGCCTGGCATGATTGTGTCCCCCTACCCCCGAAGAAATCTTTCCTCTCTTGATTGGTCATAAAGGAATATATATATATATCATCAATACTATAGGAAACAAAATAATGAGATGAATATCCTATAATGATCGCTTCTTCATGTTGAAGTTAGTGTTAAGACTATTAAATGTGGTGCAGATGCTACCTATGCTTGAAGAGAATTGCTATAGATTAGGATCATTTTGAGGCCTCGTTATCTTGTTGGTCATGTCGAATCTCTTTCCCTCTAGCATGACTCATGGCATCCCAAAAAGAGTACTTTAAGGCGCTGCTCTTCTTTGAAGCGCATAAGCAATTGATTTAAGGCCCAATGCAATCTGAAGACTTGGTATCAATCTAGGCAACTGTTTAAGTAGTAATTTATCCAAATTCTCCTTTGGAAAATCAAGATACTAGCACTTCTTCTTATAGCGACATTCTCACCTCAGCTTCTCATGGGTGGTGAGCAGTGGCGAACAGTGGATAGCGAGTGGGCAACACGTGGGCGGCCGGTTAGTAGTGATGGCGAGCGATAAGAAAACTTTGTATTTCTCTTTTTTTTTTCCAAAAATAGAAAAGTAAAAAAAATACTTTTGATTTCGATTCTAAAATTATTTTTGCAGTCAACATTTGTTTTGAAAATAGAAAAATGAAATTATATTATCAAACAAATTTCTGCTCCAATATTCACTTTCAAAAATAGAAAAATAGAAAAATATAGTAACAAGATAATTATTATGCGCGTTAACCGACTCATTTCGTGGCGTTAAAGCAGTGGGAGAGAGAGGCAAAAAAGAAAGTTCCATATACCTTCGGGAGGAGGGCCCCGCATATAAAAGAGATGAATGTCGAACGTCACGTTGCAGCACGGGGTGAAAATCCTCCCTCCTGGCCTCCCCAGGGGAACACACGGAATCACTAATCGGAGGCACGTGTTACAGTCCCATGGCGTCAAGTCCGGCGTGTACTGCGCTATTGTGTACAACTTCTCAAATGTGGTAACATTGGCTTCCGCAGTTGCGAATCTATTTCCCGAACCCCTCCAGGCGACGTCTTTGATGGTGTCACCAAGTACTTGCAAGAACTTGGCTGAGTTAGCGATGTTCCCAGCGTAGGACATCGTAAAAGCAGGCACAAGGACGGCCAGTGAGCTCTAGTCTCACCAGATTGAGCGATCTCATGGCCTTCGACAACAAGGCTTGAGCTTGCCCGAGGCCGATGAGCCTCAAGCCTCGCTAAATCAGGTGAGCTTGTGGCCTCCAGCGATGAGGTTCAACCCTCGCCAGATTGGGTGAGCTCGTAGCCTCTAGCGGCTAGCTGGCAAGCTTGCTGCCTCTTGCGACAACTGGAGCTCACCCCTTGTCAACCGGACGGGAACAAACTACTAGAGAAAGCAAAAGGGATGGCGTGAGGAAGCTGAGGAGTGAAGAACAAGAAGAAGGAAAAAGAGAAAAAGAAATAAAAAGAAATAAAAAGAAAGAAAATAAAAAAAATAGAAAATAAAAGTAAATAAAAAAAACAATATTAAAAATTCGAAGTTTTTTAAACTAAAAATTCATTTTTTCCCCGTGATGAAGTGTGAAATTATTTTTTAATGGGATCCAAACGGTAGAAATTATTTTCAATTATACATCACCAAACAAAGGAAAACAAACTGTATTATTGGAAAATGCTTTCCTGAAAAGCATTTTCCTTTATCATTGAGTTTTCCGTGAAACAAACGCACCCTAAGAGAGAAAGTCGGTTGATAATTTTTTTTCTTTGTTTTGACTAAGCTCTTTTTCAAAAAATACAGAGATCGTCAAGAGAGGGAAAATCAGGAAAATTACTAAAAAAATCTTAAACTTATTATAATTATATTAATTCAATCATAAAATTTTTTTTGTCACATAAGTCCTAAAAGTTTTGCAATTGTGTAAGTTTTGTCTATTTGACCAAAATTGGCGACACTAATGTGGCCACTGACCAGTACTGGAGATAATTTTTTAATAATATTTTATTTTTTTCGAATTTTTTATTAATTTTTTTAATCTTTTTTTCCTTTTTTTAATATTTTTTTCCTCCTCCCTCCTCCTTCCTTTGGCTCCAACGACCAACCAGAGAAGAAGACTGGCCGGTCGCTGAATTGGAGCGGCTAGGTGACCCCTCGTCAGATTTGGCAAGAGCTCGCCTCGCTAGTGGATAGGTGAGCTCGCCCTCTCCCAGCAACAACAAGGTGCGTCCTTGCACAGACTATTGATTCACATTATTAAAATGGATCTTTTCATACTTGAAAAAGGAAATATCAAAACCAAAGAGATAATATCAGGAATGAGAGTCCCTAAACATGGGGGAAGCTCATCAAAGATTTTAGAATGATTGTGCACTTGTAACATAAAAAATGAAAATCGTGCTTCAAAGTCTATGGGAGACTTTTGGGTTATTTAGGAGGACAAGTAGCTTATTTGCCAAATCAATTAATAAAATATGGATTTCCTTTTATTTTCTTCCATTAAAAAGATCTCAGCTTATTGTTTTGTTTTTTAATTGATTGAATGCATTTTGGTTTAGCAGTTATGGAGTGGACATATGTATGAAGAGGTGGATGACTCAAGTTCGGTAATTCCTTACGACAATTTAAAATGGAAAAAACAAATTCTAGGTTCGATTTCCTCGTGACATGTTTCTTCCCAAAAAGGAAAACAAAATAGACAAGAAAAATAAAACCTTCATCATAATTGATTAGTGGATTTTTAAAAACTTTTGTATTAGGTTACTCTAATTATTACCATCTCAAGTATTATGTTCGAAGCCATATAACTCCTCTCTATCACGCATGCACTTGGTTAAATATAGAATGGTGTCCGCTGGATAAATTATTCTTTGCAATAATGATGAGTTACCCAAAAAAAGCTCAATGAAGTTAGAGCTGTGGTTCCCTAAACGAGTTAACGCTACTAGAAAAAACCTTACCAAAACGTCAAAATCGGTCCTAAACTCCCATTGTAGACGACTCGTAGATCATCAACTATCCTTGGTGAGGGTTTTGTGGAACCTATCGTCGTGACGGAGACGGATTTACTTCCCATTCCCAGAGGATATCAATTATATGCTCGTCCCACCAACTCCATGATAAAAAAGATTGATGGAGGTAATCTAATTTAATACCAGGACAACTAACTAAAATGTTAAATAAATTAATCAAAGAACTATGAAGACACAACTACAACAAATTTATTCATTATTTTCACAAGAGGTTGTGCATTCACAAAGCAAGTAGATAACCTCTGTCTTGAGCTATAGAATACAAAGACTCTCTCTCTCTCCTTTTCTTTTTGGGGTGGGGTGGGGGGGGGTTGAATAATTCGCTTTCATTTCTTCAACAAACAATTCCAAACAACAAAGAAGTACTTTTTGAATGAAGGATGGCTTAAAAGGGTTGAGGTGAGTTAGACAACCAATTACAAAGGGAGGGCTTCAATTCTCTAGGTCTTGACAACCCAGCCAGCTAACTAATTAGCCTCATGATAATGGTGGACAATTTGGATTTCCCAAAGATGGGAAAGACGAGACTTGCATTCCGCAATCTCATCCATGTTGATTAGCGCCTTAGAAAAAGCCTATAAGAGATGAAGCACCTACAGCTTATAGGTATAGTTTTAACAACACCGAAAACCAACTAGTTTCACAGGTGAAAATATGTACAATTGTTGCGATCTAACATTTTCGTTTGGAGGGAAATGGACGATAGGTTTAGGGATATTGCCTAAAAGCAAGTCTACAACTCTTGATTAGGTGCAAGCTCTCCTAAACTCATACCTCACTCCACATTGGAGTATTTGATGTTAAGTCAAATTGGCACTATAAGGATTTTCAAATAAGGAGTGACCATTATATGATCTGCTAGAAATCGAGCGAGGCACGAGAGTATACTTCACTACGCAACTAGAAAATCTAGCACCAATGACTTTGTTACATTATTTGATCAACTAATACGCTTTTGGTATATAATCTTATTCATTTCAAGAAAATGTTTGTCAAGCAATATGAATTGATTTTTAACGAATCTGCTAATATGTGACACGATTATGCGGGTGCATAATCATTAAAATAACAATCAACAATCAAGGAAAAACTAAATAAATTGCAATGAAAGGCAGAAATCTAATGCAACAAAATAGGAAGCATGCCATTCCTAACTAGGCTAAAGGAAAGCCACAATCAATATATTGAAAGTGCGCAATCGAGAGCATTGATCTTAAAAATAAATAAATAAATAAATAAATAAATAAACCTTATTGAAAAGCGCTAAAAATTTGTTCAATTTTAAACACAATTTTTTATCAAAGATTTTCACACATTTTAAGAGGAAACTACTCAAAAACTAATTTTTAAGCTTTTTTCCTAATTTCTGAAAAATAAAAAAAAATTCAGAATTTTTCTTTGATTGTTTAATTTTTTAAAGATATTTTATTAACAATAATTTTTATTCTGAAAATAGGGACGAGGGCCGGGCCTTGGGGCTCAGCCAGAATATGGGCTTTTGTCGATCACACTAATCTGGGCTGAAGGACACGAAATGGGCTTCACACATTAAGAGGCTTTAATTGATTGAAAAACGAATTGGCCTCAACTCATAGAACTAAGCCCGATTCCTCTAGCATTTGACTAAGCCCAATCCCAACGGACCAAGTTCGGGCCAAGTCTAATATAACAAGCCCATCTAAATTATCCAGAACCCAAAACACACTAAGCTCAAATAAGCCAAAATTTGACAAGATCCAACTTCAGCCCCCAAAACATGAATACGTGAATTTTTAATTATCAAAACTTGGGATGAACAAAAGAAAGCGCCGCTTATGGACGGCCACCTGGAGCATTATACGAAACCTCACCGTCGTTTACCACCAACTTGTCACCAGACCAACGCCTCTGAACATTACAATCACAGCTCCAAGAATACTCAGAAGGACAATATCAAAGCACCAGGCAAAGGCAACAGAAAGTTTTAAGAGATCTGAACTCTTATGGAAACGAAATTTTTAATTGAAAAAGCACTAAATAATCAAGAACAATCTTGCACTGAACAGAAAAAATTCAAACGCCTCTTAAACAAGTCAGAATTCGAGACTAAATTGGATGGACTTTGTTCAGGCATTTCTTCGAACATGTAGTGGGCAGTGAGTTGGATAGCGAATATGGACCTACTCGTAGCTCAAACTCACACCCAAACTCCAGAGAAATCAGCAAGCAACATTCAAACTTTAAAAAAAAGCCGAACAAAGAGAAACCGACTCGTTTGGCTCCGACGTGGGTGAGGACTAAAGAATCGAGCTTGCTTTGCTCTTTTAAAATCAAGCAAGATGCAACAAATAAAAGAAGGAACCAACACCCGATCGTAGGGGCCCTACCTGGCTTGGTGATGACCTCCAAAAGCCAGTCTTAACACACTGTGAGCTATAACAAGAGAGAAAACGGGCTGGCCTGTGCGGAAAGAGAAGAGGGAATGTAAAGAGTCAAGCCAACCTGGACTCGACCCGGTCTTGCTTCCATTCGTTAATTATAATGACAAGTTTTAAATTTTTTTATTGTTTTTTAGAAAATTTATATTATTATCAACGCAAAACATGTTGTGAAATTTAATAAAAATTATTTTTCTTTAAGGTTAAAAATTAATCTCCAATTTTTTATGCACTTAAACCCTAAATGAACAGACAAAATTCAAGTATCAACAACAGTCTAGTGTTTAGTAACAAACACTTCAATTTGATTGACAAGAGATGCTATATTGAGCCTCATAGAACCACAATAATGTACAAATGCACCGAATTATAGGGAATTTATGTAAACCACCGGGTTTGCCTTAGTAGCCACTCTTCTCACATGGTAATGAGGAGGGGGGTTCGAATTCCCATTTTCTCAAGGGGTTGGGGTGTGAATGATTTAAATTCGTGTATAAGTTTCAACTCCCATGCCTTGCAAAGAGAAATGCTAAAAAACTAAGAATGAGAGATAAAATAGAAATAGAGTATGACTGATAGAAAAAGAAAATTAGTGGATTGATGTATAATTTATAGCCTTAATTAGTAACATAATTAAGAAGAATTATAATAATTATGATGGATAACGTGTGCAAAGTTCCCTTTCAAATGCACACGATCCCATTTGAGTAGTTTTGAGCTCATTCTCCAAATAAATAGATTTTTGCTTACGGTTAATAAAAAATAAATGCGGAAGGCCAAGCAATCTCATGCCCAATACACTCGGACCATCTTCTTGGCCCTCTTTCTCTCAAAATCCTTGAGGGCTTTTCGGCTTCAAGCTGCCCAAAAATCTGTCATCACTAGCTGGTATGGTCATACCACAAGTGACTTTTAATGTTTGAATACTTGAACGTTTAGTCAAGTGGGTACTAGGAAATTTAAAAACGGATAGCTGTAAATTAATAAATACTATGAGAAGATAAGTGTATTTGATGTAAATTGATTCTTAATTATCTTATGCTTGAACAAGTTCTGTACCAACACTTCAACACAACACGTTCACAACATGAGCAAACTTGCTTCACCGTCTTCCTTTCAAAGTCCTTTTTAAAAAAAGGTATTGTTGTAGTTACGTAAATGAGCTAACACTACTAGAAGAAACTGATAGGTGATTCACAAAACTGTACAAAAGAGAGAGAGAGAGAGAGAGAGAGAGAGAGAGAGAGAGAGAGAGAGTCAAAATCGGTTTAAATCTCTCGTTGGATGGCTTGTAGATCAATGACCATCATTGGTGAGGGTTTTGCGAAACCTGTTGCCAAGAATTGTTGGGGAAGGATAACAATTAGACACTCGTCCAGTTAATTCCATGATAAGATATTGATAGAGCTAATACAATTAAATACCGTGATGACTAACAAAAAAGTTACATCAATCAATCAAAGAGGTCATAAAACACAATTGCAATAAATTATTCCTAATTTCATAAGAGAAAGTGCATTCAGAAAGCAAATAGATAATCCCCATCTTTGTCTTGAACTTTAAACACTATCAAAGAGTACAAAGACTTTCGATTTTTTATTTTTTATTTTTTGGGAAATGGATAGCTTTCATTTTTCAATTAACGATTTCCAAATAACAAAGAAGGCTTATGGATGAAGGATTGCTTAAAAGGGCTAAGATGGGATGGGCAACCAATTATAAGGGAGGGCTTCAAGTCTACTAAGTAATTGACCTCACGGTAATGGTGGACAACTTGGATTACATGGAGATGGGCTAGACAAGATTTGCATTCGCAAATCCCACCCAAGTTGATTAGTGCCCAAGAAAAAAACCTATTTGCAAATCCCACCCAAGTTAATCAGTGCCCAAGAAAAAACCTATCAAAGATGGAGCACCTATAGGTTTTAACAACACCAATGCCCAACTAGCTTCATAAGTGAAGAAATATACAATCTAGTGGGTCAATCAACGAACACTTCATTATTTAGTCTAGCTAAAGGAGTAAAATTAAGCCTTATAGAGCACAATAATGTACAAATGTGCAAAATTATGGGGGATTGATGTATGATTTAACTTCAAATAGTAACAAAAACTTAGAAGAATTATAATAACTATGATGGATAACATGTGTAGGGTCTTCTTTTAAATGCACATGACCCCATTTGAGCAATTAAGAGCTTATTCTCCAAATACATAGATTTTTGCTTATGGTTCATAAAAAATCATAGTGCAAGGCCACACAATCTCATTGTGAGACCATCCATGAAGAAAGATTTTGCTTATGCCGCCATTCATCAAGGGTACAATTCAGTAACTGACATGCCATTGGTCGACAAAGGCATAGTCCTATTAGCAAATTCATTTGATTCAAGCTCTCTCATTGGGATGCTCAATCCTTGTGATCTACTTCGAACAAAGAAGGCTGGATGTCGAGGCAATGGCAGAGTAATGGAATTACTACTGAGCATGAGAACTATAGTTGCCATGGTGGGTCTAATAACCGGATCTTCCTGAATGCATAGTAAGCAAATGTGCAGGCATCGAAGCACTTGATCTCTTGAATTTGAATCCATGATAGCCGAGTCCAACACTTTCAAGGGCATGCTTTTTCTCCATTGATTCCATGCCTGCAAGAATAAGTTTGGAAAATCTTCATAGGCTTGTCACAGTAATTTGATGACTCATCATGCAAGACATTTGAATCTTGCATAAAACCATATATGACTAAGGAATAGGAGAATAATCTTGTGTGTTTCTATAGGTTAAAGTGCTAGGTTTCTACAAAGGAATTTCAATTTCACTTTACCAAAATTGCAAAGCATGGTGTAATTTTTTGTTGCGGGAGAATGGTGAAACTTACATAACTAGCAAGATATTCACCCCCATCCAATTGGTGATAGTAGTCATTCCTCTTGCCACAAATCATCTCTAGAAGTATTATGCCGAAACTATAAACATCAGATTTCACTGAGAACTCTCCATGCATTGCATATGCTGGAGACATGTAACCATTGCAAAAATGAACATTAGCCACATGTATATTGCAAATATAGATGCAATCATGTAGCATCCTTGAATAGATAAATGAGCAAGTCCATCATCCAATCACAAAGGCATTTATAAGACTTACAAAGTCCCAACAATTTTATCTGTGTTAGCTTGAGTTTGATCAACTCCAAAAATTCTTGCCATGCCAAAATCTGAAATCTTCGGGTTCATTTCACTGTCTAACAAGATATTGCTACATTTGAGGTCACGATGGATGATCCGAAGACGAGAATCTTCATGTAAATAAAGCATTCCTCGAGCAATCCCAGACACTATTTTATAACGTAATGGCCAATCCAATTGTCTCCTTTTTTTGAGATCTGCATCATTGCACTAATATTCATGAATATGCTAGGATGGGGCACCTATTAATAAAACTCAAGGCGAAACTCATCACACAATACCAAAATATATTTAATCGCATTCATCAAAGGTAGCCAAGAAAAACCTATAATGAATTGAAAGAACAAAAACCAAAAGTTTCCAAAGCTAGTGAAAGCTTGAACATTTGATTTCAAACAAATTATACATTTTGCACATAAGAAAGTTCAATTGTAACATACCAAATAAGAAATAATCAAGGCTTTTATTTGGCACAAAATCCGAGTAGTCGTACAAGGTTTCTGTGTTGAAGCTTCGCGACTAATAGAACTTCATTCTTAAATTCATCATCACCCTGTCTTGAGCTTTGAGATAGCCTCTTCACCACAATTGATTGTCCATTAGGAAGTCCACCCTTTATATTTATCATTTAATTCCTTGTTACAACTTCTTAAAAAATTAACTTTAAAAAGCTTTAAATGTCTCTTTTTCTTTGACATCATTATTTTCAATCCACATGTAAAGCGTTCTTGATTGTTTCTAACTATTATGTAATACGTACCTTAAAAACTTCACCAAATCCACCTTCACCCAACTTGCTCTCATGAGGGAAATCATTTGTTGTGGCTTGTATGTTAGCCAAATCAAATTGCAAGGACTCCATGGTAATAAGTTCATTTGCACCTACATTACCAACAACTCAAGTTGAATATCAAATTACATCAAAATGGCTCTTAGTGGCATCAATACTTGGGAACATTGTCACAATGAAGAGGACTAGATTAGACTACCATGGTTGCATCCCCTACCCCAAAGCAATCTTCACTCTCTTGATTGGTCATGGAGGGGGAAAACAAACAAAATCATCAATGCTATAGGAAACAAAGTAATAAGATGAATCTTGTTCCCTTATCACTTCTTAAGGCTGAGGATAGTGTTAGTTCTATTAATTGTAGTGCATATACTACCTTAGCTTTGAGGGAATTGTTAATGAATAGGAGTATTTTGAGGCCTCATTACGTGGCATGTAATGGTAAATCTATGTCACTCTAGTATGACTCATGGCCTCCTAATGGCATATTGTTGGATGTATACCCAAGTAGAGTAGTTCACGATTCCGTTCTTCTTTGAACTACAGAAGTGGCCATCTAAAATTTAACTCCATCTGGAAATGGCTTGATAATAGGTTTGAAGACTTGGTATCATCTAGGCAGTTGTTTGTGGTGAATTTTTCCTTGGTCGTCTTAGAAAGACAAGAGATACTTGCTCTACTGTTTCAAGTGACATTCTTCCACCTACTCAGCTTGGTAGATTGTTAGGAATAGAGAAACAAGAGTTGAATGACATCGAATAATTTGGCTTTCACTCAGTGTGCTGAGGTTTGGATTCATATTTTGGTTAGCTATGCAAGATAAACTACCTATATTTCAAGGAATTGATAGACAGTCTTCTAACCATGGCCAAAGTTGTTGTTTTTTCTATTATGAAAGCACTAAGATTAGATCCCTTATGTTCTTTGGACGCCTTTCTTCTGAAGCTTCAAAGCCAGTTGAGAAACTGTTCAATTTATGGACAGGCCTAGATAGAGGGTACTGGGTTAGAGACGAACCAACTAGGCCATTTCTGGCCTGTTTCCTTATTGAAATGGACCTAGTGCACCCCCTAGTTGTTATAGTAATAGGTATAGGAGATCCTGGGATATATGATTGCTATGGGACATCTTGTCTCTTCTTGGTCGATGAACAAGCTTAACTTATCCATGAAAAAGAGGAATCCAAGAATTCCTATTTGACGACAGATGGAGTTCAATTGACTAAGAAATTTGAAAGAATGTATGGCCACCTCCATTGTTTTATTGACAAAAACATTATGTTGGTTAAGATTTCTTGGCATGGGTTTCTATATCACATCTTAAAAATGAGGAATCTCGAATTGCACCAAACTAATTTACATATTTGAAATTGATACCTCTCTGAGTAAAATACTCATTATTTTACTTAAAATACACGTGTGCATGTACTCTTGAATAAAACTTCCTTTTCTAGCACTTTTGTTAAGCTAACAGAAAATTACTCGTTTGCTTTTTGGAGTAAACCAAATTATACCCATACAAAGAAAAGCCATATTATACTTGGTAGACTTGTTTTAGGTTCTTTCTTGGGTCAAATAATGATATGACACCAAAAAAATGATCAATTAAATTTCAATTTTATAGAAATGAAACATTATTCTTGTGATCCCCGTCTAATAACACGAATTAGTAATAGATCTGAATTATTAGGTTCAATATCTACATTTCTATATTTTTTAATAGTCTTGCGATAATAAGTAAGTTTTCTTTTTTACAATATAATTGATGTAAAATCATAATAACATTATTTAAAGATTTTATTACAGTGACACATCTCTTGTGATGTGCAAATAAGGGAAACAATAATATGTATGCATGAGTATTCTGAATCATATAACTTTAGTCATATAATACTAACAAAAGTTGATACTGGTTGTCATTTAATTGATTATGATATCCAATGTATGTTGGCATCTGGTAATAAGTTTAGAAGAAAAACTATCGATACTTATGGCGTTGATAAATACAGATACAACGTTGTTAAAGCTTGTAATAAGGATTAGTAGTTCCACTTGTTTGATTTGATACGGCTTGTTGACCAATGAAAAAAGGCGTGGACCTAGTTTCTATAAAATGTTTAGCCAACATGTCATTGGTGTTGTAGCTTAATTTAAGCTTATAGAGTTGTCTCGTCCAATTTTAAGATATTGCAGTTTTAGAGTTTTTGTATAACGTGTTACGACCTACCTTTTTTGTCAAGAGGGAAAAAGACATAAGTTTAGGGGTATTGTCTAAAAGGTGGGCCTATAACCCTTGTCCTAGATGCGGGCTCTCCTAGGTCTATACTTCAAGTGAGTTGGGGTATTCAAATTGACACTATAAGGATTTTCTAAAATAAGGAGTTGACACTAGTTATTGGGATTGGCTAAGAAAAAAGATTACGGCACGGGAGCAAACCTTATTTCCTACGTAACCAAAGAATTTATGATCGGAGACTTGATTACATAAATAAATCAACTAGTGCCTTTTGGCACCTAATGTTTGTCAGGTAGTTTGGATTGATTTTTAATCTATTCACTAATATGTGGAGTAATCATGTGTATGCACAATCATTAAAATAATAATTAGCAACTAATGAAAGCATTACAAAAATTGAAAAGTAAAGTGAGAATCTAATGCTAATAAATAAGAAAAATGCTAATTCTAACTAGGCCAAGGGGAAACCTTAGGAGTGCGCAGTCTTATAACAATCGAAATAGAAATGCACAAACGGCGATCTAGCATTTGTCTGTAAGAATTCTCAAGCCCTATAGTAAAGCCCTAAGAGATTATTCAATTGTGCGTACAATTTTATCAATGATTTTCACTCATTTTAATAGAAAAATACTTAAAGTCCAATTTTAAAGATTTTTCATGACTCTTAGAAAAAAAAAATTCTGGAAATTTTTTAATTTTTAATGATTTTTTATTATAAAAATTATATAATTCTTTAATTTTTAATAAAAATATTTTATTTTATTTATAAAAAAAAGATCCGGGTTGTGCTGGGCCCGGACTCGCTGGCCAGGGTTCGCAGGTTGGGCCGCAATAGCGTTTGTGCTCAAGAGCCCAATCCTTTCAATGCCTAGACTCCTGTATAAGGCATACGGGCCCACAAGTTCACCTTTCTAATTGCCTTTTCTTTAATCCAGCCCAACCGGCGAGCCAAATAATAGTTACCTAGCCTAAAATATGACCGGCTCAGCACCCTACTCGGCTGAACTAAGCCCAATGTCTCCTAAACAAAAAGCCCTAAGCCCAACTCCAAATCCCCTCGTCCCGAACGTCCGCACAAGGCATACTCTCTAGCCTTTATTTTTTTTTTCATTTTTTTTTCTTTTACTATTTTTTATTTCTTTCCCACTCTCATCCTTCTTCACCGAGAAGTGAGAACCCACTATTCTTACCAACAACACACCAATGGAAGAGAAAGAAAAAGAGGGAAGGAGGCTGGGCTGGCCCATCTCCAGCCCAGTTTCGCTTCTCCTTTTTTTTTTTTTAAGAATAATTTTTAAATAATAAAGTATAATAATACTATACTTTTTAAATTAATTTTTCTAATATTTAATATTAGTAGTGCAAACATTACAAATGTCCATATGCCTAGTTTTGTTAGGGGCTAAAAATTAATCCATAATTTTTTATGCAATTAATAAATGTTTAAATGAGTAGTTAAATTTAAGTGTCGGCATAACTCAATTTACAAGTTGCAATATTTGACAGAAAATTTCTAACACAACATAGTTACAATTATATTAAACAAACTCTTAATTTGTGTGATTTATATATCTAATTCCTTGCAAAAAATAAAGAAGTATCATAATATGATCAATTCTATGCTATAGATAATTTGCAAAAAAAAAATAAAGGCAAATTATCGATTTACCACTTTTTCCTTTGACGACTTCATACGTCACCTTTCCTCTTCTTCGAAGCAAACAAGTGAGAAAGATAAGTATCATTACACCTCCAGTAGGAATGACAATGACAATAGTTATCATGGTGAATTTGTTGATTTTTCCTGCACACGTGCCATTACATATATGAGACAATTGCCAAACTAATCAAAAAGTCTTTTAGATGAAGGCATGGTTAAAATTTAAACATTCTAACACCCTGCTTAACTATATTGGAATTAGACCTAAGATTGAAGTGTGAAGATTAGTAATTTGACACACACGAAGGGCCTTGGGATACTTGAATGGAGAGGCTTAATCAAGAAACTCTAAACTTCAGTTGCAATTCTAGCATCTATAAGCATTTGGTTACGGGAAAATGATGGGGTTGAAGGAAAAATAAATTCTAGGATGAACAAATCCTATTTGATAACCTATCAATATTTAAATTAAATTTGAAGGAAGAGCATATTGAACTATCATTTGTTATGATGACTACATTATCATCACCTCATACTCCACCTTAACTCATTTACCCTTGCACTTTGAACTGTGATTCCTATAGTTCCTCACCTCATTGCAACGACAACATGGACGTTCTTGATTTTGGACCTTTATTTAGAATGGCTCTTCCATTTGCTACTTCAAAATTCTCTTTGTTTTTCTGTTTCTTAGATAGCCAAACCTTGCATCATATTATATACCATGTTATATTATTGTTGCTTCTTTATCACTCCATAGAGAGCAAGACGGACTTTATCATTTCTGGGGAACTTATCGTGTGCCTAATTAGAAGAGTATTAGTGAAGTTCTCAAAAGAATCCATCTATAGCATTATGCCTTGTTTCTCATTGGAAAAGGCTTCTTTGACATTTTCCAAGTCCATCTTGAATTTGTTAAACTCATCACAACTAGGCTTTGATCGATGTACCTTCGACCATGCTAAATTGAAACATCATTTTGAGTAATATATAAGTAATTATTCAAACCCTTCATTAGTGAAGTGACTCAAGTTTTTCCCATAATGCTGTCACAACCTTTTCTTCGATCACTTCAATCAACACCTTATCTCACAGAATCAACAAAATTATGCTCTTTTCCTTCTTCATCAATTGTACTTCATCAGCGTCTTTCATTTCATTCAGTAACTCATCCTTACTATCCAACTCCTCCACTGATTTTTGGATTGTTGAGAGCACACATCTTAATGCTCCATTACTTGCTCCTCTAATTGGCCTTCTCACTCTCAGCTCGTGCTCCGAACATGATCCCAAATACGTTATTCCATACAATGATCAAACAACAAAGATGCTATTTCTAGAAATACTGAACTTAGGTTTGATATCGATTGTCGTGAAATAACATTGAAGCCAACAAATATTACAATTAAATACTTGCCAGATACTATAACATTAAACTTTTTAGAGAAATCAACCAAATAATAAAAACACCAAATACTTACATGACTCAATTGTTGGTATTTCTTTTATAGGGAGAACAAACGTTAAAGAAATTCACCATGAATTCGTAAAATTAAAGAGTTTCAATTATTGAACCACTCAAGTGTTTCCATGCTTAGATTACACTCAAGGAATTCACAATTTTGTTTACTCACAACCTCTTATGGTCTCACTAAGAGAATTCAAAAAGGAAATAACTAGACACTTCGAGCTCTATCCGTATTTGAATTTATGAACTCTACTTGTAATTATGGCCGCTGCCGAAGCACATGAGCACATGGGCTTAAATCTCTCTGAAAACCCAGCTCACATTAACTCCATGAGCCGCACGATGAGTTGGACTTGCTGGAATTCCTCGGCCAGACTTAAACAGGGACTTTAACTCCAACTGGAATTATGGTGTTCATTTTGCCTTTCAATTCGATCCAGACTTAAGTCTGCAACCAAGTTCTAATCGCGCAAAAATTTGTTTTTTCACACGATACGGGCTGGACTTCAATCGGGTCAAGTTTTCAAACAATGGGTTCAAGCTCAACACTTAATTTTGAGAATTCAATTACAAGTTCAAGCTCGAGACATAATTTAATATACACATTCTCTCTCTCAGCAGGCTCTATCATGCATAATCAAGCTTTGCACTTGGGGACAAACCAAGCCCCACCATAGCCCTTCCTCGATTAACGGCTAGACGGCTATCTGGTTACCTCTTTCTTCGTTGAAAGAGGCCCCCAATGTCCAAACATATATATATATATATATATATATATATGAATAAACTTAAATCTAACAAGAATAAAGTTTAAAATAACTAAGGGAAAAAGAAAAGCGCTCACGATGGATAACATGTTTGTATCGATGATAATTCCTCATCTGCATCTGTAACTAGAGGCAAATCTATTCACCATTTGCCAACTTTTTGATATAGTAAACAGAGACTTGATTATGGACCAAAAAAAAAAAAAAACAACAACAACAACAGAGACTTGATTTTCTATTAAGACAAAATAACAAATAACAAATTTACCACAAAAAAGTAAATCTTTTAGATAAAAGTGACCAAAGAATGAGCAGGTAGCTATAAGAGCCATGATGGAGATAGGACTAGTTTTTACTCTCAAATAGCAATAAATTTAAATTTGAAGGAAATAGAAAGGAAAGTAAGGACATGTTTGGTAATTTTTTATTCTGGAAAATAATTTCTTTTAAAAAATAGTATTTATCTATTTATATTTCTTGGAACAATTTATAATTAAAATAATACATTTAGTAACCACAAAGAATATATAGTTTTCGACAAGAAGAAGAACATGAATGTATTTGGTATGGTCCACAATTTGTAACGTAGAATTTCTTTCAATTTTTAAAATTTTTATTCTTTTTTATTTTCTTCTTGTGGCAATAGGTGGTGAATAGAGACGGTGGAGGGCAATGAGCGGTGAGGAAGAAGAAGAAAATAAAAAAGAAAACAAAAAAAATTATTTTTAGAAATTATTCTTAGAAATAAGAATTTTTTTTATATTTTTTTGTTTCTATTCTAAATCTATTCATTGGCCACTTTTCTATTTTAAGGAACAAAAAAAATAAATTGATATTAATAAAAGGATTTTTGTTCATTTTCCTACTTCGAGAAGCAAAAGAACAAAAAATAAAAAAAACAGAAGTGTCGGCATGCATGCCTTAAATAAACTGAACGAAACTACATTAGTACAGAAATTGTTAATGGCAATATTGTCAATTTAGTGAAAAAGTGCAGATTTTTATTTTTTCCTCTCTTTTTGGGTCGGCAAAAGGTGCAGATTTAGCCGGCGGATATAGTCACACCCTTTCTACAATCTACAGACTTCTATGCAACAACTATTTTCATACCTTGACAAGCTTCAGATCATACGGTCGACGAGGCCATGCACAAAGTCACGGGAGGACAGACTCAGCTTAAAATTGATTATATCCCGGATTTTGATGTTTCAAAAGTTGAAGACTCGTCCCTTCTGTGTCCCATCCGAAGAAAGACAAAAGGAAACTTCCACATACCTTCAGGTGTTGTCACGAGAGGAGGAAGGGGAGGCGGAAGGGGGCCTTCAGATGTCGTAAGCGGAGGAGGAGGTGGTGCCCGCACGGCAGTGACGTTGTAAAAGGGGTACAACTCGTACCTCACGTTGCAGCTCGGGGTCAATGTCCTCGCTCCTTGCTTCCCCTCGAGAATATCAATCGCTGACAGGAGGCATCTGTTACACTCCCACTCCATCAAGTCCGGCGTGCACTGCGCCATCATGTACAGCGTCTGCGAGCTCGTGAACTTCATCTCTGCCTCCGCGAATTTCTTCCCCGACGCGCTGCCTGAAGGCCTATAGGCGATGTCCCTGATGCTCTTTCCAAGTGCTTGCCTGAACCTGGCCCGTTCAGAGATGTTCCAGAGGTTGAGCAGCGTGAAGGAAGGCGTCACTTCCATGACGGAGAAGATGGACTTGTTCGAGTACCTCAGCATGCACTTTTCGTACCAGATCACAGAGACTCGCTGGTTGGGGCATACCTGGCGGATATCCCGTTTTCCAGTGGCGACGCAGTCGCCGCACGTGGCGGTGCTGACGTCGCCACGGCAGAGGAAGAGCCCGTAGGCCTGGTCAGGAGGATTTTGGCCGGCAGTAGCGTTGGCAAAGCCATCGGTGCTGTTGGTGGCGGCGGAGGAGAGGGAAGAGAGGAGGGTGTTGAGGTTGGACTGGTAGGTGGAGTTGGGAGTGAAGAGGGTGGTGTTTGGGCATTCATAATCCAGCAATTCGGGCGACAGTCCAGTACTGAAAGTTTTGAAGAAGAAGAAGAAGTAGAGAGAGAGGGAGACCGCGAAGCAAGATTTCATGGTTGGATCGATGATTGTATTGGCTATCAATTCTACTCGTTCCATGCTAGATCGGCTATTATAGATGAGGGGTTTTTTTGTCTTTTCAAATTATAAAAGGAACAACAATATTTGCGTTGAAGAAGAAAATAGAGAGATAAGAAAAATATAGAAGAAAAAAGTGATTGTCAATTCTATTCGTTCATTATGCACTTTTTGCATCTAATGGATTCACAAAGTGTCTCTACGTGGAGACGTAATCTAAGTTTGGGTGAACTTCATTAACAAATTTTCTCCTGATCTATTTTTTTTTTTTATATTCTACAAGTTATTTTTCTAAAATTCTGCGTATAATCTTTATGATGGATGTGAAGTTTGTAGACCCCTCCTATTCTAGTTCATTTGATATATAGAAAGCAAAAGATCTAAGATCACTTGTGGTTTGCAGGGATCGGTCCCCCCCGCTCCTGACTGAAATCTTTGCCACGCTAGTGGAACAGGGCGATGAGCCAACCATGGAGGATCAAGGTGGGATTTTACTTTAGGGCGCGACTTCGCAAATAGTCTAATCTTGGCAATTCTCGCTTTTGCAAGCTCTTGTTTTAAATGATGTTTTGGTTCCTTTTTGAGTTTATAATATATTAGACTGGTGAAAAATAAAAGATAAATAAGATTGATAAAATGAAGATGGTGTGAATTTTTATTGAGAAAACAATCGATTTGAATTCGTGGAAAATTTCAAGCAAAAAAACCAAAAAAGAGAGAGAGTCCATTGATAATTTTCTCCTTTGTTCCAACTAGGCTCTTTCTCTAAATATATGAAGAGAGCATCAATCATAAAGAGATCCATCTTCATTTATAAGTATAAGTTAATGAAATCCAATACTATAAATTTTGTTGAGGAAACAAAATGATCAAATAGTAAGATAAACTAAACAAGAAAATAAATGAAAACCCAATAGCTTAGATAGTGTTTAATTCCATACATAATTAAAAATCTCACAAAATAATCTCTCAATCGTACAAATAAATTTTTCACGAAATAATCTCTCAATCGTACAAAGAAACTATATAAATTTTTTCTATAAATTTTTTCTATGAGGGAAAGTATATTCCTTGTTCGAAGTTGTCAAAGTTGTGGACAAATAGCAGGGGAGCAAAAAAAAAAAAAAAATCCTCTCTCTCTCTCTCTCTCTCTTATCTCTCTTTTCCCACCATCTTCTTCAATCTTTAGCCATGGGAAGAGTTTGAGTTAGTCTCACCTCACCCTCTCCCTTTTGTTGATTTTGTTTGCATTTTATTGTTCTTTTTTACATTTTCTTCTCTCCCGATTTATATTTGGGATCTCTCTTCTCCTGATCTAACTTTCGATTTGAGAGTTTAAAATCTCTTGATCTAATTCTAGATTTTGATGTTATCCTCTCCCGATCTAAATTTGGGAGTTCAATAAATATACTTGTTGGGATTCAATACCCCTATACTCTATTTGTGTATAGGTTTTGCCTCTAGTCTCAATGATGATTGTAAGATTTTTGGCATTTCATTGAATTATGAAGATTTTCTTTCCATGTGTTAAATTTGTGTTTGTTTAACCTATTCAGTTCTGAGCATGTAAACTTCTTTCTCCAACTTAACAAGCCTACACTTGCCTTTCGAAGTCCAACAAACACTTTTGGACTTAAACATAGATAGAAGAAGCCAACCCTAATTCGTGAAAACAAAATGACACGTGTTGCACACAGTTGCACTAGCCCATTCAACGAGCGACACATGTCACTCAATGGCCAACTTACCAAAAAACATACAACCCCCTCTCTTCTCTCTTGACATGTCGCTCGATCCTTCTCCTCCCATCCTCTCGCATTTTCTCTTCCTCTTGATCTTCTTCGTGCTCTTCTTCCTTGCCAAGTACCTCCTCTCGATCATGTATAACACTTTAAAAAAAAAAAAACATGTATAACACTTGGATGAGTGTAAGCGCTAGCAAGTTCATTATCCGGGCAGCAATAGCACATTGCCATGCAACACACGACCACACCGGCTATGCACAACTTGCACTGCTTGCTAGAGCACCTGTTTTTAGAAATTTTTACAAATTTGTAATTTTCTTTATTTTCTTTTTTTAATTCATCTTCTGATTTCCTACTGACAAGGTCATTGGGTCTCGGCAAATGGCCACCAAAGAAGATAAATAGCAGAATAGGAAAAAAGTAAGAAAGTAAAAGGAAAGGAAAGATGAGAGAAAAAAAAATAAGCATAGAAATTACAAAATGACATTGTTTTCAATCTCATCGAACACATTCCACGTAGGATAATTAGCATTGACTACACCGCCATATCAGTGATCTCCAACATAAATTGGCCAGAATTACTACATTGGAAAACATAAAAAAGTTTAGTACTACAATGATCAAATTGAAAAGGTTATCACTGACTTGGTAGTTATATAATAGGTTTACAACTTTTTGAACAATTTTTCCACTTTTCCACTTCTTTCGTATTGCTGACCATTTTTTTACATTGTTAGTTTATAGGACTTATATGCTTTCAATATATATGTGGTATCTTTCCATCTATTGACTTTAAGTTTTTTTTTTTTTTGAATTGGTTATTCTAATGGAATCATATTCTACTTTAGTTTATTTTGTGTGTGTAGCCCATTTGTCGATTATTTGCGCGTAATTATCTTAGACATGATGAATTTCGTCACAAACTTTGATCTTCACTTTTGCGTTAACACGTTGATCTTTGTCTATATAATTGGTACATAGGTAAAGGATGATAGAGATCGGAGTAGGAAAAGGAAATGGTAGGGTTTTCTTTTTATATTCTAAGAATATATTTCAAAGTGATTTTGTCCAACGAGACTCATACTCCAAACCCCTACCGTTTCAAAGTGCTTTTGTCCGATGCGACTGGACCGCGCGCAGGGGTTTCTTTTTATATTCACCCACCAATCGGTGTCCGGATTGGACAGGTGACCATAAAGTCTCCACAGCAACAATTAAACATAAAATAAAAGGAAAAGACTTAAGATTGAATGATTGCTAATGAATAATGGATCAACCGTACTTTGATCTCTTAAGTCTAACATTGACCATTAATGATAAAAGTCCAAAAATTGTCCAAAAAATCTTAAATATATTATATTTTTGTAAATTTAATCATAAATCTTTTTACATTTTGCTAATTGAGTTCATTCGGCCAATTTTGATCGAAAATTGTTGATGTGGACAACGATCGTTGACGTGGCATTTGGTAAATAATATCTTAGTGATATTTTGAATATTTCATGATTTTTTTCTTTTTTACTTTTCATTGACTTTTTTTTTTCCTGTTTTTCGATTAGGGTTGACAACCTTTGCCACCTACAAGCAAGGGCTGGCCAACCCTCACTGGCCCTAGGTGAGAGCGTCGTGCCCCTTGCTAACTTTGGGTGAAAGCCGCAACGCCCTCACTGACTAAAGTGAGGGCTCACGAGCCCTCACCCAAAATTGGTGAGGGTTGTGGTGAAGGTTCATAAGCCCTCACCGACCCTCACCCAAAAAAAGCAGTCAAAAAAAAAAAAGCAAAGAAAAGTAAAAAAAAAAATGAAAAAAAATAACATTAAAATATTATTAGAAAAGTGTCATATCAGTGCTGGCTATCCATGTCAGCAATTTTCGGTTAGAAGTGTCCAGATTGAATCAATTGGCAAAATGTGTAAAAGTTATGACTAAATTCACAAAATTAAAAAGTTTAGAATTGAATTGGTAAAATTAAAAGATTTTTAATTAAATTGACAAAAGTGCAATAAGTTTATGACTTTTTTGATAATTTCCCGATAAAATTGTAGGGTTATGCAACAGCTATATACGTTGTATTTCCAATGTTTTCAAATAAGCATTTTACAAATGTCAAAAATTTTGCACAATAATCATTTAAGTGTTATAACTTTTTATTTGATCATTTGAGTATCATAATTTTAAAGAAAAAACACTTATATAAGTGGTATAACTTTCAACTGATGAATGTTATCAAAAAGTTATATCACTCAAATGATTGATTGAAAAGTTAAACAACATTTAAATGGTCAAAAAAATTATGACATTCAAATTATCGAGAAAAAAGTTGTACTACTTGAATAAACACCGTATGGAAGTTATCACACTTATGGTATCATTTTTTCCAACATTTTCCCATACATGGCTAATAAGCTAGCTTAGAAAGCTTTATTTGGAGAAAGTTACTAATGCGAAAAACTTAGTTTTTAAGATATATTGAAACTTTCTATTGTATGTCAAAAGTTAGAAACCCTGTGGATAGCGATTGAATTCTAGGTATAGGTTCATAGAGAGTTGTTGTGACCTACCCCTCAGTAAGGAAGAAAATAGGTTTAGAGGTACTTGCTTATGAGATGAGTCGAATGATTAATTCAAATGACAATCTCGAATGGACCATCATTTGCTAACACCATAAAAGAATTGTCGATCGCAAACCCATATCTTGCATTACATTGGACATTTGATTTTCATTCAATTAATCCTATACGAATTTCTACATAAGGAGTTGCCACTAATCTATTGGGATTAGCTGAAAACCAAGTGAAGTATGAGAGTATACTTTACTTTTTATGTAACCAGGAAATTTAGGGTCGGAGACTTAATTACACTAATAATCAATTAGTGCCCTTTTTGTATTTAATCTTGTTTATTTCAAGAAGATTTTAGTAAAACAGTCTGGATGATTTTATATCTATTTACTAACATATGCGATGATCATACGAGTGCTTAGTTATTGAAATAGTAATTAGCAACTAAATAAAGCATTAAATAAATTATGAGGGAAAGCAAGCATTTAACGCTAAGAAATAAATAATGTCAATCCTAACTAGGTAAAAGAGAAGCCATAATCATCATATATAAAGTGTGCAATTAAGAGCATTCTTCTTTTGGACAATTCAAACTCTATGGTAAAGTCATAAGAGCTTGTTCAATTTTTTAGCGCAATTTTCTATATTAATGACTTTCCCATAACTTTAAGAGAAGGCTACCCAAAAGGACTATCTTTAAGCATTCTGGAGGGTATCTAATTTTTTGGAATTTTTAAAGTTTTCTGGAATTTTCTAAATTTTTTTATGAATCTTTGAATTTTCCAAAGTGTTTTAATGGTTTTCTGAATTTTTATATATTTTTTATCTTTCTGTATTTTCTAAATTTTTAATATTTTCTGATTTTTAATATTTTTATTAATTTTAAAAATTTGATTCCTACACCAGATGGTAACTCAATTTTGCAAGTCAAAATTTCTTTCGCAGGTAATCAAAGCAGAAGCTAAATCAAGAGCTTAGTTACTCTGATACCATGAAAGTAAGCAAGAAAGAGCGAGGAAAGGAAGACAAAACGTGAGAGGATATAGATAGTTTAGGGAAAAAATCGTATTTTTCATTTGTATTTCCCTAATGTACAAGCCTCTATAATTATAGTACAGAAAAGCTACAAAAAATGGTAATGGTATATCCTATAAATCAATCTTAATCTTAATCTAATCCCTAATTGATTTTGTGCATGATAATAATCAAAAATGGATTCTCCAGCATATCTTCAGAATCTCAAGCGTATCTTCCAACATAGATAATATCATAAGCACAGATATTCAATACGTTCTCACCCCCCTCAAAGTGATACGCCACAACGGTCAATAACCACACTGAGTGTAAATTGACGTTTTGAGTTTACTACACTGAGAGGATGACATATTAACATAAAAAGAAAGGTCTGAACGTAATCTTCCCATTTATACCCTTTTTTTTTCTTCTTTTCCTTTTCTCTCCCATTCGTATTTTCCTTTGCTTCTTCCTCAGTTCCACGGTAATATCACCACTCTCCTCCTTTTATGATAGAGAGGCAAGCTCAGGGAAGGAAGGGTCGATCCAATGGGCAAGCGATTGCTGCTAGTGGCGAGGCATGACAATGAGGTGAGGGCCGTGTGAGCCACGGTGGAGGTGGAGAGAGAGATTGGGATCTAAGATTTTGTGTTGATTTGCTGCATTCATTGATTGAAAAATACTTTGGAAGATAAAATGACACTTTTTGAAATCTAGGACGCAAAATTATGAATACACTTTGGATGTTGGTCTATGCTCACACCTTATTGGATTCTCCGAAAATTTGTGAATAAATTGCTGTTGGTTAGGTCATCAATAGTTAGGTGGGGGAAAGAAAAGAAGATGAAGATGAACGGTGAGGATGATCACCTTTTTGGTCTCGTGCAAGGGTTACTGACAAGGTCAATTGTGAGGGTGAGCCTTGCCCAGTGACGGCGAGGCCGCCGTCACCTAGCCAAAGCGAGGCTTGGCCTCGCCTAGCCATGGCGAGGTCGAGCCTCGTCAGTGGTCAGTGAGGCCGCCGTCGCCAGATCTAGTGAGGCTCGACCTCGCCATGCTTAGGCAAGGCCAAGCCTTGCCTTGGCTGGGCGACGACGGCCTCACCGTCGCTAGGCAAGGCTCACCTTCGCTAGTGGCCGGAGGGGGCAAGCCTCGCCCTCATTGGCCCTCACCTCTGGCCGGTGCCGGCTGGCCAAATGAAGAAGAAGGTGGGAAAAAAAAATTAAAAAAATTAAAAAATCGATAAAAAATAAAAAATATTAAAAAATTGTTCGCCGACTAGCTGTCCCTGGCCGGTGTCCACATCAATGTCGGCTGGCCAATTTTGGCCGGATAAACTGAATTGGCACAATTGTAAAAGGTTTATGACTAAATTGACACAATTGCAATATGTTTATGACTTTTTTGGTAATTCTCCCGTCAATTGCGTGATTTGCATTCTCTTATTGAGTGGGGAGACCTGACCAACAAAAGTCGAGATAACATGTAACTCTAATATCCCAGTTTAAAGTGATGGCGATGGTGATGGCGACAAAGAGTGCTTTGGACTAGGTTCATATATACTCGTTACCATAGGAACTACTCGAAATGTATTGGTACCAATTGGATAAGTTTGTTGACCAAGTAGAACTCCGTGTAGGCCATGGCTAAAATCTCTGACGGAGGGAGATATCGATGCATTTGTGTGTCTATAAGTGATTTGCACGAAAATTTGCCGAACAACTTTCGCAAGTAGTCCCCTCCTGATGCCAATGGAAACACTTGTAACATCAATTGACTTAAGGATGTGAACTAGTTTGTTCAGCTTGGAAAAGGACGTAATGAAAAATTACTACAAAATGTTACGATGTTTTTACCTTACAATTAGCACGAAATGACTGAACACTCATGTGCAGGTTTCAGATTATCCGCTCTGAGGGACATTGAATTAAATCATCATAGAGTAGCTCCCAGTCATTTACGATCCTTTTCTAAGTAGATAGTAATTCGTAGACCAGGGTGGCAAATGAGAACAATGGTGTAATTTAGGTGAATGACCCAGCGTAGTGTAGATGATCCCCAGGAGAGAGTAATAAATTTTAACTGAGAAAAGGAAAGGTTGCAACCAAGCAACCCATTTTAAAAGGCTCGGGGCATTCTGATATTCAGATTCTCTAGTGAAACACCAAAGAAAACACGACGACGCAGAAAGAAACAAAGGCATACATAAACGGATATGGCTTCTTTTCGGAGAATTGTGGCCGCCATTATCGGTCTTCATTGCATATGGCAGATTGGGAGAGGCATGCCGGACGAGACTGTGGTGCAGCAAATATGCAGCAGAGACAAAAACAACGAGGGAGATGGTTACTGTTTTTATTTATACGGAATTCTGAGAGACTTTCACATCAGCACCGCCGGATTTGGGTATAACTATTATGGACATAATAGAACTTTTCATGTCCAGTGCTATGGTCATGCGGCTTGCAATGATGCCCTTGCAACATCATGCTCACGACGTGCTCCTAACGAATGCTTAGGAATTGGGGCTCACCTCCATCTCGAAGATTGTGGAATGAGATAAGAGGTGTACATGATTAAACTCTTCCCTCTCTTAAAAAATTGCTCTGTGCGTGGTTATTACCTGACGAGAATCCTCCAATCTTCACGGTATTACTACTAGAAACTATGTTAAGACTTAAAGCGACATGATAATGTTAGTGTGCGGAACGTACAATGAAAACCTCATACAAAAACGTTCGGAAACTAAAAGCATACTATATTACGTTAAATGAATAAAGGCGATATGAGGGATTTTATGAAATATTATACGCTTGGGAGAAGGTAGGAAAAAGGGAGGCCGACCACTATAGAATAGCACCGTTTCATGAGCTCTTGAATGATTGTTCCCTAATGGATATTGACAGTAAAGGTTGTGCCTACACTTGGGCCAACAATAGAGCAGGAGCGGACTTGGTTAAAAAAAGATTAGATCGAGTAATATGTACCATGGAATGGCGGGTGACCTTTCCAAACGCGAAGTTCAGGCTCTACCAGCGGTTGGCTCTGATCATAGCCCTCTTCTTCTCGTGTTGCACCCTGAAAGCAAGAAAAGAAAAAAACACTTCAGGTTTGAAGCTTTTTAGCTGGAAGAAACAAAATGTAGGGAGATAATCAAGCGAACATGGACTGAAAATCCCTTAACTGAAAGCAATTTTTTAGACAAAGTTCAAGAAGTGTCAAAGGAACTTGCAAAATGGAGTAAAGATAAGTTTCCTAATGCTGCCCGTCGTATAAGAGAGCTGAAGCGGACATTAACAGAGTTAACAAACAGACCTCCAAAAAGATGCAACAAGGAGGAATCTCGGCAGGTCAAGGATCGAATAGAAAAGCTATGGAGACAGGAGGAAAAATACTAGGGGCTTAGGGTGCATATAAATTGGCTCAAATGGGGAGACAAAAACTCAAAGTATTTCCACGCCACAACAGTATAGAGAAGGCAGCGAAACAGAATCATAATGCTGAAGATAAATGAAGAAACTTGGTGCAGGGAACCGAGCGTACTTAAGCAACATATCCAGGGCCTTTATCAAACACTTTATGAAACCGTGGATCCGAGGCACATCCAGCCAGTTCTAGACCAATGTCCTAGCCCAGTAAATGAGACAATTAATGCACACCTCATGGAAAATGTGAGAATGGAAGAAGTAGAAGAAGCGGTATTCCAACTGGGTTCACTTAAAGCTCCAGGTCCCGATGGTCTAAACGGGCAATTTTATCAGCACTTCTGGGAGGAAGTAAAGCATGAAGCCATCTAGCTAGTACAAACCTTCTTTGAGATAGGTATCATCAATCCCACCCTCAATCAAACGCATATCTCCCTAATACCGAAAGTCAAAAATCCAAAAAGCATAACCCAATTCAGACCTATAAGCCTATGTAATTTCAGCTATAAAATTGTAGCAAAAGTGATGGCAAATAGACTGAAGAGATGGCTACCAGAAATTATCACTTCCGAACAGAGTGCTTTCGTACAAGGCCGGCAAATCCAAGACAATATATTAATAGTTCAGGAAGTTATCCACCAGCTCCAGATCAAGAAGAGAAAAAAGAAGTTCCAAGCTATTCTGAAACTTGATATGCAAAAAGCGTACGACAGAGTAGAGTGGGATTTTCTGGAGGCATGCTTGCTGAAAATGGGATTTAATACAAGATGGGTTGGGCTGATAATGTAATGTGTCACAACAATCACTCTTAGTGTGAAGGTAAATGGGGAGCCTATGCAATCTTTCAAACCATCAAGGGGATTAAGGCAAGGTGACCCTCTCTCACCTTATCTATTTATCCTGGTGTCGAATGTATTATCGTGGTTAATGCATAAGGCTATGGCAGATGGAAGCCTCAAAAGGATAACCTTGAATACACACTGCCCTACCCTATCACATCTACTTTTTGCCAACGATGCAATTTTCTTCCTTGACGAGACTATTTCAGAATGCCAAAACTTAGCAGCTATCTTAAACCAGTATTGTTTTGCCACGGGCCAAGCAATCAATCTCAACAAATCAGGAGTATGTTTTAGCAGGGGCTGTCCTCCAACTCTAAAAAGAAATTTGGCGCAAGAACTTTGAGTGCCGATCATCGACAAGACAGGAAAGTATCTCGGAGTCCCGATGGAGTGGGGTAAATCAAAAAAAGAGATGTTCGCCTGGATCCTAGCTCGAGTAAACATGAAGTTGGAGGGCTGGAAAGAGAAAATACTGTCCAAAGTAGGTAAAGAAACGTTGATAAAAAGTGCAGTGCAAGCTCTACCTCAATATGCAATGTCGATCTTTAAATTACCCATCTCAATATGTAAAGCAATCGAAAGAAGAATCGCATCTTTTTGGTGGAAACAAAATGACAAAAGGAGCAGCTTGCACTAGAAGAAATGGGAAGTATTGAAACTGAGAAAAGATGAAGGAGGGCTCGGATTCAGAGATTTGACAAATTTTAACAAGGCAATGCTGGGAAAACAAGCCCGGAGGTTATCTGAATCCCCCTCAGCTTTATGGAATAGAATTCTGAAAGGATTCTACTTTCCCAATGGAGATATATGGAAGGCAGGGGAAGGGCAGCGCCCATCATGGGGTTGGCAAAGCATTCTGGTGGGGCGAGAAGCTATTGAAAAAGAGGTTGAATGGAGGGTAGGTGATGGCAAGCAAATCAGAATTCGAGAGGATAAATGGCTGGCGTATGGAGTTATAGGTGGCTCGACAAACAAAGACGACCCTAAAATGGTGGCCGAACTTATAAGCGAAGAAAGCAGAGCATGGAAAGAAATAGAAGTTCAAAACCTGTTTGAAGACCGAGTGGCAAACACAATCCTCTCCATCCCTCTAAGCCCAAATCAGGAGGAAGATAATCTAGTATGGAAAGGGAACAAGTCTGGATTGTACACAGTAAAGAGCAGATACCACAAAGTGTGTGCGCGAACTACAGAAACGGAACAAAACAGAGCATCAAGTTCATTCCAGCCCCCTCGAACATTATGGACACAGCTATGGAATTTATCTATCCCCCCGAAGATGCGCATCTTTACATGGAGCATATGCCAAAATGCAATACCCACACGAGAGAACCTATACAAACGAAAGGTGTTACCTGATCCAATTTGCTCGCTTTGCAACACACACCCGGAAACTACCGAGCACTTGTTCCCCCTCTGCAAGTGGACAAAGAATATATGGACAGACCCACAGATTAATCTCATGTGTAAACCCACACACATATCTCGGTTTGACAAATGGTTGAAGGAAAACTTCGACGGCAACAGACACTCACCCGAGAAGGAATTGGTGGCGATGGTCCTATGGTTCATATGGAAAGCCCGCAACAACACCATCTTCAGAGCAAGATTGCTGGACCCGAACAGCATTGTTGACCTCGCACAAGCACACCTCCAAAATTTCAGAAGATGGCAAAAAAAAAAAAAAAAAAACGAAGCTCAGAAACCCACAGATCTGCACTCACCGAGAAGATGGAGACCGTCGGAGAGAGGAACGCTCAAACTAAATGTTGATGGCTCGTGGGTACCAGGAGCACCGGTTGGATCTGTTGCCGGAATACTGAGGAATCATGCCGGACAGGTGATTGATGGCTTTGTGCGTGACATTCGAGTCTCCTCCCCCATGCAAATCGAAACCCTAGCGATTATGCACGGGCTGGAGTTTCTGCAACTCAGAGAGGAGTCGCACGTGGAAGAAGCCAGATCTGAACAAGTACAAACAGGGAAAGTGCAATGCGAGTCTGACTATTTAACTGCAGTGCAAAGCCCAATGGGCCGGGCCGAATACCCTTGGAACGTGAAGACCATTCTTGAACAATGCAATGTAATTTTAGCCCAATCAAATGTGATGCAGGTAGTCTATAGCCCACGGGAAGCCAATTTAGCTGCCGACTGGTTAGCGAAGGCAAACAGAGCAAAATCACTCCCTTAAAACTGGAGATCTAGTCCTCCTCCAGCTCTTTCGGAAATTTTATGCTCGGAATCTTACTTGTCGCCTTCTTGTATTTCTCGTAATTATGAATGAAAGTATCTACATTTTCCGACCAAAAAAATAATAATAAATAAAGGCAATATATTCTTGCAAATCCAGGAATTTCTCATTGCTCCATCATCAGAATTTATTGAGTACTTGATTAAACTCTTGTTGCATAAGATCAAGGATCACAATATTAGAAAGGCATGCTATTCTTTCATCATGCAACACCTCCACTACATGAGTCGACTTGCTTCATCGTTTTCCCTTCTCTATCTTCCAATAATCATGCTATTCTTAGCGTTCCCTAAACTTGCTAACACCATTAGATAATCGATGGGTGATGGGCAAAACTCTACGCACAAGTCAAAATTGGTCCTAGACTCTCATTAGTGATGACTCATAGATCATCGACTATCGTCGGTGAAGGTTTCTTGAAACCTGTCGCCAAAATTTTTAGGGATGCTTAATTTTCTAGCCCCGAATGATAACAATGATACACTCATCCTGTCAAGTCCATGATGAGAGGATTGATAGAGTTAATAATTTAATTACCGTAACAACTAACTGAAAAGATACACCAATCAATCAAAGAAATAAGAAGATAAACAAATTTGTAAGTATTAGAATAATGGAAACATATAGATGTCACCATAGTCATATAAGTAGCGACCCAAATCCGAAAAACATTCATGGCAAGACATCCCTGAATGTTGAATGAGTAGCATGGAAAGAAGTAGATGGTCTATAATCAACACCGTCAAAGGAATTCCCAATGTTAAGATCAGGAACTTCTTTAACCTCGGAAAGAAAATTAGATGTCTACAAAAGGAGAATAGAAGTTGGTTGAAACAGTGATGAAAACACCATAGCAACCTCTTTGAAATTGTCTGATTGAAAAGAAATAATAAAAATTAGATATAATGTTTGAAAGACAAGGGCTGTAACCTTCGAGTAAAAGTTAAGTTCTTACTTTATAAAATTATGAAGGGCATTTTTGGAAATGAAAAGCGGAGAAACACTTTACTCTTTCTAATAGTAACGTACTTTCTGGGTCTATAAAAGGCCTACAGGGAAACGGAGGAAGAACCTCCTAGGGGAGAGTGACCCCTTATGCCCCTGTTCTTAAATGATGGGACTAGTGGGACGGGACCCACTAGTCAGCTGATAGGGGTCGCCCTACATTTGTAGGGGCCCCCCTGACCTTAAACTAAAGGGGGTAAAGGCAGCTCCTGTGCCTCGATAAATATAGCGGCTAGGATACTCCCTGTAAGACTTAGACCTAGACAGGTCCTTAAACTATCCCGTTTGTCAGAGTCAACCCCAAATGTAAAATGGGGTAATAATAAACCGCCGGGGGCATTTGTAACCAAATTACAGGTTCCCCCCGAGCCTGATCCTCGCGATGAGGCCGCCTGACATGCAGTCAACATGGTTCAGGGTTTAGGCCGCCTTACAAGGAAATGAAGGCAGCTGGTTACAAATTTGGTAACGTACTCTTTCTAATAGTAACGTACTTTCCAGAAGAGCAAAAAATGTGTAATTCTGAGCACATAATAAATGAATTCTACTAGAGTTGAGATATTCTTTCGTGCCAAAATATCAAACACAACCGGAACAAATTTGTCCATGATTTCACAAGAGAAATTGCATTGACGATACAAATAGATAATCTTTGTCTCGGGCTATACTACTGAGAAAGAATATAAAGACTCAAAATACTTTGATTTATTAACAACACCAGAACCCAACTAGTTTCAATGGTAAAGAAATGTGTAGTCTACTAGGTCAGCTAACGAACACTTGAATTTGATTATTTAGTCTACACAAGAGTAGTTGGATTGAGTCGTATAGAAGCACAATAATGTACAAATGCGCTAAATTACAAAGGATCGATGTATGATTTAGCCTTGAATAGTAACAAAATCTTAGACGAATCATAATAATATGGATAGACTCTTCTTTTAGCACTCCACTCCCCAGAGCAATTAAAATCTAATTATGTAATTACATAGATTTTTGCTTATTGTTAATAAATAATCTTGGTGGAAAGCCAAGCAATCTCACTAGAAGACCATCCATGAAGAAAGATTTCACTCACACCACCATTCATCGAGGGTAGAATTCGGTAACTGACATACCATTGGTTGACAAAGGCATAGTACTACTAGTGGATTGGTCTAACTGAAGCTCTTTCATTGGGATGCTTAGCCCTCGAGATCGACTTCGGACAAAGAAGGCTGGATGTCGAGGTGATGGCAAGTTAAAGTAATTGTTGCTAAGCATGAGAACTACAGTTGCCATGGTGGGTCTAATAGCCGGATCTTCCTGGATGCATAGTAAGCAAATGTGTAGGCATCGAAGTACTTCATCTTTTGAATATGAATCCATGATAGCCATGTCCAACACGTTCAAGGGTGTGCCGTCTCTCCATTGATTCCATGCCTACAAGAATTATATCGGAAAATCTTCACAAAATTGCAGCATTAATTCAACGACTCATCATGCAAGACATATGAATCTTGCAAAAGATTATATGTGGCTAAGGAATTGAATCAAAAGTGTTTCAGTAGGCTAAATGATTAAGTTTTTACGAAGGAATTTCAATTTCACTTTACTAAAATTACAAGGAGTGCAGTGTAAAGAGTACCACGGTTAAACTTACATAACTAGCAAGGTATTCACCCCCATCCAATTGGTGGTAGAAGTTATTTTTCTTGCCGCAAATGATCTCCAAAAGTAGTATGCCGAAACTATAAACATCAGATTTAACTGAGATTTCTCCATGCATTGCATACTCTGGAGACATGTAACCACTGCAAAATTGAACATTAGCCATATGTCTATTGTAGAAATAGATAAAATGAGCAAGTATGGCATCCAATTACAAATTCATCCATTCTAAAACTAAGACTTACAAAGTCCCCACGATTTTATTTGTGCTAGCTTGAGTTTGATCACCTCCAAAAATCCTTGCCATGCCAAAATCCGAAATCTTTGGGTTCATTTCACTGTCTAACAAGATATTGCTACATTTTAAGTCACGATGGATGATTCGGAGACGAGAATCTTCATGTAGGTAGAGCAATCCTCGAGCAATCCCAGATATTATTTTATATCGTAATGGCCAATTCAATTGACCATTTTTTTGGGGATCTGCATCATTGCACCCAAACTCATTATGTGCTAGCATGTGTCACCTATCGAAAACTCAAAGCGAATATATTTACTCTCATCAATGATAGGTAGCGTAAGAAAAAAACTATAATCAGTTGAAAGAACATAAAACCTTATAATTTATGGTTTCTAGAGCTAGTGAAAGCTTGAACATTTGTTGTCAAACAAATTATGCATTCTTAAGATAAGAAGATTAAGTTGCAACATACCAAATAAGAAGAAATCAAGGCTTTTATTCGGCACAAACTCGTATGCTAGTAGCTTTTCACTTCCCTCCAAGCAAAATCCAAGCAGTCGTACAAGATTTCTGTGTTGAAGCTTTGCAACTAATAGAACTTCATTCTTGAATTCCTCATCACCCTGTCTTGAGCTTCGAGATAGCCTCTTTACCGCGGTTTGTTGTCCATTAGGAAGTCTACCCTAAAGTGTTTTGTATTTATCGTTTAATTTCGTATTACCACTCCTTAAAAAATAACATAAAAAACCGCTACATGTTTCTTTTTTGTTTTTTTATTCTTTTTTATGGCACCATTATGTTCAATTCATATATAAAGAATTCTTGATTGTTTCTAACTAAAATGTAATACCTACCTGGAAAACTTCACCAAATCCACCTTCACCTAACTTGTTTTCAGGAGAGAAATCATTTGTCGCGGCTTGTATTGTAGTGAAGTCAAATTGCAAAGACTCCACAGTGGTAAGTTCACTTGCACCTACATTACAAAAAAAAAAGGTAATTTAAGTGTTAATTATATTGACATTGGCTCTTAATGGTGTTTATATGACTACTGGTGCTTGGGAACGTTAGCACAATGTAGACCACTAGATTAGATAGGTATGATTGTCCCACTACCCCAAAGAAATCTTTTCTCTCTTGACTGGTCATAAAAAAAGAAAAATCATGAATATTATAGGAAACAAAGTAATCAAATGAATCTTTTATCATGATCACTTTTTCATGCTATGGGTGGTGTTAGGTCTACTAATTGATGTGTAGATGCTACCTATAGTTGGATTGATAATGGTGAATCTATATCACTCTAACATACCTCATGGCATTCTAATGGGATCTTCTTGGATGTATACCCAAGGGATCTTGCTAGATGTATACCCAAGGAGAGTAGTTTATAATTTTAATCTTCTTTGAACTATAAAGGCGGTTGATATAATTCATAACTCTAAATGGAAATGGCCTAACAAAATGTCTGAAGACTTGATATCAATCTAGGTACCTGTTTGTATTGGGTGGTTTTGGGCTTTTCTCACTCCAAAAGCTAGCTGAAAGTGTAAAGTTTTTTCTTATACTTATAAACCGACTACTAACCCATTTTGCAACAAATGTGGGACAACCTCAATAATCTCCCCTCACACACCAGGCTTGAGTCAAAGCTACAATAACTTGTAAACTTGCGTGAATATTAGATCTAGACTTGTTGGCAACCTATACTTTGATACTAATGTTAGGTGGTCTTAAGCCTCTCTCACCCCCAAAAACTATCTTAAGGTTTTTCCTTATATTTATAAATCGACTATTGGCCGCTACCGCAACAAATGTGAGATAACTTTAATAATCTCCTCCTAACACATCAAGTCTAGGTTGAAGTTGCAATAACCCGTAAGTTTCTTGTATGATTGTTGGGTCTGGACTCATTGGCAACCTAGGCTCTAATACTAGTGTTGGGTAGTCCTAGTCTTCTCTCACCCTAAAAGCTAGCTTAAAGAATGGGACTTTCCCTTACACTTATATACTGACCATTAGCTCTTTTCATGATCAATGTGGGACAACCTTAACAATCTCCCCCTTACACAAGAAGCCTTTGGTCAAAGTCACAACAAACCATAACTCTTTTGTGTGACTATTGGGGTGTAGACATGTTGGTAACATGGATTCTAATACTAGTGGTGGAAAAATCTTAGGTTACTCTCACCCAGAGCTAGCTTAAAGGGTGAGGTTTTCACCCACACTTATTAATCAACAATGAGCCCCTTCCACAACCGATGTGTGACTACCTCAACAATCTCCCCCTCACATATTGAGCATGTGTCGAAGCCACAACAAATCGTAACTCTCCCATGTGATTGTTGATTCCACACTTGTTCGCAACTTGGACTCTAATACCAATATTAGGTGACCTTGGGCTTCTCTCATCTCAAAAGTTAGTTTAAAGGATGAGACTTTTCCTTACACTTATAAACTGATTACTAGCCCCAATCACAATAAACGTGGGACAACCTCAACAATCTCTTCCTTACACATTGGGCCTAGGTCGAAGCTACAACAACCCGTAACTTTCCCATGTAACTATTTTGTCCAGACTTGTTGGCAACCTAAACTCTGATATTAGTGTTGCGTGGTCTTTGGACTCTCTCACTCTAAAACTAGCTCAATGGGTGAGACTTTCCCTCATACTTATTAATTGACCATTAGTCCCTTCCACGACAAATGTGGGACAACCTCAACAATCTTTTCCACGCACATTGATTCTAGGTCGGAACCACAATAACTCGTAACTCTCTCATGCAACTGTTTGATCCAAACTTATTGGTAACCTAAGCTCTGGTACCAGTGTTAAGTGGTCTTGGACTTCTCTCAAAAGGTGAGATTTTTCCTCACACTTATATACCGACCACTAGTTCCCTTCACAACTGATGTGGGACAACCTCAACAATTTGTGGTAAGATTTTTTCCACATCTTCTTTGTAACACCACGATACTAGCACTGTTGTTTCTAGTGACATTCTTGCCTCTGCTTTAGCTAGGGAGATTGTCAGGAAAAGCAATGCAAGATAACATTGAGATTAGATCCCATTTGTTTGGCCATAGAAGATAAGCTACTTATATTTCTAAGAACTGACAGAGAATCATCTAATTATGGCCAGACTCTATGTTTTTTGTATCATGAAAACGCTGATATTAGATCCCATTTGTTCTTTGGATTTAGTTTCTCTAAGCAAGTTTGGAAGAGTGCCCTTCAGCTTTGTTGTACTAATAATGATATTGGTTATTGAGATTTTGGATTGTTTTGATGCAGCAGCCTATGAAAGGGAGAAATTTTGATCGTGTTCAGTGAAATTTTTGTAGAGTTGCTGTGTTATTTCATCCAGAAGGCAAGAACTGAGCTGTGACTTTCCTAAACTACTCCTTCGATTGATAGCACTATAATTGCTGGTGGAGTCAATTACACTTCGAAGGTTGGAAGTGCATGAAGAAGAAGAATTGGAATCCTCCATTTATGGAATACTATCTCTTGAATCTTGATTGTTGTTGATTGTTTTCTGGTGGTGGTTGTTGTATAAAGGGGTGATCAAAACTAGGATGAGTCAGTTCCCAATCTAGATCTGGAACAGAACCAAATCGGTTGGTTCCAAACCAACCTTTTCCATCAGCTCATTTTTATATTTTGGGTAATAATTAGGTTTATTATTTAAAAAAGAAAATTTGTATTCTTTTATTACCAAACTTGTCATGTTTAAGTGGTCACGTGGTTACTTTCCATATAGAGAACATATTTAAGTTGGAGGTACTGGCTCGAAACCAAACGAACATGGATCGGGTTGGCTCCCAAGTTGGAATAGATCCAATGCTCATTCCTAGTTGTATAGCAGCAGTTATAGGAGTTCCTGATATATTTGTTTGCTGTGGTATATCTCATACTAAAGTCAATATGGGTTTCTGGGGGAACTAGTCCTGAACTCTTCTTGGTCGATGGACAAGCTCTATCGTTTATTGACCAAAAACATTCTATTGGTTAAGGTTTCTTGGCATGGTTTTCCAGATCAAATCTTGAAAATGAGGAACCTTGAATTGCACCAAACTTATTCACATATTTGATGTCGATACCTCTCTATCAGTATGATCCTCGTTCTTTTACTTAAAATACATGCATGTCCATGATTTTGAATAAAACTTCTGTTTATTTCATGTTTGCTGAACTTACGGAAAAGTATTCGTTTTGTGGGGTGATCCAAATTGTAAAAGTATTATACTAGGGTAAACTATTTTAATTTTGAATTTGTTTCATATCTTTTTTCAGGTCAATTGATGATGTAACGTGTCTGGAATCATTTTATGCTTAAAATATGGCTAATTTTGTTTCATATTTATAGAAATCAAATAGTATTTTTGTGATTTTTATTTGATAATAGGAACTGGTGACAATTTAAATTACTACATTTGATAGGTCTATAGAATCCGTAAGTAGTCCTACTATAATATGTAAGCTGTTCTTTTTTAAATCTACTTGCTGTGAAATCATAATAGCATTATTTTACAATTTTATTGCAGTGACACAGAACTTTTTCGATATATAGGTAAGGGAAGCGACAATATGTACCGGTGCGTATCCTAAATCATATTATTTCTGCCCCATATATCAAATGCAGGCATTGAGAAATAAGGAAAACTACTGATATTTAGGCATTGAGAAATACAAATTCGGTGTTTTTAAAGCTTGTAACAAGGATTAGCTCGACTTATTTGACTTGGCAGGGCTTGCCAGACCAGCTTGAGTTATGAAAGAAGGGATTCATAAAATGTTGAGCCAACATTTCACTGCTATAGTAGCTTAAATTAACTTTATGGAGTCGTCTCATCCAATTCTAAGGTATTACAATTGTAGAGTTTGTATTACCAAATTCACAAGTTACTGTTATGTCAAATGGACTCTTAATCTGTATGATTAGTATTTTGAGTCCTTATGAATAATAATGAAGTTTTATGATATAGATCCTTTAAGAAAAAATAAAGGCTAATGGTCAATTTACCGCTTATTCCTTCGACGGCTTCATTCGCATTCGTCTTCTTTCTTCGAAGGAAACAAGAAGTGAGAAAAAGAAGTACCATAGCACCTCCAACAGGAACAGTAATGGCCACAGCTATCACGGCCGATTTGTTGCTTTTTCCTACTTTGTTGCTTTTGCCTGCACATGTCGCATTACTTGTACAAGACAATTATAGGAGCTTTTTAAATTAGGCTTCGTTTATTTTACGAAAAATGAATGATTTAGAAAAATATATTTTCCAATTTGATTTTTTGTATCGAAAATAATTAGTTGATAAAAAATATTTCTATTAGTAATAATAATATCTATCTAAATATTTTTGTGGATGATGATAATATTTTTCGTTGACTCATTTTTATAATCGATATAGCCGATCATTAATAAGAAAATGTTATCCAAATATTTATCTTCGTTAAACAAACGTATCCTTAGATATTTCCTATATTGTTTTACATGCTCTAAGATAAAGTATCTCATCCATAGCAAAATAAAACCACTAGATTTAGTAAATAGAGACGAGACATTATTTTGTACAAATCAAATGCCAATTAAGAATGCACCACAAAAGTGAGTCTTTGAGATAAAACTGACAGAGAATGGGCAGGTTGCTATAAGATCAATGATGAAAAAGAGGCTAATTTTCATTCTTTAAATAGCAATAAGATTAAATTTTGAAGGAAATCCACGATAGAGAAGTAACTAAAATAAACCATTGAAGGCGATATTGTCTATTTAGTAAAAATGAGTGGATATAGCCTCATCCTTTCTAAATTCAGCAAGACTTCCAATCACAAGTTATTGTCATTTGATTTTTATCCTTTCCCAAAGCATCTTGTGAAGATAAAATTAATGTTGAGCCTATAGTGCCATTAAGCAAAACCAAGGCAAATTTCTCGTGTTCAGATCTGAAGATTAACATTGACAAGCTTCAAATTGACAAAGCACACGATGCAATAGCCGACTAATGGCTAACAAAGCCATCGGCAACTTTTCAGTTTGCAAGGTCACAGAAGGATAGGCTCAGCTTAAAACCCAAACTAATATCAATTCCATATGTTTACTCCAATTAATTTGTGCCTCATAAAATTATTTAGTAAAAACGGACCAGCACAATTTAGTGAGTAGAAGTTTCCTTTCAATTTTTTGGAATTAGAATTCCAAGTCTAATAGACGTGGCCTAAAAGGGGTGGAAGAGAGGCAAAAGAAAAGTTCGATATACCTTCAGGTGTTGTAACCGGAGGAAGAGGGCCTTGGGGTGTTGTTACCGGAGGAGGAGGTGGGGCCAGCAGGGCGGAGGCATTATAGAAAAGGTACAACTCGAACCTCACGTTGCAGCTAGGAGTATTCACCCTCCCTCCTTGCTTCCCCTCCGGAAGACGCGGAATCACCAACTGGAGACACGTGTTACAGTCCCACTGCGACAAGTCCGGCGTGCACTGCGCAAACGTGTACAGCGTCTGCAGGCTCGTGAAATTGGCCGTAGCGACTGCGACTTTCTTCCGAGAGTCGCCGACCGAAGCGCTCCAGGCAGCGCCTTCGATGGTTTTACGGAGCACTAGCACGAACTTGGCCGGGTTACTGATGTTTTCAGGGTTGTACCACGTAAGAGCAGGCATCTCTTCCATGACAGAGAAGATGGGCCGGTTCGAGTACCGCAACATGCAATAGTCATACCAGATTATGGAGACTCGCTGGTTGGGGCATAATTGGAGGATATCTTGTTTTCCGGTGGCCACGCAGTCTCTGCAAGAGGTGGTGTCAAGGTCGCCTTGGCACAGGAAGAGCCCGTAGGCCCAGTCAGAAGGGTTTTGGCCGGTAGTGGAATTGGCGAAACCATCGGTGCTTTTGGTGGCAGCGGAGGAGATGGAAGAGAGGAGGGTGTGGAGGTTGGATTGGTAGGTGGAGTTGGAAGTGAAGAGGGTGGCGTTTGGGCAATTATGATCCAGATATTCCGGTGCAGCCTCAGTACTGAAAATCTGGATGAAGTAGAAGAAGAAGAGAGAGATGGAGACGGTGAAGCAAGAATTCATGATGGATCGCTTGGGCCTGCGGCACGGGTTGGGGCACGCAATTACAGCAAGAAGAAGGGTGCGGTCTGCTCTCGAAGTATGAAAACAAATCCGGACAACCTCGTGGTCCACACACAATGATACGGGATAAATTTTGCGACCGATTCTAAACTTACTATACGGAGGAGAAAATTAATTAAAAAGATTATTTTGAAATTTCGCATTATAATCTAAAACTAAATTAACATAATTCAAAAATTGAGAACTAAATTAATATATATACACAATAAGTTTAGGGCAAACAATTCTTCTGAACGACATGTAAATGATGGATGATAAATACAATATTAGATAATTATGAAAAAAGGGACACCCAATTGAAATTCGAGTAATTTTATGATGACATGCTTTTTATAAGAAAAATGGAATTGACATTAGGACAACTTAAAAGGTGAAATATCAATCCTCTTTTGGAAAATTTAATACCAAGGCGCACCATGGCAAATTGGAATTTGTGGACAAGTTTTGAACAATTTAGGTTGCGTTTAATAATATTTCTGTTCTCAAAAATAATTTGTTTTTCAAAAATAGTTTTTTTTTTGTCATTTTTATTTTCTGGATGAGTTTTTTAGCAAAAGAACACATTTAGTAATTGTACAAAATTCATATTTCAAAAATAGAAAAAGAATATAAATGCCGCAATAGGGGGCCAGCGGTGAGGCTACGGCTGCGAAAGAGGAAGCTTCGGATGTAAGGGGGCGAGCGATTGTGATGGCTAATGAGGCGATCAAGAGAGAGAGGAGGAAGAGGAAGCGGTAGCAGTTAGGGTTTTTGAGGGAGGGAACTCAAAAAAAATACATATAAAAATGGAACTTTGATGGGACTTTGCGTGATTTCTTTCTATAAGGTGGGTGGACAAAAGGGTGACTTGAATTTCTAATAAAGGAAGTGAAGCCTGACAGGTGGGTGTGAGGGAGTTGTTTTGGGGGTGGGGGGAGTGAGGGAAGGAAGAAACGAGGGAAATAAATGAGGGAGTGAAATAAACTTGGGGCATGAGGGGATGTTGCAATTTTTTATCAGAAAAATAAGATTATAAAGTGATTTTCAAAACTAAGAATACTAAATGTTGAATAATGATAAATTTTGATTGTTGTAAAAGATCATAAATTTATTTAAATTAATTAATTCTAATTTCTTGTTAGTCATTAATTTCATCAATAATTTTTGTTAGTGTTAGAAACATGTCCCAAAATATAGATATGCATTAACTATGAATATATATTTTGAATTTTCTATGAATAGATTTATTAATATTATTAGTATGAATTTATTGTAGGCTCTTTTTTTATTATTTATTTAAATTTGAATTTAAATTAAATTAATTAAAAATAGAAATATTCATTTAATATACAACGTGTCTTAACTTATCGGAATTCTTTATTTTTGAAAAATGACGTATCGGCGTGTCGTGTCGTGTCGTGTCGCGTGTCCATGCTACTTAGGTATTGTCCAATTTGATTTAGTAATTTCCTAAATTTTTAAAAGTGACTTTTGGAAATTGTAGGTGGACTTTCTAGCAATGAGCAAATCATGGAGGACCAAGGTCGGATTTCGCTTTCGGGCCGACTTCGCTAATAGTTTAATCTTGGCGATTCTCAATTTTGCTAACTCTGTTCTAAATGTTTCGATTTCTTTTCAAGTTCATAACATAATCAACTGAGGAAAAAATAAAAGACAAATGAGATTGCCGAAATGAGGAGTGTGGTGCAAATTCTTATTGAGAAAAAAAATCAATTTGAATGCTTGGAAAATTTCTAGCGAAGATCAAAAATAGAGAGGGAGAGGGGAAGAGAATCGGTTGATAAGTTTTTCTTTTGCTCCGACTAGGCTCTTTCTCTAAAGAGAGAGGCTAAATCCAAGCCCATCAATGATACATCCACTCGGATTCACCTTCACTCAGAGCTTAAGCTAATAATCTGTGAAGCTGGTAGGCCAACTAATATACCATCAATTGCTCCACGCTCTCAAGATCAGAAACAGAAATAATACGTTGCGCTGCTGAAATTATTCTAGCACATAAACATTTTTCAGCTTAATTATTATCCATTCTCCACTTGCACCTTCCCTCGGTACGCAGTCCGCGACCCCACCGGCCGTGCACAACTTGCACCGCTTGCCAGAGCACTCATTTTCAGAAATTTTTAGAAATTTGTAACATTCTTTATTTTTATTTTTTTAATTCATCTTTCTGATTTCCTACCGGCAATCATGGGGGTCTCGGCGAATGGCCGCCGAAGAAGATAAATAGTAGAATAAGAAAAAAAGGAAGAAAGAAAAAAGAAAGGAAAGAAGAGGGAAAAAAATAAGCATAGAAATTACAAAACCACGTTGTTTTGAATATCATCGAACACATCAAATCGCCAACCATTCTATGTAGGATAATTAGCGTTAACTAGACTGCCATATTATTAATCTTCAACCTAAATTAGCTGAGGTAACTACATTGGAAGACATTAAAAAGTTTATTACTACAGTGGCGAAATGAAAAGCTTATCACTGACTTGGCAGTTATATAATAGATTTATAACTTTTTAAACAATTTTTCCACTTTTCCACTCATTTCGTATTGTTGACAATTTTTTTTTGACATACAAAAAAAGGTATCTCACGTCGTTTGTTTATGGGACATACGCTTGATATATATATGTGGTCTTTCTTCATTTATTGACTTAATTTTTTTAATTGGATATTCTAATGAAATCATATTTTACTTCACATTATTTTGTGTGCGTAGCTTGTTTGTCAATTATATGCCCATAATTGTCTTAGACATGATGAATTTTGCCACAATCTTTGATCTTCACGTCTGTGTTAATACGTTGATCTTCATCTAAATAATCGGTACATAGGTAAAGGATGATAGAGATTGGAGTAGACAATAACGGAAAGGAAATGGTAGGGGTTTCTTTTAATATTCAAAGATTATTTTCTCCAACACGGCTCTTGTGGCTCGGGTCAAAGTGCTTTTGTCCGACGAGACTGAACCACATGCTAGGTTTTTTAGGCAACCGCGCCACACTAGTTAGATCGCAAGTGCCTTCAATTGATAGTGAGATTCTTTTTATAATTTTCTTTTCCTCTTTATTTGATCTTAAATTACCAAATATTTTGCCCTATTTTATTCGAGATTTACTAAATAAGAAATACGCCATTTCAAGCAAACGTATCCTCCTTCTCCTCCTGGCAAAGGAAGTATGAGCCTCGGGATCAATGGTCCCGTCATTGAAGCAAGTCAATTACGTTATCTTACGTTCTTCCAAAGTAGAATAATGCTTACTCTGTTGGATTCTTTGGTCCTCATCCCGAGCAGAGACTTTGGAAAGAGAAGTCTAAGGATGTAGACGTAACTGGAAATGAGAGAGAGAGAGAGAGAGAGAGGAATCTTCATTCTAATCTTCGCACTAAAAAAAAATGTAGGGACTCTTGTTTCCGATTCCTTTTTCCAACGAAGGACGTGCCTTTTCTATGGAAAAGTTGTTAGGTGCCTGGGAATTTACGGATTAAGATCCTCTAATTGCCCGGGCGTCTTGCTAATTTTTATTTATGAATAAACTTCACATGCAACTAAATTTTATTATGGATTAAGATTCTCTGAAATTAAGGTAAATTGACATTATTTTTTCTTTCCTGATGAGTGTAATTTGACATTTTGAGTTTACTACATTGAGAAGAGGACCTATTAACACAAAAAAGAAAGATCTGAACTTAATCTTCCCATTTATAATTTTTTTTCTTGATTTCCTTTTCTTTCTCGTTTATGTTTTTCTTCGCTTCTTCCTCAGTTCCACGGGTAATATCACCGCCCTCCTCCTTTTGTGATAGAGAGGCAAGCTCGGCGAAAGATAGGCCGATCCAATGGGAAGCGATTGCCGCTAGTGGCGAGGCACGACAATGAGGTGAGGACCGTGTGACCCACGGTTTCACCAAAAAAATTGTGAATACTTTGTTATTGGTTAGGAGATGAACAGTGAGGATGGTCAGCTTTTTGGGCTCCTACAGGGCTCACTGACAAGGTCAATTGCGTGATTTGCGTTCTCTTGTTGCCGGGGGGGAGGGGAGACTTGACCAACAAAAGTCGAGATGACACGCAACTCCAATATCTCAGTTTCAAGTGATGGCGATGGCAACGGAGAGCGCTTTGGACTAGGTTCCTATGTACTCGTTGCCATGGAAACTATTTGAACTTTCCTTGGTCTTACATGAGGAAAAGTATTGATCCAATTGGACAAGTTTGTTGACCTGGTACAGCTCCTTGTAGGCCATGGCTAAAATCTCCGACGGAGGTACACATTACTGCTGCTTCACGTAATGCATTTGCATGTGTATAAGTGATTTGCATGAAAAATTGCCGAACAACTTTTACAGGTAGTCACCTCCTGATGCCAATGGAAATACTTGCAACATCGATTGAGTTAAGGACGTCTATTAGCTTGTTCGGCTCAGAAAAAGACTTATGAAAAATTACAATGAAATGTGACGATGTTTTTACCTACAATTAGCACGAAATGACAGAACACTTGTATGCAGGTTTCGGATCATCCGCTCTGAGGGACATAGAATTACTTCATAGTAGAGTAGCTCCCGGTCATTTACAATCATTTTCTAAGTATGTAGTAATTCGTAGACCAGTGTAGTGTAGACAATCCCCAGAGACATGAAGTTCTTTTATGAGTGACAGGAAAAAGTGACGGAAAAGTGCTCTAATAATTTGATTTTCAAATGGTTTCGTATATACGAGAAAATTCTTTTGGAAAAGTTATGCAAAGTTGACAAAATACGATAATAATCAAGCTATTGATTGACAAATTACAAAAGCCAGGCATCGTAGCAAAAGTCAAACTACGATGCGAAGGCCACGTCGGCATTGAGAGCGGGTGAGGAGCGAGTGCTCGTTTAGCATTAATTCTTTTGCTCTAGTCAATAGTCATGATCACCTACTGCCCAGTTCGAAAACGTGTGCTTCTTATTTGAGACCTTGGTGAGACTAGCAACCGAAACCTAAATTAAATGTGAAAACCTAGGTTTACATTGATTTTTTGTTCCCTATAGGTTTTTAATACTGACCTAAATGATAAGATTCTGTTTTTTGTTATTCTTTTAAAGGCTTTGGCTTTTGTGGTTGTACAGCAATAAATACCAATTTTGGCAATCAACTTTGGAAGCTTCATATTCCGATTGCAAAAGATGAGTCCCACAAATGCGCCGTTACAAATATAGCATAACAGTACCACTAGGCTAACAGGCTCTTATTACAAAGAGTCTTTTTCTAATTTTCATCTTTAAGGCAAAATCTCAATGCTATGTAAAAAAGCTTTCAATTTTCATTTACAACAAGGAAATAGAAATGTCAGTGTCAATGATGGCCCAAAATAAACAGGAAAACAAAATTATCTAATGAAGGTTCTTGACAGGAATGTCTTGCTAACTTGCTATGTCAATTGGAAATATAATACTTGAATCCGTAGTACCACAATGAAAACAAATTTTCCAACGATTGTCCGTATTGACCAAATAAAATCAAAAGTTGAAAAGTAACATGTGTCGACTAGTTAAAACCTCAAGCCATAGAGTTAGATTTATTAAAATTAGGTTACAAAACTTCAAAAAAAAAAAGTTTACAAAACTGTTTTTCTAGGAGATATGTACGATTGTGAGTGATCCTCTAAATAATCTGTTGTATACAAGAACCAATAATGGCCCGATACCTCATTTAAAAAATTAATTGTATAAACTAATCCTAGTAAGTCTAATATTTTCCTAAAACAAAACCCCATAATGTTGGCTCAGTGGTTTAGAATTTGGAGATGTATAGAGCCAACTTGGTTCCCACAAGGGTTATTGATTTGCAAAATCAAAAGGGATCTTCTTGTCGTTAAAAAGGAAAATCTCAAAACCAAAAAATTAAAGATTCTACATGGCTTACATTAGCGCGACCAACTCTGTATAAATTTGAATCTATCTTTAAAGTAAAATACTTGGCTAACTGTACGGTTAGCTTGAAAAAAAGAATGTCAATCCTGAGCTCACACATTTTCCATGAGAGGGAGAGAGATCCATGTTTATCTTGGAAACTTCTTCTTGCTTGTGTTTGAGAAAGGAAACTCTTGTGGGTGTAAAAGGAAAGAGAAGGCAACGTAAGACATCATCTCACTCCTGCATTCGTTTTGTCAAGGAGACACCGTGCGGGACCCATTGCGTAGAAATGCAAAGCCGGCAATAAGGAATAATTTGACTTAATATGTAATTTGACTTTTGGGACCACCTTCTTGGCCCTAAAAGTCCTTGGGGCTTTTTGGCTTCAAGCCGCCCAAAAAACTGACTGCCGTCACTAGCTGGTATAATCATACCGTGTGACTTTTAATGTTTGAATACTAGAACGTTTTGTTAGGTGGGTGCTAGGAAATTCAGAAATAGATAGTTTATTAAATTAATGGATATCAGGAGAAGATAACTGTATTCGATGTAAATTGATTCCCAATAATCTTATTCTTGAACAAGTTATGTACCGAGACTTGAACACAGCAAGTCCACAACATGAGCCGACTTGCTTCATCGTATTCCTTTCGAAGTCTTTCTAAAAAAAGGTACTGTTGTAGTTACATAACTGAGCTAACACTACTAGAAGAAATCGATGGGCGATGGGCAAAACTATACAAAAAAAAGAGAGCCAAAATTGGTTTGAAACTCTCATTATAGATGGCTTGTAGATCAGTAGCCATTGTTGGTGAGGGTTTGCCAAAACCCATCAGCCAAAAATCGTTGGAGAAAGATAACAATCAAACGCTTATCCTAGTCAACTCCATGATAAGATATTGATAAAGCCAATATAATTTAAATACTGTGACAATTAACTAAAAAGTCACGTCAATTGATCAAAGAACTCATAAGACACAATTGCAATAAATTTATTCTTGATTTTGTTAGAGAAAGTGCATTCACAAAGCAAATAGATAATATTTGTCTTTGTCTTGAACTATAAACAATGGCAAAGAACACAAAGACTTTCGATGTTTATTATTTATTTATTTATTTTTTATTTTCGGGGGGTAGGAGATGGATCGCTTTCATTTCTTCAACTAAGGATTTCCAAACAACAAAGAAGGCGAAGGAAGACTTGCGGGTATGGCTTCAGTAATGAAAATTCTGATGATGAAGAAGAAGGAGAGAGATAGGGAGACGGCGAAGGAAGACTTCATGGTTGGATTGATGATTGTATTGGCCTAGCGAGATCGGCCCGGAATTGTAGGAACGATGATGTTTGAATTGTCGTCCCATAAATTTGGTCTCATGCAACTTGCGCAACACGACTTCATCGAAAAGTCTCGTACAACTTTATGATGGATGTGTTGTTTTTGGACCAATGATGTTTGAATTGTCGTCCCATTGATTTGGTGGGCCCATCCCTACAAGTTACACACGCTTGCACGACATTACACCATCGAAAAGTCTCATACAACTTCATGATGGATGTGTAGTTTCAAGACCCCTCATATTCGAGAAATTAATTAACTAAATAGAGAGCAACAGTCTAAGATGATTTGTGGTGCGAAGGATCAGTCCCACCCCACTCCTTACTAAAATCCCGGCCGTTGCTTGCTCAATTACAATGGTCCGGTTCAGTTTGATTTGGTTAGTTCCTATAATGAGAAATCAAAGATCACCCTTTGAAAACCGAGAGTGACCTTTGAAGACTGTAGATCGACTTTCTGGTGATGACCAAACCATGGAGGACCAAGGTGGGATTTCGCTTTTGGGGCAACTTCGCTGATGGTCTAATCTTGGCAATTCTCGATTTTGCAAGCTCTGCTCTAAATGATGTTTCTATTTCTATTTGAGTTTATAACATGTTAGACTGGTGAAAAATAAAAGATAAATCAGACTAGCAAAATGAGGAGTTTGGTGCGACTTCTTATTGAGAAAACAATCAACTTGAATCCGTGGAAAGTTTCTGGCAAAGAACAAAATTGAGAGAGAAAGTTGGCTGATAAGTTTTTCCTTTGCTCTGATTAGGCTCTTTCTCTAAATATACAGAGATCGTTGAAAGAGAGGGGAGATCCGAGCCCATCAATCACATGTCCACTCATCCACTCGGATCCAAATTCACTCAAAGTTTAAGCCAATGATCTGTGAAGCCTGTAGGCCAACTAATATAATATCAATTGCTCCACGCTTTCAAGAACAGAAACAATGTTATAATAGGCTTAGAAATAATTCGTTACCCAGCTAAAATTATCCTAGGACATAAGTATTTTTCAGCCGTTGTTCTACCAGGACAGATTTTAAATTTTCCACAAAATTGGAATTTACCCAAATTAATGCTAGATACCCCAAAGTCACGCTGGTCTAGGAATTATGCTCATGCGAAGCGGAGATCACGGCTATGAATAATCGTGTTTTTATATGAATAATCTTTCTCCTCATGTCCTCGCCGTCTTATTTTCTCGTCATGGCCAAACGGAAATAAAGGATACACTTGACTTTACTGCCTCGCGACCAAGAAGCAATTGCTGTACCCTCTCATCTAATCTTCCGTTGATGACTTGCTTTCCGCTTTGCTCGAAGCAATCCCTCGAGAAGCCCTAAATTTGCGACCGCAAGTCAAGTTCGATTTCTTAAGGGTTGCTCTTAGTTGTATGGATAATGTGCCCGATTCCGATAGATCACTTCTTGCTCTAAGAGCCAGTCTCCTGATAACCATTCCATTTGTCCCCACATAAAGATATCAATCTAGTGTTTCTTCATTTTTTTGCCTCTTCAAATGCGACAATTTTTTCAGGAACTCACTGCCTAGAAACATATAACATTCTGTTACCAGACAAGAGGTTTTAATTAAAGAAGTTAATTTAAGCTTGTGCTCATTCACATATGCGACTTGATATATTCGCACTTAATAACATGACAGATGCTAGTCTGAGACCAAAAAAATCCTTTTTAAGTTTCAAACCATCATATCAGACATGTCGCTGAAGCAGCTATGCTCATTTTTCAGATGAGGAAATGTACAACACGGCACTAAAATTTTCTTTGTAGAGTAGATCTCCATTATAGGGAAGAACTTGTACATTAGCGGGTTCTGATTTGGACGAATTCTGGCAAATAATGGGGAAGTCATTGAACTGGTTAATGAGCTCCTACCTGGAGCTAGTACATTCATTGTGCCATCCATACATACAAGCCACCATCAAACACCTTATTGTCTAGTTGTTACTGTTAATATGAAGTTTTCGAGAAAATAGATGGTCTGCTAATTCTATATGCTATTTTTGTTTCCAGAGAATTAGACTGGGCTTTTTTGCTTTTAAATAAAGACTGAGGGGATTATGTATGAATTGGAACCAACTAAGATGCTTATTCTTAGACAAGGGAATACGTGACACATTGTAACCTGTGAATACTTCACTACCTTAGGAAACAGACAAACCTTAGAAGTTCAACCGAAGGCTAGGGGGATTGACATAAGGCAAGAACTCATTATGTTCTATGAAGAAAATTACTCTGCCAACCTCATGCGTTTGGTTGTATACGGCAAAGGTACTGCTTGGATCCATACAACACAGCTTTACAATTGCTACATTCTCTTCATTCGGTGATAAAATCCAAGATCTAGGAGTCCAAAAGTTCAACGCTATTTCCAACAACAAGCGGAGCTTTTTGCATATTTCTGGTCATCCCTGTTTATGGGAACATTTACAGGTCCATTTCTGTGGTCCGCTCCAATTTTTTGTTGGAAGACATGCACATTCCTCATTTCCTGTTTGGTAAAAATTTCTATCCGAAGGAAGTTAAAGAAACTCCTACTTGTTGTCCAGGTTCTTGTTAAAGCCATTCCAATATGTGATGACCACAAGCTACAAGTTCAGTGGCCAGTGCCTCACAGCATTCACCATTACAAAGAAGTCCCATGCAGCTACCTCACCCATCTAATAGGCCATGAGGGAGAAGGATCTCTGTTTCATGCCTTGAAAAGATTAGGTCTGTTTCTCATGTCATTTACATTGCTTATCTTATACTAATCCTCAGGAGGATTCATCTTAATTGTAATGTTCCTTTCTGCTAGGATAACCTTCTTGATTGACTTATTTTCTGGTAATTGCAACTTAAATATATGCATCTCATTTCCATGTAGGAGATTTTTTTTTCCATGTATATGCAGCTCCTCTATATTATGGTTTCTTGCTCCCAATATACTTGAAATGTCAACTGAAGCAGAATAGAGTCGTGCTCTATGCTTTTTCACTGGGAAGGAAAAGGGTCATGCTCCATGCATTTTTCTTTTTTCTGCCAGTACGAGGAGCATAAGAGTTCAATTGACCCAAAGATATTCTTCATTTTACCCTCCATAGAGCATACGGAGTATAAACTTTACAATCTGTTCGAGCGAATATTGTTTTTTACTTTTACTTTTTCTTTTTCTTGTCACCTTTGGAATTTGGCTTTAAATTAGTGTCAAACACCTGAAACCTTTTCAAAACATGTAAAAATTGACACAGAAAATAACTCTCTTTCAAACTTTTGGGGGAAAGAAAATATTTTTTTTTTTTGGGTAAAGGGGGAAAAGAAAATATTTCTCCTTTCTAAACTAAATAATTAGGTTGGATTATGCAAATTTATGATCCTCTGGGGTTGAGGAGCATAAAAGCATCTGGACCCAAACTATCTGCTTATCGTAATTATTGTAAGAAGAAATTAACTCATGAAAGTAAAATATTCAATTAGAATTGCTGGAGCCAGCATATTGCTTTGGGTTAATTGTTTTCAGCTACTTTGATCAAGTTTCTTTTCTGAAGGGTTTATGATTAGTTCTGATGCAAATGACATTGCAGGATGGGCCACTAGTTTGTTTGCTTATGAAAGCGTTGCGGATTCAAATAACTCTTTCTTTAATTAGTGAGATGACTGATGCTGGTCACGGTATGTTGTTCTGCTTTGGCTATTCTTGCCTCTGGGCATTTCTCTGTTTTTCTTTCAGGTCATTTCCAAAAAACCATTCTCACATACTTAGGGCTTTGCTTATTCCCTTTGGCAAAAAGTCGGTTATGTAAGAATGTGACATCATGATTTTTCAGGTTCTGATTTCAATCGAATAAGTTGGGTCTTTCATCAATGCGACTATAGTGTTTTTCTCTAAGATGGCCACTTATGAGATAACTGGCCTATACGGTGAAGTCATTAAGGGATTTTAAACACAATAGACTTGAGAATTCGACCAGGAATCGACTGCTCGACCGTGTTAATCTGCAAGGGTCATTGCGGCACAATTAAAAATTAATCAGAGATCGAAGATAGGTCGATTCGATTGAGATGTTGATCAAAGTGTGGGTGATTCCACCTGATTACAAAATTCTCGTTGATCGGCACTAGACCGATTTTCTTTCGTTTTGGATACTCTGTGTCTGTATTTGAAACCTCGAGATTTTCATGACCACCAAGAGTCACCAATGTGTCAAAGAGGTACGTGTGGCTTGAAGAAAATCGACCATAGGTCAATTGCAATAAAATTTTCTAAAAGCTACCCGGTAGGCTAGATCATGCTAAAACCGCGTATGATTGAAATTAATCGTGAATTTAAATTCAATTTCAGAAATCGAAAGTCCTGACATGTCATAAGTCATTCTAGGAACGTTGACTCACCTTTCGAGGAATTTTCGACGACTTCAGGATTTTTACGGAAAATCGATTTGGATTATTCAGAAAACGATCGGAAATTCGGATTGGCCAATTTGAAGGGATTTCTAGTCTCTGGCATAAGCTACTTGGTGAAAGATAATTTCGTGGGCTTTTTCCACATCAAATTGGACCTCAATCGAAGAAGTTTGTTCGGACATTGGATTATGAGAAAAATGAAATAAAATTCGGATTTGAGGGAAAATTCGTGGGATTGAGTGACCGTCTTATCTTGGTCCTCAATTAGACTTCAAAATATGCAAGTTGGTGAAGAAATTGGCCCTAAGATGACCAATTGACAAGTTGTTTGAAGTTGAGCTGAAATTAAGGATTAATAAAACTTTGTTTAAGAAATTTTAACTTCAAAACCCCCCACCGGACTTTCTCTCTCTCTCTCGAACGGTTTCCCCTCCCCATAGCCGACAATTCCCTACAGCTGGCCTCCTCTTTGCTTTTCTTCCATTGACTTTTAGTCAATCTTTATCCATCCTTCTTTCTCTTCATGTCTCTCGCACACCCTTGGCCGACACCCCACTTCCCTCATCCTTTTTCTTCTGTTTCTTTTCTGCTTTTTATTGCTTTTCCCCATTCGGTCAAAGAAGCGGCAGCCCCCACGATTCTTCTCTCTCCTCCCTCTCCCCTTTTCTTTTCCCTCGCACGCTTCTACCCACGCATCAGCAGCTTCATCCTCATTTCTTTTCAATTCCGTTGAAGACGCCCATCAGCTCCCCGACGCCTCTCATCCCCACCAAAACAGCCTGGTCTCCTCTGCAGCGTGTCCACGTATCCCCTCCAGTCAACCGCCAGCGACGCTCTCTTCTCCGCGGTTGACTCCAGAAACCAACCGAAGCAGCTCCGTGTGTCCTTCTCTCTCTGTCCAACTCTCCATCCAACGCTGCAGCCCCATTTCCTTTGGTCATCTCCACCAATTCCACCGTGGAACAGCCACCGTTCGGCCACCGATCAGCTGCACTGAAGCCGCAACTCAGCTCAGCCCCTTCGATCCAGAACCGGGCAGCAACCGCAAAGCTTTGTGTGGCCGATTTCTGCCCCAGTTCGGCCCCCATTGGTGCCACCACTTCGGGATTTATCGGCCATCGTCGCATCCCCGTCGAATTGCACCGATCAAATCGCCAAACAAGTGAGTTTAACTCACTAATCCTCGCTTAGTAGATTAATCAGACTTAGGGGTTGATTAGATTAAATTAAGCATGGTTAGGTTGATAGACTAAATTAGATTAGTTAATTTAATTATTTTCCAATGCATGTTAGGTGGATAGATAGTACAATTAGGGCCTAGATGAGCTCTAGTATTTATCTAGAGTGACTCGAAAATTTTCCGAGTCTGTTTCGGCGTTCAATTAGGCATTACGGGCCTAAGTTGGATTTATTACTATTTAATAATTAATTTTCAAAATTAATTAATTAATTAATTAATTTCCAGAAATTAGACCGGGATAGTCGGTGACTGGAATTTTATGCTGATTATTGTGGTGTGGTTCGTTTATTTATTTGAGCTCTAATTTGTGCTGAATTGATTTAATTGTGATTTTAGGATGTTATTCCTAAATTAATTAATTTTGGTAATTAGTTGGAAAATAACTTAGCGTTGGTTTACAATGACAAAAAAATTTTGGTGGACCACAGAAAATGGTGGGACTTATGGAAAGGAAATTATTATATTTTGGTTAAGGCCAACCGTGTACCCACACATGGCTATTTTATCGAGTATGATAAAAAGTGAGAATTTGTTGGAGAACGAACGTTGGCTCGATGACTTTATATGTCGTCTTGGAGAAAGAATAGTATATAATACCAGCTTTGTGACTCTATATGTCATCTTGGAGAAATGACGGTATATTTTATCAGCTCAGTGACTTGATAAGTCATCTTAGAGAATGAACAATATACTATTTATTAGCCTTGAGGCTAACTACTATCTATTTCTCAGCTTAGAGTAAGCTGTTCGCAAGGTGGTCGGACTTTATAAATAGTATTGTTTTGACCAGGTGATGGTCCGATGACATGGAATTGACTGAGTCGATTGATTGATGATTCGATATGTGGTGATTAATTGGATGTCTATTTGAATTGTGCTGATTTGCAGGAAGAAATTGAGACCAAGGTAAGCCCTCTATCTCATGATTGTGCTTAGGCAGCCCATAGGGCGTATTGTCTTCCTAATCGGGGATTAGGGAGTTGAACTTCCTGAGACGTCGTCTCATTGGTTATTGTATAACCATTTTCAAGTCCTTACATGGTGGTCATGGAGGACCCGAAGCCCCGGAGTCTAGGGAGGTGGAGATTGAAGGATCGGGGAACATGTTTGACTAGTTGGTCATAGGACAGTTCCTTTTGGAATGAGTCAACCTTTTTGTAAATAGCCTGGTCTTGTAAATAAACCTGGTTGTTTATAAAAGGTTTGTTTTGGTTTGAAAAATGGGTCCTACTTTTCTATCCCATTTGATCGTTGTCTGGGGATTATTTATCTGTTTCCCCATGAGCTTTAAAATGACAAGGGTCGGCGACGCATCTTGGGATGTCGCTAGTAATTGACCAAGGAGGGATGGGCACGCGCTCTGAGGATCGGGGCGTGACATCCCCGTTTAATGGTTTAAGAGCAAGTATGTGTTTGGAGTGAGAAGGTGCAATGAGTCATAGGATAGTTAGTAGGAATGACATCTATTTCTTGCCGGTGCATGTCTATGATAGCTGATTGGTAGCTTGTTTATGTGGGTCACTCAAATTCTAATATGGTATTTGTCGTGACCTACCCCTCGGGGGGAGGGAACGGGTTTAGGGTTATTGCCTAAAGGAAGGACCTAAGGACAATGATTAGGTGCAAGCTGTCCTAAGCCCATACCCCTTGTGACATTGGGATATTCTTAAAAATTTTGCAAAAAGGAGTTGTCATTAGCCTATTGGGGTCAGCTAGAAACTAAGCGAGGCATGGGAGTACACCTCGCTTCCTATGCAACTAGAAAATCTAGGGTCGGGGACTTGATCACATTAATTGACCAATTAGTGCGCTTTCAGTACCTAATCTTGTTCATTTTAAAAGAAATTATTTTTGTCAGGCAATTTGGATTGATTTTATACCTATCCACTAACATGTGAGGTGATCATGTGAGTGCACAGTCATTAAAGTAACAATCATAGCTACCAAGATTCTAATTGCAGTAAAATTAAACACGTGCAATTGAACATCCAAAACATAATTAAATATGCAAATAAAACATGCTATATAATCAATATACTAGCAAATAAAGACCTAATTACACTAAAAATGTAAGACATGGCAATTCCTAACCAAACCCCACATTTTATAATTTCGAAATATTTTATTATTTTATTATTTTTAAAAAAAATTAATTTTTTATACTTTTTATATATTTTTAAAATAATAATAATAAATTAATATTTTTTTGGGCCGGACAGGGTCGGGTCCGGTCTGACCTGACCTGAGTTCGGTTCGGTCGGCGCAGATCGGGTCCGATTGGAAGAAGGCCCGAAGCTTAGGCCCAGCCCAAGAGATCCCTCTCCTCTTTTTTAAAACAAACTAGGCCCACAAGCCCAAAAAGCCCACAAGCCTAAAAGTCTAAAAGCTCACAAGCCCAAATAGCTCAAAAACCCTACCTGGTTCGCGACCCGCAATCGATCCAATTTTTTAGCCGAAACCCTAGGGTTTCTTGGCGGCATTGACGACGGCGATGGCAGCCTTGACGGTGGCAGGTGGCTGCAACGATGAAGGGGCTGCTATGGTGGTGTGTCGCCAAGGGCAGAGAGACGTCGGTGTTTGGAACTTCGACAAGTAGCGGTAGCAGGCGGACCGGCGGAGGGCGGATGAGCAACCTGTAGGGGGGATGCAGGCACAGGCGTCACTCAGGGGAGAAGCTCGAGTAGTGTGCAATGGTGGCGGCTGGCTGTTGCGGGCCTGCTAGCATCGGGGACGGTGACAAGGGTGTCACTCGTGCGTGTGGCGGCGAGCGGACCGGCGACAGCAAAAGGTCGTGGGTGGTGTCGTGGGTCAGTCAGAGTCGTGCAACTGGAGTAGGAATAGCGGCTCGGAAAAATCAAAGCCTAAGCGGGCAGTAAGGGCGGCGTCACAGGCAAGTGTCGGGTCGCTGGTCTGTGCGGCATGGGCGAAGGGCTCAAAGTAGGGTGGCAGGCGCACGAGCCAGCAAAGACGCGTAGTGAAAGGGACGGCCAGCAATAGGCTTGGGATCCATTGGCGTCAGTTGCAACTCGGAGTTGCAAGGGTGTTGGAGGACGCATCGGTGCTGGTGCAAAGGCAGGGGATGATGGTGAGCACGGCGGTGGTAGCAGCAGAGGCGAAGCTGTAGGGGCGCCAAATTGTCGTGGGTCAGCGCGGGCTGAGTAGGGGTGGTGTTGGGCGCGGGTCACCGGCAACTCACAAATCAGTGCGCGGTGGCACGGCAAGGTGGCAGCGAGCAACAAGGGGTGCGGCTTCAACAGGCGTTGGCGGAGCGGAAGCAGATCGCTCGAGTCGCAGCTGCTGCAGGGGAGAGGTGGAGCAGAAGCGAAGCAGAGGCAGAGCAAGGGCTCATGTTCTGCTAGGTCGTGGGTTGTAGATGATTCGGGGGGCGAGATCGGGGTTCCGGCATGGCAAATTGGACTCTGAGCGGGTGCGTAGGCGGAGGCTGAGGAAGTCGTCAGTCGCAAACGGAAGGTGGAGGAGACAAGCTGCTGAGGCGGCGGTGACGACAGGTGGAAACGGTGATTCTGGCGATGGGGGGTGATCGAGGCAGCCACGGGAGGAGGAACCTTCGACCGGGCTTCTTCTTCTTCTCATTCTTTTCTTTTTTTTTTTTCTTTCCCTGCTGTTTGGTCACTTGTCCTCTCTGTCCCCCTCTCACGTCTCACTATCTCTCTCTGCTTTTTCTTACACTTTTTTTTGTTGTTTTTTTGTTTGTTTTTATTATTTTTTTTTAATTTTAGTGACTAATTCCTAATTTTGTACACGGTTAAGTCCTAAATAAAATTGTAAAATTTAGGTGTCAATAGTATTAGAATCGGAAAACAAGTGTCCATAGGAGCCTGTAGTATTAGTGATTATGAGATGAGGACTCCTAGTAAGAGGGTAGTAGCCTCTGTGACTCGGGATACAGCACCAACAAAGGTCGGTACCCGAGGTGGTTGTGACAAAGCGTCGACTCAGGCCAGCTCGAGTGTAAGAGTACCACTGCAGGTTGGTACTAGTGTAGCAGTACTGAGTGGTCCTAGGTTCAACTAGATCGTTTAGGTGCTAATGTTCCTTGGAAACTTGTTGAGCCAGCAAGCTCAGGACCGAGTTGCTATTGTTGTTGCCTTTGCTGAGGTCCCACCCGGAATGGTGATCAGAGAACATATTTCAATATCTGAGTCAAGATTCAGCTCAGGCAGAATTGAAGGTCAATCAGGGAAAGGACCGATGACAAGAGAAGAGTATTCTATTTCACCCAATAGGAAGGGTGAGATAGTCAGGTCAGCATTGAGTCAAAATGGAACATATTATTCCCGTGTGTGACAACGGAGATCGGCCTTATGTCTTTCCTAGGACAAGAAATTGTTTTGAGTATAGCCAATAGGGTTACTTGGCTAGAAACAGTCTTAGAAGGCCGATGGGATAGATTAGAGGGAGTGCGCCATAGAACACATCGTGGGACTTTTAGAACAAGCCTCCGATACTAGAAAAAGTGCATGCTGTCTCCTGACAAGAGATAAAGGACTCACCAGATGGGTGCCGAATTTGTGGAAGGAAGCATGGATAAATCCAGTGTCTGGGTATGGCTAGAACGCGATGTGATTATGACCAGCACGGCCATCAGGTGAGGGACTATTAGTGAAAGTCCAAGGAAGCATAGATGTCGTTACCACAATTAGGATGCCACTAGAATGGGAAAGGGACAGGAATGGAACCGACCCTACACTAATCAGAGGAAGAATGTCCTTAAGGAGATTTTATCAGAGTAGTGCAGCAGAGTTTTGATTAAGCTTGGGGAACTCTAGTTGGTTGGAATAAAGTGAAGGAAAGAGGAATCACTAGCTATAGTTGTGCTTGACTAGTTGCTGAGGTGTAACTTTGACGCCACATGAATAGAGTGGGCTCATGGAGCATCTTGTGGTAATGAATTATGGTCATGGAGTAATCCAGCTTAGTCCATTAGCATGTGAAAGTGTCGAGTTTATTGGGAGTCAAAAAGAATCTTCGATTTCATTTATCTCATCAGTTGAAGGCAAGTCATTTGTTAGACGGAGGTTGCCAAGATTACTTGGCAGTTGTTATAGACAAGACAGATTGAAGAACTGAAGATTGAGGACATCTTAATAGTCTAAGAATTTCTAGATGTGTTGTCACAAGAATTGACAGGCCTGTCGCCAAAGAGATAGAATTCGTAAATGAATTAGCACCCGGGACAGAGTCACTCTCTAAGACTTCTTACAAGACGTTATTGTCTGAGTTGAAAGAATTAATTGTGCAAATGTGAGAAGTATTGGATAAGGAATTTACTACGACTAGTGCATCACTTTGGAGAGCACTGGTATTGTTTGTGAGAAAGAAAGATGGTTCGTTGGAATTATGCATCAACTATCATCAACTCAATTAAGTGACGATCAAGAACAAGTGTTCATTGTCAAAGATCGACGAGTTGCATGACCAGTTACAAAGAGTGTCGATGTTTTCAAAGATCGACTTGAGGGCAAGTTATCATCATTTGAGAACCAGGAAGGAGATTATACCGAAGACAGCGTTTCGTACTCAATATGGCCTTTGTGAGAGTAATGTAATGCCATTAGGTCTGACGAACGCTCTAGTTACTGTCATGGATCTAGCAAACTGAGTGTTCGAAGAATATCTAGATTAGTTATGATCGTGTCTTTTAATGATATTCTGGTGTGTTAGAGGAATGCTTAGGACACAAGAGACATCTGAGAATAGTGAAGGAATTTCCATGGACCCGACCAAGATCAAAGCAGTTGTCAGTGGACCAAGACCGACAACAGTAACAGGGATCAGAAACCGTTTGGGTTGGGCAGATTACTACAGAAGGTTTGCAGTAAGATTTTCAGCATTGGCATCACCATTGACTCAACTCTTGAAGAAAGAAGAGAAATCCATATGGACAGACAAATGCGAGGATAGTTTCCAAGAGCTTAAGCAAAAGCTGGCTACCGCATTTGTGCTAATCTTTCCATATGGTTCTAAAGGATGCGAAATCTATAGTGTTGCATCGTTTAGAGGACTGGGTTGCGTGTTGATGTAATGTGGTAGAGTGTTACATACGCGTCCCATCAATGGGGACCTCATGTATGAATGCGAGACAATGCTGTGAGTTGAAATTTTGGAAGAACTGTCATTGTGATGTCTTGTGTCGCCCTAGAAAGACGAATTAAGTCTCAGGTGCATTGAGTCGGAAGTTTTCAATTACACAGATGGTGATCGAGGAGTGGAATTTACTCGAGAGAGCTCGAAATTCGATTTTCAAGTTTGAGGTAGGCCACCTTTCGAATTTTATAGCCACCCTCAGAACTGAACTGAAAGTCCATTTTAGGAGTAAGACGTTTCAGTTGACGAACCCAGATATTCAGCAAGTCCTACAAGAGGATACCGGTAAGGGAAAGGTTGACTTTCAAATTTTGAAAGATGAAATGTCGAAGTATCGTCGATTATGATATGTGTTAGATAGTACGGAACTTGAGGAGAAGACCTTGTCAGGAATTCACTGTAGTAATTATAGTATTTGACCAGACGGTACAAAGTAGGTCTGAATCGATGTTAGTTCGATTGGTAGACCAACATAAAGATAGACATCGCCGGACAAGTTGCAAGTGTCAAATGTGCTAGTAAGTGGAAGTTCAGTAATGCAAGCCGGGAGGACTCTTGCAATCACTCAAGAGTCCTGAGTGAGAATGGAAGTATGTCACAATGTTCCATTGTGACAAGCTTACCAAGGATTCAGAGGAGTAGTGATTCCATTTGGGATTGTGGTTGATAGATTGGCGAAGTCGGCTCACTTCTTGGTAGTATGAAAGGATCTAGACTTGGATAGACATGCAAGGTTGTATGTGTGTCAGATAATTCATCTACATAGAGTGCCAATGATGAATTTATATCAAATCCAGACCTGAGGTCCCCAGTTTCAGCAAAGCTTTCAAATGGTTCCTCTTGAAGCTTGCATAGCAGAGTGTACAACATTATAGTGGTGAGAAGCAAGTGAGATGAAGAAATATCACAGGTTCGGAGTCAGTTCGGCAATCGGTGATTGCAGTTGGTGTGATCAATGCCAAAGTAAAGATTGCTCAGAACTGCCAGAAAAGTTGAACCCTTGATCATTGAAGACCCTTAGAGTTCTAAATTGGTGATTGCATCTTTCTGAAGATGTCACCAAAGAGGAATACGTTGTACTTTTGCAAGGAGGGAAAGCTGAAACTGAGATACGTAGGTCTCTTTGAGATTCTAGAGAGAGAATCAAGATCCTAACGTATCGTCTTGCATTGTCGCCAAGGTTGGGCGCAAGTGCATGACGTCTTTCACATGTCGATGTTGAGGACATATGAGCCTGACACGACCCATGTGCTAAATCTTGAAGAATTAGACGTGGATGACAGAGTGTCATACAAAAGAAGCTCGGTTCAGACTATGGATCCAAAAGATTGGGTTCTTTGAACTAAGAAGGTCCCATTGGTCAAAGTGGTTTGACAACACCACATGATTGAAGAAACAGTCGGAAAAAGTGAGACTCGATGAGACGACGATAACCCCCACCTTTTTGTTTAAGAATTGGTAAATGTTTAAATTTTAATGACGAAATTTTTATACGAGGGAAAGAGTTGTGGCATTCTGATTTCTCAGGTTCTGATTTCGATTGAATAAGTTGGGTATTTCGTCAACGCGACTATAGTGTTTTTCTCTAAGATGGCCACTTATGAGATAACTAGCCTATACGGTGAAGCCATTAAGGAATTTTAATCACAATAGACTTGAGAATTCGACTAGGAATCGACTGCTCGACCACGTTAGTCTGCAAGGGTCATTGCGGTACAATTAAAAATTAATCGGAGATCAAAGATAGGTTGATTCGATTGAGATGGTGATCAAAGTGTGGGTGATTCCACCTGATTGCAAAATTCTCATCGATCGGCACTAGACCGATTTTCTTTCGTTTTGGGTACCCTGTATCCGTATTTGAAACCTCGAGATTTTCACGACCACCGAAAGTCGCCAATGTTTCGAAGAGGTACGTGTGGCTCGAAGAAAATCGACCATGGGTCAATTGTAATAAAAATTTATGAAAGCTACCCAATAGGCTAGGTCACGCTAAAGCCGCGTTTGATTGAAATTAACCGCGGATGTCAATTCGATTTCATAAATTGAAAGTTCTGTCGTGTCATGAGTCGTTATAGGAACGTTGACTCACATTTCAAGGAATTTCTAGTGAGTAGGGATTTTAACGGAAAATCGATTTGGACAATTCGGAAAACGATCGGAAATTCGGATTGGCCAATTTGAAGGGATTTCTGTCCTCTGGCATACGCTACTTGGTGAAAGACAATTTCGTGGGCTTTTTCCGCATCAAATCGAACCTCAATTGGAGAAGTTTGTTCGGAAATCGGATTCCGAAAAAAATGAAATAGAATTCGGATTTGAGGGAAAATTCGTGGGATTGAGTGACTGTCTTATCTTGGTCCTTAATTAGACTTCAAATTATGCAAGTTGGTGAAGAAATTGGCCCTGGGATGACCAATTGACAAGTTGTTTGAAGTTGAGCTGAAACTAAGGATTAATAAAACTCTGTTTAAGAAATTTTAACTTCAAAACCTCCCACCGGACTCTCTCTCTCTCTCTCTCTCTCTCTCTCTCTCTCTCGAGTGGTTTCCCCTCCCCCTAGCCGACAATTCCCTACAGCTGGCCTCCTCTTTGCTTTTCTTTCATTGAGTTTTAGTCAATCTTTATCCATCCTTCTCTCTCTTCATATCTCTCGTACACCCTTGGCCGACACCCCACTTCCCTCATCCTTTTTCTTCTTTTTCTTTTTCTATTTTTTATTGCTTTGCCCCATTCGGTCAAAGAAGCGACAGCCCCCACGATTCTTCTCTCTCCTCCCTCTCTCCTCTTCTTTTCCCTCGCCCGCTTCTGCCCGCGCATCAGCAGCTCCATCCTCATTTGTTTTCAATTCAGTTGAAGACGCCCATCAGCTCCCCGACGCCTCCCATCCCCACCAAAACAGCCTGGTCTCCTCTGCAGCGTGTCCACGTATCCCCTCCAGTCAACCGCCAGCGATGCTCTCTTCTCCGCGGTTGACTCCAGCAACCAACTGAAGCAGCTCCGTGTGTCCTTCTCTCTCCCTGCAGCTCTCCATCGACCGTTGTAGCCCCATTTCCTTTGGTCATCTCCACCGATTCCACCATGGAACAGCTACCGTTCGGCCACCGATCAGCCTCGCCAAAGCTGTAACTCAGCTCAGCCCCTTCGATCCAGAACCGGGCAGCAACTGCGAAGCTTTGTGTGGCCTATTTCGGCCCCGATTCAACCCCCGTTGGTGCCGCCACTTCGGGATTTATCGGCCGCTATTGCGTCCCCATCGAATTACATCATCGGATCGCCTTATAAATGAGTTTAACTCACTAATCCTCGCTTAGCAGATTAATCACGATTATTGGTTGATTAGATTAAATTAAGCATGGTTAGGTTGATAGATTAAATTAGATTAGTTAATTTAATTATTTGCCGATGCATGTTAGGTGGATAGATAGTACAATTAGGGCCTAGACGAGCTCTAATATTTATCTAGAGTGACTCCGAAATTTTCCGGGTCCGTTTCGGCATTCAATTAGGCATTACGGGCCTAAGTTGGATTTATTGCTATTTAATAACTCATTTTGATAATTAATTAATTATTTATTTATTTTCTGGAAATTAGACCGGGATAATCGGCGACCGGAATTTTATGCTAATTATTGTGGGGTGGTTCATTTATTTATTTGAGCTCTAATTTGTGCTGAATTTGATTTAATTGTGATTTTAGGATGTTATTCCTAAATTAATTAATTTTGGTAATTGATTGGAAAATAACCGAGCGTCGGTTTACAACGCCAAAAATATTTTGGTGGACCACAGAAAATGGTGGGATTTATGGAAAGGAAATTATTATATTTTGGCTAAGGCCAACCATGTGCCCACACACGGTTATTTTATTGGGTATGATAAAAAGTGAAAATTTGTTGGAGAACAAACGTCGGCTCGATGACTCAGCATATCATCTCGGAAAAAGGCGTATATTATGTTAGCTCGATGACTTGGTATGTCATCTCGGAGAAAGACATTATACTATACCGACTCAATGACTCTATATGTCATCTTAGAGAAAGGACGGTATGCAATATCAACTCGGTGACTCTATATGTCATCCTTGAGAAATGATGACATATATATATAAAACCGGCTCGATGACTCTAGATGTCATCTTAGAGAATGAATGGTATGAAATATCGGCTTGGTGACTTTATATGTCATCTTAGAGAAAGAATAGTATACAATACCGGCTCAATGATACAATACCGGCTCAATGACTCTATATGTCATACTGGAGAAAGGACGGTCTATTTTATCAGCTTAGTGACTCGATAGGTCATCTTAGAGAAGGAACAGTATACTATTTATTAGCCTTGAGGCTAGCTACTATCTATTTCTCAACTTAGAGTAAGTTGTCCGCAAGGTGGTCGGACTTTATTGATAATATTGTTTTGACCAGGTGATGGTCCGATAACATGAAATCGATTGAGTCAATTGATCAATCATTCGATCTGTAATGAATGATTGAGGCCAAGCTAAGCCTTCTGTCTTGTGATTGTGCTTGATAGGGCTAGTAAGAACACCTAGAGGGGGGTGAATAGGTGATAAAGAAGTTTTTGCAAGACTTAACAACTTAGTTCGTCTTTTGAGAATAATAGACTGAAAATGTAAAAAACTGTAAACAGTTATATAAGACTACGAATTAAAGTAAAGAGTTTAAGGAAAGAGAATTGAAACACAAATATTATAGTGGTTCGGCTTAGACCAAGCCTACGTCCACTCTCCCACACTGACAGCCCACTGGCTGGATTCCACTAAGAACCAAAAGAGATTTTACAGTCTCACATCCTTGATTCCACAGTGTAGAAACTCTACTACACTTCCTCAAGGTCTCACAAGTATCTAATTTCTCTTTTGAGTACAACTTAAGCTCAGCGATTGAATCAACAAAGAACTGGGAGCTTTAGATTTTGGAATTTTTCTTTTTACGCACACACTCGAATAACTTGAGCATCTTCTTTATATACTCCTCCATACCATTATAACCGTTGGCACCTTCCAAAGGAGTTCTTCCAATCTACCCATTGAACAAAATGAATTAGGAAGATCTCGAATTATTTAAGGAATGTGATGATAGCCCACCAATCATGCTCACCCATATAATCAGGATCTAGGTTTTCATAAGAAGAATCTTCCAAGTATACTTTGCCATTCAACAGATCTAATTATCCTAATTGATTTCAATAAGGATAATTGATCACAATATGCTATCTCCAGTAGTGAGATCTTCTTCAACCGTATGAACCAAATCCTTAAAGATATACTCGCATCTAGATAAGTCTTCTTCATCGGATAAGTCTTTTCTTCGTGAGTCTGGAAGCTATCAGTGAGAGTAGACTTTAATTCTTGAGTCTGGAGGTCTTCAGACTTTGACGATAGAGTCTGCAAGCCTTCAGACTAGACTGATGGAAACGTTTTGTCAACTTCAAAACAAATAAGAAGTTTTCTCTAACAATCTCCCCCTTTTTGATGGTGACAAAACTTTCCTACAGATTTGAACACTTTTGTCTTGCAAAACAACACTTAAGCTAAACAAAATATCTTCATAAAAGATTAGTAGATTATGATATGGATAGCACTATTTCTGCAACCACATAAAACATGTTAGTCCTGCAAAACTGAAGTAGCTCCTTCGTCTCTTCTTTCCGTCCAGCAACCACTGAAGCCTAGCCTGGGCCACCGCACCACTATTCCGCTAAGTCCTCCTCGAGCTGCAGCCGAAATCAGCAACTTCATAACCGGTTTTTCCCAGCTCAAGTAGTGAGCTTGTTGGCCGATTTCGGGCTGTTTCGAGCCCCCGTTGGTGCCGCCGCTTTGGGATTTATCAACTGCCATCACGTCCCCGTCGATTTGCACCAACTGGATCGCCAAACAAATGAATTTAACTCACTAATCCTCACTTAGTAGGTTAATGATACTTAGGGGTTGATTAGATTAAATTAAGTATGGTTTAGGTGGATAGATTAGATTAGATTAGATTAGATTAGATTAGATTAGTTAATTTAATGTTTTATCAATGCATGTTAGGTGAATAGTTAGTGCAATTAGGGCCTAGACGAGCTCTAGTATTTATCTAGAGTGACTCAAAAATTTTCCGAGTCCCTTTTGGTGTTCAATTAGGCATCATGAGCCTAAGTTGGATTTATTGGCATTTATTTAATATTTTCTGTAATTATTTAATTATTTATTTATTTTCCAAAAATTAAATCGGGATAGCCGGCGACCGGAATTTCATACTGATTGCAGTGGTGCTCTCTATTTATTCTAATGGTGCAAATTGAACGTGATTAGTGGTTGTGGGTAAGTATTCCAAAAATTTATAAATTTCATAATTAAATGGAGAATTACCAGGCGTCGGTCTACAGTGCCAAAAATCTATTTTAGGACTGCTGAAAATAGTTGGAGGTTCAAAATTGAAAACCTTATATTTTGGCTAAGGCTGACCATGTACCCACACATGTGTATTTTATCAAGGATGATAAAAAGTGAGAATTTGTTAGAGAACGAACGCCGGCTCAATGACTTGGTATATCATCTCGGAGAAAGGCGCATATAATATGTCAGCTCGATGACTTGGTATGTCGCCTCAAAGAAAGACATTATACCACGCTGGCTCGATGACTCAAAAGGTCGTCTCGGAGAAAGGCATATACTATGTCGGTTCGATGACTTGGTATGTCATCTCGGAGAAAGACATTGTATTATACTGGCTTGGTGACTTAATATGTCATCTTGGAGATTAAATAGTATATTATGTCGGCTCAATGACTCGGTATGTCATCTCAAAGAAAGAAATTGTATTATATCAGTTCAGTGACTTGATATGTCATCTTGGAGATTAAATAGTATATTATGTTGGCTCGATGACTCCGTATGTCCTCTCGGAGAAAGACATTATATTACATTGGCTTAGTGACTTGATATGTCATCATGGAGAATAGATAGTATTGAATGAAATGACCGAAGAATGGTCTGATTGACATGTAATCGACTAGGTAGATTAATCGATAAGTTGATCTGAGTGAACGATTTGATTTGTTGATGTGACTCGATGGCTTTATGAATTGTGTTGAATTGCAGGGAGGAACTGAGGTTAAGGTAAGTCCTCTGACGCCTTTTTGTGCTTAGGCAGCCCCTAAGGCGTATTTTCTTCCTAATCGGGTCTGAAGGGATTGAACTTGCTGAGATATTGTCTCACTGGTTATTGTGTAACCATTTTCAGGTCCTTAGATGGTGTTGGTGAAGGATCGGAAGCCCCAGAGTCTGGGAAGGTAGAGACTGAAGAATCGGTGAGCGTGTCTGACTAGTGGGTCATAAGACAGTTCCCTTTTTGTTGAGCCGATGTTTTGTAAATAGCCCGATCTTGTAAATAAACCGGGTCATTTATAAAAGGTTTGTTTTGGTTGGAAAAATTATTCCTACTTTTCTATCACATCTGATTATTGTTTGGGGATTTATATTGTCGCTCTCGCATGCATATCAAAAGGAATGGGTTGGCGATGCGTCCTGGGACGTCGCAAATTAATCGACCAAGGAGGGATGGGCACGTGCTCGGAGTTTCAGGGCGTGACATCCCCGTTTAAGTGGTATCATAGCAAGATCAGAGTTTGGCGTGATAAGGTGATGAGTCATGGGATAGTTAGTTGGAATGACCTTTATTTCATGTCGGTGCATGTCTGTGATAGCTGTTTGGTAGAATGGTTTGTTTGGTGTGGATCATTTGAATTCTAATCAAGTATTGGAATCGGAAAACAGGTGTCTATATGAGCCTGTAGTATGAGTGATTAGACATTGAGGGCTCCTAGTGTCACGCCCCGACCCTCAGGCACGCACACATCTCTTACTTTTGGTCGATTTTAAAATGCGATATCCTAGGACTATGTATCGCCGACCCTTTCATTTTTAATAGCACATGCGAAAGCAGTTATAATTCCCCAGACAATAAAGCAATGGGATAGAAAAGTAGGCCATATATTTTTCTTTCTGAAAATTCACAACTACATCTTTTTACATGCATCTCATAGTATTCTACAATTCTATATATACGCAACTCTGGTCTAACGTCTATTCACATGCAAACAAAGTCTGACAAGATAGGACGGGATCTCAATCCTCATCCAGGTCGTACTTGGGGTCCTCCTCCACGTACTCCTCTTCAGGTTCCTCAACAGGGATCTCCTCATCAGATTCATGCTCCTTAAGTTCCTCATCCAGGTCCTGAAATGGTTATTCAATAACCACTGAGATAACGTCTCAGCAAGTTCTAACCCCTAAGACCCGATTAGTAAACTAATACACCTTAGGGCTGCCTATACACAACATGAGTCAGAAGACTTACCTTGGCCTAAGATTTCACCTGCATATTAGCACAGATCAAATAGGCACCCAAGCAATCACATCACAGATCGAAGCATCGATCTAATCGACTTAGTCGATTACACGCCAACAAGACCACTCACGGTCATTTCCATTCAATCAATCAATTCACAACATGAGATCAAAACAATGATCAATTGACCTAGTCAATTACATGTCATTCGGCCCACCTCTCGGTCACATCAACACCATACTTTATAATCTACATTCGGGTACTTAGTCACAGAGCCAGATGAATGCTCTCGGGCGTCTTTTTCGCCAAGGTGATGTACCAATTACCGATCACGATAATCTCCAGCAGTACACTTAGTCACAGAGCCTCATTAATGCTCTCGGGCGTCTTTTTCGCCAAGGTGACATAAGTAACAGACGGTCTACGTGCGTTCTTTAAGGCGCCGTTTTCGCACAGTGATATTCCTCTTCACCAAACCACGCCCACTTAGGTCACAAATCACTGACAGTCTACGCATTCTTTAAGGTGCCGTTTTCGCACAGTGATGTATTTCATCACCGAACCACGCCTGTCACGATTCATAGGTAGTCTACGTGCGTTCTTTAAGGCGCCGTTTTCGCACAGTGATATCCTTAATCACCGAACCACGCCTACCATAAGTCATAGACAGTCTACGTGCGTTCTTTAAGGCGCCGTTTTCGCACAGTGATGTACTTTATCACCAAACCACGCCTGTCTATATTACGTACTTGATCGATCTCATCCAATAGAATTCTCAGTTACCTCTCACCACTTTCTCCACTCACAACTCAACAAGGTAGTACAAATGCTAACTAGCCATACCCGGCCATTTACCAATCAATAATTCAATTTCACTCAATTTCAATCAATTTAGGGTAAATCCCTAAAATATCACAATTTATTTAATTTCATACAACGTAGAGCTCGAATAAATCAATGGACTGCGCCACGACAATCAGCACGAAATTCTGGTCACCGGCCATCCCGTTTGAATTTCCGGAAAATAAATAATTAAATAATTAATTTCGAAAATTAAATAAATAAATACAATAAATTCAATTTACCACAATATAAAACTCAATTAAATAAGCGGACTACGCTACGATCATCAGGATAAAATCCTAGTCACTAGCCATCCTAGTTGAATTTTCGGAAAAATAAATAATTAAATAATTAATTTTGAAAATTAATATTTAATTCCTAAAAATTCCACGTAGGCTCGAATTGCTTAATTAACACCCGATAAGGGACGGGAAAAATCCCAAGAAGCATCCAATAAATACTATAGGTAATTCTCTATCTAATTATACTAATCACACAACTAATATGCAAAGCAATTAACTAATAATCACTAATCAATTCTAATCTAACCACCTAATTACACTTAATTAACGATAATCAATCTTTAAGTATAATTAGCGCACTAAAAAAGCATTAGTGAGTAAAACTCACTTGGTAAATGCAAAGATCGAAAACCGCGGCAGCGACGTGATGACGGCCGAAATTGGGCCGACTTGCTTCATGGGCTGGACTGCTGAAAACGAAGACAAGCTGAGGTCACGGGCCTCAAAAACTCAATTGATGGGCTACTGCACTTAAATTCGTGGGCTGATCTTAGCTAAAATATGAGCTGACTTCAAGTGGGCCTCGAGATGGGCTGAACTCCAATGGGTTGTGGGCTGATCACGCGAGCTAGCATTGCGTGGGCTTGGAAATGAAGATGCGTGGACTGAGCTGGACTTGGGCCGATCTTCACGTGAGCTTCAAGTGACTGTTCGGTGGGCTTCAATTCGGTGAGATGGCAGATGTGAGGAGTCAACAAAAGGGGCTTCTTTGGTGAGTGGTTGACCGAGCAAAAACACTCCATGTGCAGTTGAAGACAACGAGCAGTTTCGGTGGGGTGCACGGACGGCATGCGGACATGGTCGAAGCTGCTGGAGGGGGCTAGAGTCAACAAGCTAGTTCTTTTGCTGGAGAGAAATTGATGAAGGTTGATCAATTTGGATGGGAGCTTCGCTGGCAACAACAGAATGAAAAGAAACGTGGACGATGGCATGCAGCTTCGGTGGAATCGTGTGGGCGTGGACGCTAAGCAGAACAAAGCCGTTGATGTTGAGGCGGTGTGGACTGATGAACGTGCGGCATAGGGGGAGTCAACAATGGGGAGAGCTTCACTGTTTATTGACCCAAGCTCGCTGGATTGAAGACGCGTGGAGGCAAGCGTCGATGTTGGAGCAGCTTCTGCCGTGAGCTATCTTCACCGAGTGGAGCTGGACGAAACGCAGCAGCTTCAGCCAACACCTGGGGACTTCACTTGAAGAATTTCACTGAAGTTGACCAAGAAAGCAGAAGATGGTGGAGCAAGGGTGAGCTGACCGTGCGAGAGGGGATAAATGGCGAAGGGAGAGAGAAGAGTCGAAGGGATGAGTCTTTGGTGGAATTGCAAAGAAGATGGGCACTCAATGGACCGAAGTTTCGCTGGTTCTCCTCTCTTTCGCTGGTCACGCACGGTTTTGAGAGAGAGAGAGGATGGAGGGTCCCCCTTAGCTTGATCTTTCCACAAAAATCTCCCATACTCACTCTAGGCCAAGTATTTATTCCTTGGCTGCCATTGAACCACCCAAGCTCCTTCTTGGACATGTGAATTGGTCCAAAATGGCTAGTGGGGTGGGGGCACACGAAATTGCTTGATACCTCCTCCAATTGATCACTCATTTCTCCTCAATTTAACCTTGTAAGGCCTCAATAAATCCAAGTGATGCATCAATGCTTCAATTGAATATTCTCCTCATCCAATAACCCATCTTGCATCCCGATTTCACAATAAAAACGGTCCTCTACAAAATTCCGATTAAAACGGCCCTATTTATCCAGTCGAAATTAAATCCCGAAAATCTGGATGTCACACCTAGTAAGAGGGCAGTAACCTCTGTAACTCGGGGTAAAGCGCCGACAAAGGTCGGTACCCGAGGGGATTGTGGCAGAGCGTCGGCTCAGGCCAGCTTGAGTGTAAGAGTACCATTGCAGGTCAGTACTAGTGTAGCAACACCGAATGATCCTAGGTTCAACTGTATTATTCAAGTGCTAATGTTCCTTGGGAACTGGTTGAGCCAGCAAGCTCATGACCGAGCTGCCATTGTTGCTACTGTCACTGCCGTTGTTAGTGCTGTAGCCGCTGTTGTTACCACTTTTGTGGAGGTCCAACCTGGAACTATGATCAGAGGACAAATTTCAGTATCTGAGTCAAGATTCAATTCAAGCAGAGATGGAAATCAGTCAAGGAAAAGACCGATGTCGAGAGAAGAGTATTCTATTCCACCCAATAGGAAGGGTGGGATAGTTAGGTCAACACTGAGTCAAAATGGAACATGTTGTTCCCGTGTGTGACGGCAAAGATCGGCCTTATATCTTTCCTAGGACAAGAATTTGTTTGAGTGTAGCCAATGGGGTTACCTGGCCAGGAACGGTCCTAGAAGGCCGTTGGGACAGATCAGAAGGAGTGCACCATAGAATGCACCGTGGAGTTTTTGGAACAGACCTCCGGTACCAGAAAGAGTGCATGTTGTCACCTGACAGAAGATAGAAGACTCACCAGATGGGTGCCGAATTTGTGGAAGGAAGCATGGATAAATCTAGTGTCCGGGTATGGCTAGAACGCAATGTGATTGTGACCAGCATGGCCATCAGGTGAGGGACTATCAATGAGAATCCAAGGGAACACAGATGCCGCTACTACAGGTAGGACACCACTAGGATTACGAAAGGAACAGGAATGGAACCAACCCTACACCAATATGAGGAAGAATGTCCTTGAGGAGATTTTATCAGAGTATCGCAGAAGAGTTTTGGTGAAGTTTGGGGAACTTCAGTTTATTGAAATAAAGTGAAAGAAAGGAGAATTACTAGTTATAGTTGTGTTTGACTAGTTACTGAGGTGTAACTTTGACGCCACATGAATAGAGTGGGCTCATGGAGCACCTTGTGATAATGAATTATGGTCATGGAGTAATCCAGCTTAGTACATTAGCATGTGAAAGTGTCATGACCCGAACCTCGAGCACATGCACTTCCCTCAGTGGTCAATGAAAATTTGCAACATCCCATGACTTGTTGCCGACCCATTTGTTTTATTGCACAAGCGAAAACATAATAATAATAATCTCCAGACAACACAGAGATGGGATAGCAAACATAGTGATATAACTAGTATAAGCACCTAGAGGGGGTGAATAGGTGTAAAAATAATTTCTCGAGATAAGAGAGCAATGCTAGGCACACAATTGAAAGGAAGTTCTCCTTTAACAAAATGAATTATGATCAAAGTAATGCAGAGAGTAGGGAAGAGAAAATTGAACACAATGTTTATAATGGTTCGGCTTATTCCAAGCTTACATCCACTCTTCCGCACTGACAGCCCACCGGCTGGATTCCACTATTATCAAAAGAGATGTTACAGCAATACTTTCCCTTGATTCCACAGTGTAGATACTCTACCACACTTCCTCAAGGTATCTCAAAATATAGACTCTCTTTTGCGTACAAGATTTCGCTCAGTAAATGAATTGACTAAGAACAAGGAACTTCAGACTTTAGAATTCTTCTATCGTGCACACACTCGAACAACTGGAACGTCTTCCTTATATACTCCCTTATGCCATCATACATGTTGGCACTTACCAAAGGAATTCTTCCAATCTTCCCATTGGACAGAATCAATTAGGAAGATCATTTGAGCTATTAAAGGAACATGTCGATAGCCCATCAATCCTACTCGCCCATACAATCAGGATCTCTGTTTTCATAAGTAGAACCTTCCAAGTATACTTCGCCAATCATCAAATCCTTAATCAATATTGATTCGAATAAAGGAATCTGTTATGTCATATCTAGCCAAGAGATCTTCGTCAGTCGATAAGATCAAATCCTTAACGAAACATCCAGTCCTGAATAGACCTTCTTCGAGAAACTAGAAACTGTCAATGAGGATAGACTTTGGGTCTTGAGTCTGGCAGTCCGGAGGTCTTCAGACTTTGAATGGTAGAATCTGCAAATTTTCAGACTAGACTGATGGAAACGTTTTGTCAGCTTCAAAACATTCCAGGAAAATTTCTCCAACAATCTCCCTCTTTTTTATTGTGATAAAACTTTCCTGTAGATTTGAATAACTTTGACTTGCAAAACATTTACTCAAACAAATATGGATATCTCATAGAGATTAATGACTTAATGATAACACTAGAATCTACAACCACAGAAAATATGTTAGTCTTACATGAGAGTAAAGCCATTCATAAGATATCAATAGTACTTAATATAAGCAGTCAAATCCAAATCCCAAATTCAGTCCACATCCAGACACACAAGCCAAGTCAAAAATCAAAACAAACTAAAAGTTGAACAAGTTTATGTTCAAAGTTTTCAAATCTCGCATCCCTCCCCCTTTTTGTCATCATAAAAAAGGTTGAGATGGAAGTAGAATGGAGTCAAGATTACTTGGGAACACGAACAAGCTGAAAATCTCCCATTGACTAGACAATGCCTTCCAGCTTTTTCACTTCTTCCTTCAGTTGAGCCACTTCTTCACCCTTAGCAGTTGCTTGAATCTGAAGAGCAAGGGCTTGAATCTGATCATTCAAGGAAACCGAGGAAGCTTGACCTGCATTCTGCAAATTCTGAACTTCGCATCCCAGAGCATATATCTGACCCCGGATTTCCAAGAGAACATCAAGAATTCTGCGAAAATCTGCTAAATTATCAGTCTGCGTTCTAAGTATCCAAGAAGAGTAAAGTCTCCCCTTTTAGGATACCAAAGACCGAGGCTTGAAGTTGAAGCAATGTATTTGATAATACGCTTTGCAGCACTTAGATGAGATTCTTTAGGATCTGCTTGAAATCTAGCACAAATGCAAACACTAAACAAAATGTCAGGTCTAGAAGTAGTAAGATAAAGAAATGAACCAATGATACTCCTGTATAGCTTCTGGTCAACTTTCTTTCCTCCTTCATCTTTGACTATCTTCAAAGAACTTGACATTGGTATATCAGTCTTTTTACAATTTTCCAGTCCAAACTTTTTGACAAGATCATTAGCATATTTTTCTTGATGAATAAAAGTCCCTTCCTTTAGTTGTTTCACTTGCAGTCCAAGAAAGAAGGTTAGCTCACCCATCATGCTCATTTCAAATTCATCCTGCATAGATTTAGAGAATTTCTTGCACAAACTTTCATTAGAGGATCCAAAAATAATATCATCAACATATATTTGAACAAGTAGTGTCTACTTTACAGAGAATTTCTCTTTTGATAAACAGAGTAGTGTCTACTTTACCTTTGACAAAACCGTTCTGAATTAAAAACTTACTCAACCTGTCATACCAAGCTCGAGGTACTTGTTTCAGACCATATAAGGTCTTTTTCAGCCTAAATACTGAGTCTGGTTTCCTTGGGTCTTCAAACCCAGGTGGTTGTTCAACATAGACTTCCTCATGGATAAATCCATTCAGGAAATCACTTTTGATGTCCATTTGGAATAACCTGAAATTCTTATAACAAGCGTAAGTCTCATCATAGTCTATTCATTTTTCTTGCATATATCCCTTGGCCACGAGTCTTGCTTTGTTTCTTACGACTTTTCCTTTCTCGTTCATCTTGCTCCTGAAAACCCATTTAGCTCCAATAATAGATTTACCTTTTGATTTATGAGTCAATTCCCAGAAATCATTAATGCTGAATTGTCTGAGTTCTTCTTGCATAGTTTCAATCCAGCTTTCATCAGATAAAGCTTATTCTATGCTTTTTGGTTCTATTTTAGAAATAAGAGCCAAAGCACTAGACTCTTCACGCCTTTTGGATCTTGTACGAATTCCTTCATTAATGTCTCTAATAATGAGATCTTTGGGATGACTGGACTTATGCTTCCAGTTACTGGTTGATTTGTCAGGTTGATAATCACTTCCTTCATTTGAATCTTCAATAACCACTTGTTACTGGTCTTTCAAAGTCTAAGCTCCTTCTTAAGATTTAGACTTTGTAGAGTCTGGAGCAGGTTCAGATTCTTCAAGATGAGTCTGAATAGATTCAATTTGCATAGAATCTTGGAATTTGATATTCATTGATTCCTCCACAGATTGAGTCTTCTTGTTGTAGACTCTGTAGCCTTTGCGTGATGTTGAATATTCAAGGAAGATGCCTTCGTCTGATTTTTCTTCAAACTTACCAACTCGATCATTTGCATTTTTCAATATAAAGCATTTGCATCCAAACACATGAAAATATGAAACAATAGGCTTCTTTCCTTTGAATAACTCATAGGGGGTTTTATCCAAAATAGGCCTTAGAAAAACTCTATTGATAATTTAACATGCTGTTGAAACTGCTTCAGCCCAAAATCGTGAAGAGATGTTACTTTCAATTAAAAGAGTTCTAGCCATTTCTTGAAGCAATCTATTCTTTCTTTCCACAACTCCATTTTGCTCTGGAGTATATGGAGAGGAGAACACATGCTGAAAACCAGATTCATCACAGAATTTTGTAAAATCTTATTTTCAAATTCACTTCTATGGTCTGTTCTTATACTTGAAATAACATACCATTTTTCATTTTTAACATTTTTAGCAAACTTTTCAAAGTAAGAGAAGGTTTCAGACTTGCCAGGAAATATACCCAAGTAAATCGTGAGTAGTCATCCACAATTACTAGGCAATATTTCTTACCTCCAATGCTCTGAGTTATGGTTGGTCCAAAGAGATTCATATGTAGAAGCTGCAATACTTGATTAGTGGAAACTTGATTTATTGGTTTAAAGGAATTTCTTACCTGCTTTCCCAATACACATGGTGTACATAGATCAGATTTTTGGTATGATAAATTGGGTAGACCACGAATAAGCTTCTTTTCTGAAATTTTGGCTATCTACTTCATATTAATGTGCCCGAGCTTTTTGTGCCATAAGCACGCTTCATCTTGAATTGAGATTAGACATTGCGATTCATCTGGTTTCACATCCAGGAGGTAGATATTTCCATGTCTTCGACCCATGAGTGACTGAGTAGAATCTTTACTGATTCCTGAACATATTCCCTCTTGAAAGTTAATTTTGAAACCGGTATTACAGCTGACTGATACTAAGCAGATTGTAGTTAAGTCATTTCACTAAAGAAACATTACTTATTGTGAGGTTTCCAATCTTTACAGTTCCAAATCCCACAATTCTTCCTTTGCTATTTCCTCCAAATGAGACTTTTCCATCATTTACTTGAACGAGCTTTATGAAGCAATTTGAATCTCCTGTCATATGTCTTGAGCATCCACTATCCAGATACCATTTTACATTTTTCTTAATAGTGACCTGCATTTAAAGAAGTGACTCAAGCTTTCTTTGGTACCCATATTTTCTTGGGTCCATTGGTATTAGTATGATATACGGTTTTTGCCCATACTTTCTTAACAGGTTTCCAAACCCTAAGACATTCTTTTTCAAAATGATCTGCACTATTGCACTTTGAACATCTGAGAGTATTTCGACCTACTGGTTTTACAAAAACCTTTTTGAAATGATTTTTGTAAGCATCTCTTGTGGGTCTTTGCTTAATTCTTTCCTTTACTTTAGGAAAATCAATTAAAGGAATGGTTTCTACTACCATTCCTAAACCAGATTTATTGAAATCAGGTCTTTGTACTAAAAGAATTTTCTCAAGTTTCTTAGATCCTATTGAAAATCTTTTTGAAATATTTGATATGTCATTTTTTAAAAATGCATTTTCTTTTAAAAGACTTTCTTCGCTTTCTTTAAGAGTAGAAACATTCATGTCTAAACATTTAACATTTTCTTTCAAAACATTTTCCTATTGTTTCAATGCAGAATTTTCCTTTTGAGTTCTTAAATCCTTTTAAGAGAAGTCTTAAGAATAAAACACAGCTCATCAATGTATTTAGAAACTTTAACAGGGATTTTAAAGTTACTCACCTCAAATTCACTGTCTGAATCTGAGTCTGTCTCTGAGTTTGAATCTAAATCTGATTGTGCCATCAGACATATATTGGCATAATCATCATTCATTTTTTCACACTCTGTATCACTCATAGACCAACGTTGGGCTATATGTCTAGACTTGGTTGAGGAGCCACCTCTTGGCGTAGCCGAAGACAGCTGATTGCGTCATCGTTGGCCATAGAAGCCGGTGTCGAGCAGCAGTTATGGTGGCTCAAGAAAGACGTACTTAGTGCGATTGCTAAAGGATCTACACCAGAGAATTGATGAATGCCCCGCGAGACTGCATAGTGACAATCAATCAGCGATTCAACTAGAAGTAAACCAAGTGTTTCATGAGAGAACGAAACGTGTGGAAGTTCACTATCACTTTGTGCTCGAGAAAGTGTTATGTGGAGAGATTGAGATGAAATTCACTATGATGGATGAATAAGTTGGATGATATTGATGATATTTCCACAAAGAGACTTATTGGATCTAAATTCATAGATGTTGACACCTAAATTTTGACTATTTTATTTACTTGTTCATCGTATAAAGCATTTCATATTTACATTCTTTAACTTATCTTTAAAAAGTTGTTCTAAAAAATGAAAATAAAATAAAAAAGAGAATAAGAAATAATCTATAAAATAAAATATTTTGTTGTGGAGGGAGATTTTGAAAGATTTTAGAGTTTGGATAATGGAGCCTTATCAAAAGACAATTTTCAATGGTTGAGTGAATTATCTTGTAAAATCTTTACAAGGGATTTTATATTTTGGAGCCATTTTCTTGTTGAGCGCATCCCCTTTTTTCGAAAGTTGATCTTTAGCGATTGAGTCAGTATATGCAATCATATTGGAAAATCTTCATTGGCAGAACAAACTTATTTTCTTTATGGGTTAATATCTTGAAAAACCCCAAACTGGTGTACCTGTGACAAATTTACCCAAAACTATTTTTTTGACCATGAAAAATCCCAAACCGGTATACCTGTGACAAATTTACCCCGACTAACCATAAAAAACCATAAACTGGTGCATCTATGATAAATTTACCCAAAACTAATTTATTAAACCGCAAAAAACTCAAAAATGATAAATTTGTAACAAATATACCCTTTGCTAAATTGAATTAATACCATGAATAAATCACAAAAATTGTAAATTGTGACAAACGGAGCGTAAAATCCCAAATTGGTATACTAGTCAACTGTCAAGTGTCATTTAACTTAATAATTTGACAGTAGAATTTAACGAAAACTAACATAGGGTAAATTTGTCACAAGTGTATCAATTTTGGATAAATTTGTCAAAGGTATATCAGTTTAGGGTTTTTGGTGATTAAAAAAATAGTTTAAGGTAAATTTGTCATATGTGTATCAGTTTGGAATTTTTTAGGATATTAACCCTTTCTTTATTCTCTATAAATAGAGAGTGCAAGGCTTCGTTTAGGGGGGGCTTCTCTGGATTGAAAAAAAAAACACAACACAAAAAGTCAAAAAGTGAAGGGAAGTAAGAGAGAAATTCTTTTAAGTTTTCCTTCTGCTGGCTTCGAAAGTGAAAAGAAGAGTGTAGAAAGTACAGAGAGGAGATAGAGAGAGAAGACCTGAGAGACAAGTGAGAGTGATGGAGAGAGAGAGAGAAAAGAGAAAAAAAAGAAAGAGAAAAGCCAAAAGCAGAGGAGGAAGAAGGAGTCGGTCGAGGCCCCCTCGCCGAGTCCCCTGCACAACACTGCTGCGCCGCTTGTAACCCCTCGCCACGCCGCCGCGCCGCCGCTCGCCCTTCTGCAACGCCTGCAGCCCATTTGCCGTCGCTGCTCCCAATCTCGTTGTCACCGCCTCCACCTTTCGTCAACGCCCCTGCTCACCCACGAGCTCGCATTGCCGCATCACCGCCGCTTCGCCGGTCTCCCCCGCGAGGATCACCGCGACGACTTGACGCCGCACCTCGCTCGCCGACGCTCCTTGCAACCCACCGATCCGGCCACTGCCGCTCTATCCGCGAGCCAGCACTCGACGACGCCCCTCTCTGCCTGTCCTTGGTGCCTTCTAGCCTCTACTCGAGGACCGCTGTTGTTCCAATCTCGACGCTCGGGTGTCCGACGCTAGCAGATCCGAGCTTGCCTCCGCCCGCAACCCAGCGACCTCTGCGTCTTTTCCTGCAGCACCACAAATCATGAGCCCCCTTTGCTGACGCTGACCTGCAGCGCCAGAAGCCCTAATGCCCCCACTCCGGCAGTCCTTCCTGCTCGAACGCTGCCCATCTCATCTGAACCGCGACCCGCTGCTTGTGTCGCCGGTCCACCCGCCTCCAAGTGACACTCACGCCCGTGCTTCTTTGACTAGCGTCCTTGCTCACTGCTCCACTTGCCACTAGAGCCCCCACGCCGGAGATTCGACGACTGCGACTAGTGACTGGTAGTGACCAATCACCACGAGCTACCAAGGCGTGCGTGAAAAAAAAGAAAAAGGAAAAAAAGAAAATTAAATTAGGTAGTTTTTTTTCTATTTTTTATGTTATTTTATTTATTTACTTTGTTCTTTTAGTGGAATTATTCCTTAAATATATGATTGAGATTTCGACATGAAATAGTCTCTCAAATTAGGGATTGACAATATGATTTTCATGTCCGAAATCCGTCTCGCAATCGCTTGAAAAATCGCCAATCTGATTTTACGCTCGAGATTCGATTCACGATTTATTTAAAAATTGACCAACTCAATTTCATGTGTTAGATATGGTTCGCCAATTTATGGATATCAATTCTATTTTGTTTGATTTGCCGTCGTGTTGGTTGAATCAATTTTATTTTCGTAAAAGAAAAAATCAAAAAATATTTGAATTAGGATTAGGTTTGTTTAGAATATTTCTTATTATCTTGCATATTTAGAATATGGATTTTATTTCGAATTAAAAAAAGATAATAAAAAAAGCCAAAAAAATGCATTTATTTGGGGTGTTAGTTTTTTTTTTTTAAATTTAAGTTGTATGTTTAATTATGTGGTAATTTTAAATTCGAATTTTGTAAAAAAAAATATAAAAATATCATGCATATGTCATGTAGAAGTATGGTATTCTTTGCACGTCATTGTATGTTAGGATTTTATATTATAGGTTTAGATAATTTCTCCTAGATAGATTGCATGTTTTTGTTAAGAAAGATCATATGCACTTCATATAGAATAAGGTTCATGAAATGCACGTCATTTAGTGATTATTGCTAGGTCTATTTAATTAGAAATTGATCGTCATTAGAATTAAGTCATTATATTAATTTAGATTCCACATTCAATTATTGCATTTCTTTAAAAATTATTTCATATAGCTTAGGCTATACTACTATGTCATATCATTTCACGTTAGATGAGTAACATTGCATTGCATATAGATTAAATTCTCATTAAATAGGTGAAAACAAAAATTAAATGATTACGTGTTAATTAGAAATCATATTTAGGACTATTGATATGAATTATGATCTAACAATGCAGATGCTTTCGTTGCTATGAGGTAAGTTCCACCTTTTTTTTATTTACTTTCTTGAGTGTTAGATTGGTGGTTTGCGCACCCATGTGATCACCTCACATGTTAGGGAAGTAAATTAAAATTAATTCAAGCTGCCTGCAAAATATTTTTTCTTAAAATAAAAAGAGAAATGTACCAAAAGGGCATTTGAAAAGTCTAGTGTAACCAAGTTCCCATGCCCAAAGTCTCTGGTTCGTAGAAGTAAAATAATTCTCCCGTTATTTTACTTAGGTATCTAATCGACTTACCATAAACTAATTAGTGATAACTCCCTTTTGCATGCTAAATATTTGAACCTAAGTCATGAATTAATATGGGTTTGGGAGAGCACGAGCTAAGTTAGACTTAGTAGTCTATTAGCCTAATGTTAGGTGGTGCACCCAAAATTTAAGTCGCGACAATAGAATTTCGAAAGAAATTGGGCATGGCAAGCAGTATGATAGTAGCAGCCATTGACGAGAGTATTGGCAGTCATCTACTTACCTAGGCGACCATGTATCAAATAGTAACGTTATTTGGGGGACAAAATAAATGCTTCCATGAGAAATGAAGACGAGGAGCTCTTAAAGTCAGATGTGACCACGTTCCTAAATTTAAGGGTTGCGTTTTTCAAATTTTGTGGCTGAACGTGTGAATTTTTGTTCAAGAATTTTGGCGACAAATTATACTTCAAAGCCATGGATAGTGTGTAATAATTATGTGAGACAATATTATATGTGTGCTATAACTGTGACTCGAGTTGCCTAGCACAACTTTCTTATATTACCCCTGCCCGCCATGCTTCGGCACCCAACAATAATCCCATCAATTAAGCTAGATGTCAATCTCCTACTGATTTGCCCCAAATATCTCTAGGTACTGATATCGAACAATTCTGATTGCGTAGACTGTCAAATTTGGAACCAATGGGAATGCATACATTTCTCATAGTAGTGTCCTATAATTCGGGTCGAGCAGCGGCGAAAGCGGATTAATTCCATATTTATCACGAAGGCCACAGTAGTGGCTATGAGTAGGAGCCAGTATTACTCCTATAGACTTGGATAGATGTCGTAGTGTAATCATGTGACATTCAAAATTTGGAAAGAAATGCCTTGTCAAACTGGGAAATAAGTAGGACCGACAAACGACACTACAACTTTCAGCATTTGAATTGATCAGGATACTTTCAGCTCAACTTTCATGTCGGCCATTCCAGATGAAGCCATCTGTTAGCCGTGATGATCTTCAGAAGTCGAAGGATACGAATGTGAGGTATCAGATGGATTCTCGTTTGAATCGGTCGGGGAACCTTTACCATAGTATTTGTAGTGGCCTTTCTTCATGTAAGCGACGAGTCCTGAAGGGTGAGAATGAGAACCAACCTTAACTTTGTTCGAGTTCTCCTCATACTCCCTCCACCACTGCATATAGCTGCTTTTCTCCAAAAATATGTCGGACGAGACCTTCTTCTTCTCGATCAAATCCATGACATACTTCTCAAAGTCGAACGGCTTTTCTTCTTCTGAACCATCTGATGATCCTGCTCTGGCTCTGTCCAGCAGCCTGCACGACCGGATTGCATTCCCGATCAAATCCATGACATACTTCTCAAAGTCGAACGGCTTTTCTTCTTCTGAACCATCTGATGATCCTGCTCTGGCTCTGTCCAGCACCCTGCACGACTGGATCGCATCCTCCACACGTGCCCAAAAGCATGAATCCTCTGTCACATTTACCACCTCCGAATTAGAAGGACCATCCTCCGTCTCCTTTCCCTTTTTCCTGTCCTCCGAATTTTGGTATTCTTCCAGCCATTTTTCCAGCCTCACGTAGTGTTTGGATCTTCCCCGAGTCAAGTAATCCTTCCGGCCCCTTCTGTAATACTCTGCTATGTCTAGTGGTTCGACTATCCTCCTGCAATTTGTCCCAGCATATAGGAAACGGGTCCGCAGTGGTGCATGTGGTCTTTGAGGCTTCTTCTCCACATGGTCGACCACCTTCTCCCAATAGTCCGTCAGGTATGTCTTGTACTTATCAACTCCATTGTCACGCTGTTCACGTGCACTCTTGAAGCTGTCATAGTAACCGGGACCCTGGCCGTTGGCTCTGCATATATTAATGTACCACTCTAAGAAAGTCATATAAACTTTCATTTCTTCCAATTCCTTGTCAGGATCAAATTCCTCTCTCTGTCGCTTTATGATGTCTTGTTCGTGCTTTATTATGCTTTCTATCAGAGCAGAAATGCCCTCATTCTGCTGCTGTCAGGACAACGAAAGTTCCATCAGTTAAAAAGTCCACAAGGGGAAAACCATACGTAAAGAGCTGCTTTGGCGTGCAGCAGTTCTTTTCTTAAGTAAAGGCGCATACATGTACGAGCTGTAAATAAAAGACCAGCATCAAAATGTTGCTTCTATTGACGACTCGTCTGGCTTCTAATCACGGTTGGATTTCGTGAACTGAAATTATCTGACCCTTTGCAGACTCTGTGTCCTTGGGATGTAGGCGCTCAAAGAGCGGAATGCAATGCATCCGTAATTCGTTATTCCAGAAGTTAGGGTGAAACTAACCATAGAAGGAAAAAGAGATGTGAAAAAAAGGAAAAAATAGAATCCATGTGGCAATTTGATATCTTCGTTTTATACTAAGTCCTCGAGATCACTGCCAAAGTACAAGTCTAAATCATTATCCCTTCCCTTATAATTTGATTCCTGGAGCTTTTCAAAAACTTGCTTGGAGTTGAATGATTTGTTCACGATAAAAGGAAACTGTGCATCGCACTGGCTTCTGGACTTGATGAAATCTAATGTTGCGTTTGCTAGGACAAAAAGAAATGAAAAGAGTGGAATTGGATGAAACTGGGATTCTAATTCTTGGATGAATTGTAGGAATGGAAAATAAAACACTCTTTCTTTGGTAGTAAAGAAAATGTTGTAAGAATCATGATCTTAACATATCTAAAAAAGCATTTACGTAATAATTTTAAGGGAAATGACATTCCCACAACTAAAAACTTCTTCCACAGCTTTTTGTTATGCTATATTTTGATTGGAGATAATTTACCGTTAAAATTCATCCACAATATCTATGAGGATTCTTAAAAATTATATATAAAAAAAAAAAGTGCCCGCTAACAAACTAAGTAAATACTCAAATAAAACCAAAATTACCTTTTTCTTTCTTCCATTGGAAAAAACCTATCTTCCCTTTGCACTTTCCTTTTCATTTTCAAATAAATAAAAATTTCCTATGACATTAATATAGAGATAAATCATATTAATTAAAGACTATGATGAATTAATAATCAAAACTATATTTTGATTGGAGATAATTTACCGTTAAAATTCATCCACAATATCTATGAGGATTCTTAAAAATTATATAAACAAAAGTGCCCGCTAACAAATTAAGTAAATACTCAAATAAAACCAAAATACCTTTTTCTTTCTTCCATTGGAAAAAATCTATCTTCCCTTTGCACTTTCCTTTTCCTTTTTCAAATAAATAAAAATTGCCTATGACATTAATATAGAGATAAATCATATTACTTAAAGACTATGATGAATTAATAATCGAAACAAGAAACATAGGAAATAGTAGAAACAAAAAAAAGATAAGTTGAGCTTTACCAAAAAAGAAAAGAAAAAGAAAGATAAGTTGAGCCTTTTCAATTATAGCCTAATTTCGCGGATGTTAGTTCTTTCATACTTTTCCAGAGTCTTTATGGACATTGTGGATGAGCTTTAAGGGCAAATGAGTCCGACAGATATATAGAGTTTGAAAAAGTTGTGAAAGGAGATACGTTGATTGTGGATATATCATTACCCTAACTTAATATACAATAGTACAACAATTAGGATAAAATCACAAATTAGTTCCCCACCCTAAGGTAATAATTAATAATGTATCATGTCACAAACAATAATAGTTATGCTGTTATATTTATAGCATATTAATATTATTAACTTTTTTACAATCGCTACTGAAATGAGCAATAATATCTGTGCTTATAAATGTAAATAATATTATATTATATTGGTAAATAATATTATATTCTATTAGATAAGTTAGTATAATACAGAATTGCAGTTCATACTTACATTATCTACTTAATCATTACTTATATAGATTAGTTTAACAACGCATAAAATTAATCAGGATAGTTAGCATCGGGAAATTCAAATTAGTAGCGTAGTAACTATTATTTTATTATAGTTATATATTGATAATTTATGTACGGTGCAAGTTAGAATGGAATCAAAGTTTCTCGGCGTGAAACACCCCAACTAGAACAATGGCTCAAACTGAACAAAACATAGTCAAGATGAGCTACCTGACGCTGCCAGAGGCCAACTGCTGCGACTTGTCCAGTAATCCCTGCTTCAAAATTCCTCTCTAAAAGTTTCTTCTCAACACATTCAAGAACGTTCTTATAATCGAAAGTTCCAGACTTTTGATTTTCAGCAACAGCTTCCACGTTCTCGCATTTGAGCCACTCGATTACAGGTTCAGGGGCTTGGAAATAAGCATCACCTGATTCTGAACACAAAAGGAATGTACCGAAAGGTTTATATGGAAGAACAAGGGATAATCGAGGGACGCAGTCACCCGTGTGAACCACATGCAAGAAGCAAGAATTCCATGTTGGATGGCGCAATACAGCTTGTTGGAAGGCTGTGTCCCCGAGGAAAGGAGAGCCAAAAGTGATGCAACGGAGTTTGAATTTGGTTGGATCAAGCGTGTTCAGAAGCAACAATGTGAAAAGGGACGCAACGGATCCATTCAGACCACGGCCTGTGATAATATAGGGGATAGGTCTTTTATTCTTTTCAGCCGAAGAACTAGAGGCGTCCTGCTCAGAAGAAGTTTTAAACTGCATTCAAGCAGAAAGAGCATCAATGCAAAGTCTTTCAGAGCAGGTGAAGTTTTCCATGCTTGCATATATCCAAGAGAGTCATTCCGCTTTGATGAACATGCACGCATTTAGCAAGTGAAAACAATCTTCAAGGGGCAAATGAGAATAACCAAAATGTGGACCTCAATGTGAGTTGCATCTTGTTCCATTGAATGGTTTAGTTATATACTGGCCTAAAATTGATTTAATGCGTTGATTCTCCCGATAATCTGTTTAATCTCATTGAATCTATCACTTGGGCATGAACGATCACCTTCATGTATATCTTTATGTTCCTTATAACATAATTGACAGTAAAAACGGTTAACCCATTTTCTCGTGTTTAACTGTGGTGTATATTTGGAAAAGAGCAATGTGTACAAACTCATAAAATGAAGTGCAAATTAGCTTTTATTCACTAATTAATATTATGTAAAGCTCTCATCCTTCAGCATACTAAAATATATATTACTTTGCATCATGACCGACAAATTTAAAGTGTTCTTCACCCAAAATTTTATGAATTTACTTGATTCACAATTGAGAAAACAAAGGCACTGATCTACAATCACAACAATGCTAATTTTTTTTTGGAAAAGACATACTTCTCTAGCAAAACAATGTTGTCACTTCTCATCTGATTAAGGTGCACGAAGGAAAAAAGTCGAAATCCTAAAGGGGACACTATTAGCAGTTTCAGTGGCGATATCTTTAAGAGATGATTCCTAGATCTGAGAAGCACTTTGAGACCTCACAGCAGCTAATAGCTAGTTATAATGGATAACTCGAGAGAATGGCTAGAAGGGCTACCTTTTCTTGTAGTTCAGATAACAGTTGAGATAACTTGCCACGAAGAGAGTTAAACAGAGAAACAGCAGGTTTATTAAAAGATGGATGTGTATCGGAGCATAGGAACTGAAAGTCAGATATCTCCAATACAGGAACCAAACAGCTTTCTTGTTCAAGATTACTTGTAGTGACTGGTGAGCTGACAAAGGCAATGATATTGTAGGCTGAATGGTCATCAACGATGGTTATAGGGTCATGCCCTTGATGTTTAGATATCGCATTCCATGAATCTGTAAGAAGATTGGATGACACAGCGAAGTTGGCCAAATATAATCCATTGCCAAATCTGCAACTCAGAAAAACAACAGACTGAAATAATCAAGATATTTTAGAGGTAAAAGTCAATATAAAATGCAAGCACTACATTTGCCGATCTTGGATTTAGGTAATTCTGCTACTGAAACACAGTAATCCCAGCTTTATATGAGTCTGCTTCATACCCGAGAAAGCTAGAGACATTGCTTCGAGAATGCATTTCCTCAAGACATTTAATGACCTCCTTATATTTGATAGTTTGGGACTCGTGATTTTCAGCAACAGCTTGCGGGTTCTCATATATGAGCAACTTGATTACGGATTCAGGGGCCTGGAAACTTGCCCCACCTGATTCAGAGCAAAAAACAAATCTACCGAAAGGCTGGTAAGGAGTTTGGCTAGGGGGGGACGGATCAAGGTATGATCTAGGGACAGAGTCACCCGTCTGAACCACATGCAAGAAGCAAGAATTCCATGTTGAATGGCGCGATATGGCTTGTTGGAAGTGAGCGTCCCCAAGGAGGGGCGAACCAAAAGTGATGCAAAGGAGTCGGAATTCGGTTGGATTGAGCGTGTTTAGAAGGGACAATGTAAAAAGGGATGCAACGGATCCATCCAGACCACACCCTGTGATAATGTAGCAAATAGGTTCCATCTTTTTATTCTTATTGGTCAAAGAAGGAGACGCCTCTTGCACGGAAGAAGCTTCAACCTGCATCGAAGCAGAATGAGCATCAATGCAAAGTCTGTCTGGAAAAAATGAAATTTTCAATGCTTATATGTACCCAAGAGTCATTCCACTCTGATGAACATGCACGCATTTAGCGATTTTACTTTTAAGTGGCATGAGAATGACTAACATGTGGACCTCCATGTGAAGTTGCATCTTGTCCCATTGAGAGTTTTAGGCTTTTTTGATTTTAAAAAAAAGTTTTCCAGATTTTCCAACATTTAATTCACAAGAATAAACGACTCAAGAAAAACATTTTCCATAAGCGAAAAAACACTACAAAAGTTAAAGAAAAAAAAAATCATTTTCCTTTGTTCTGAAGACCAATCTCTCTTTCCTCTTCTCTCTCTATAATCTATATCTTCATGCTTCTCGCTCGGATCGCACCATCTTTGTCTTCTCTCTGCTGCCCTTCCACCTCGCGAAATCCAGCTGCCTCAACAAACTCTTCCCCGTGTTACTCTCCGCCGCCCCCATGGAGCTCCCTCCCGCGTCCGATTGCTGCCTCTTCGGAGACGACTCCCTTGCCTCGCCTTCTCTCATCCTCGCTTGCCGGCCTCAGGCGAGCTCGACCTCATCGGATCTGGCGAATCTCAGGCTTGCCCAATTCGGCGAGGTCGAGCCTCGCCCGAGTTTCTGGCTCGGTGGAGCTTTAACTGAGGCCGGCTAGGCTCGAGCTCGGGAAACCCTCGATCCTCATTAGGAAATCGCAATTCTCCTCCGACTCACTCCTGAATCGAAGGATCCTCGGCAGCAAGTCCATGCATTCGCCGGCACCGCATGCTGTGAGGGTGCAAACGGGAAAGGGAGGCAAATGCGGAGGTGAGGGTGGCCGGGCGGGTGCCGCGCACGGAGTCAGACCAAATTCGGATGACGCGTTGGAGGGTGAGGTTGGGGATGAAGGAAAAATAATAATAATAATAATAATAATAATAATAATAATAATAATAATATTATAATAATAATAATATTATTATTATTATTAAATAATTAAAATTTTGATTTTTGGTAATTTTTTCAAAGAAAATCAAATCCAAACTTTGGTACGAAATCATTCAAAAATATTTTTCTAATTCACTTTCAGATTTAAGTTAAACATTATTTTTCTAAAAACCATTTTTCAGAAACATCGAAAACAAAACAAATGGAGCCTTAATTATACACAGACCTAAAATTATTCTAATCCATCGATTCTCAACTAATATGTGTAACCTCATTGAGTCTATCAATCCGGCATGAACAAGCACCCTCATCTATTTTTATGTACCTTGCAACGTAATTGACAGTAAAAATAGTTAATCAATTTTATTGAATTTTTTGTGGTGTGCTTGAGAAGAGCAATGGATACAAAATCATAGAAAGAAGTGCAGGTTAGGCTTTATCCCAACTTAATATTATGTAATTCTCTCATTCTACGGCATACCAAAATATATATTGCTTTGCCACATGACTAAAAGATTTTTCTTGACTGGAGGGAACACCAAAGGCCTCTGCCTTTCCATCCCTTGGATAGACAGCCGGATTCATGATTCACAAGAACGAAGGTAGTGATTTACGCTAAAAGAAATAAAATGAAAAATCACACTTCTCCAGCAAAACAATGCTATCGCTTCCCATCTGATTAGGTTCATGAAGGAAACAAGTCAAAAATCATAAGGGGACAAATATTAGCATGCGTACTTCTTTTTCCTTAATTTTTTTCTTTTTTTCTTTTTGGTGGGAAGCATGCGTACTTCAGTAGCAAATATCTTTAACAGATTATTCCTAGATCTGAGTGTCGAGACCTTGCAGCAACTAATAGCTAGCTTTAATGTATAACTCAAGCAAATGGACATAAGGGCTACCTTTTCTGGTAGTTGAGGGAGCTGCACACGGAGAATGTCAAACCAAGACAGAGCAGCTTCATCTATCGAAAGAGATTGAACAGTATTGGAGCGTAGGAAGGCAAAGTCATGTCCCTCCGTTATAGTAACCAAACGCCTTTTTTCTGGAGGGTTACTTGTAGTGACCAGTGAGCTGACAATGGGAATGATATTGTAGTCTGGATGGTCCTTGTTGATTTTTATGCGATTTTCCCTTGAAGCTTTAGATATTGCTTTCCATGAATCCATAAGAATACTGGATGACACTGTGAAGTTTGCCAAATACAATCCATCGCTGAATCTGCAACTCAACCAACAGACTGATATAATCAGGGAGATGTTCTAGCAGTAAAAAGTCAATGTAAAATGCATGCACTTTCTTCGCAGATCTTGGATTAGGGAAAAGGAAAAGAAAATCTTTACACATGCTCATGATCTTCGGCTGCTTCCATTCTGGGAAGGTCGTTGAATTTGCACAGACACGGCAACTTAATGACTGAACCGCGTCCTCTCCAGATTTATAGAACTCCGAGGAAGAAACTAGCGACAGTTTGCTTAGCAAATTTCTTATTCCAGTTGGTCTGTTTGAGAAAAATTGAAAATTTGATAGGAGACTTCCAGGAAAGACCGCGCGTTGGCGTTCAACGTTCTACTACCGATTTTTTAACTCCACAAGTCATTATGGTCATAAAAGAAAGAAAACTCCAAAAGTAATTCATGCGTCAAAATAAGAAATTCTGAAAGTCATTCTTTTCTTCGCTATCAATGGGCCCTAGCCAACAGAGATTACATTATTTGGTTGGAGAAAAAAGAGACCGGCGTATGTATCGGAGCAGCAAGAGCATGTTTGTACTGATACCAAAAAATGACTAGGCCTTTTTCACCGACACGACGCCAAAATGAATGTATACAGAGCTTGGGGTTAAGTACAATTTATTGATCGGTAAGTTACTAATAGCGCAAATGCTTATCAATGATTGCGATGATTATCAATGACCATAATAGCTGACTGACGACATAATTGGTTGACAATTATCACGCGAAAAGTATCAGAAAAGTCCTAAACCTTTTATATTTATATCAATTTAGTTCTAAACATTTTATTTGTGTCAATTAAGTCGCAAACTTTTTATGTTGGTGCTAATTTAATCCTAAATTTTTTGACCTAATGCTAACGTAGATGATGGTCGACTGACGTAGCATAACCGGCACTGATGTTGACAACTTTTTTAAAAAATAAATATTTTTTGAATTATTATTTCTTTTCTTTTCTTTTTATCTTCTCCTCATTCCTCTAACTGGTCACGGAGGAGAGGGCTAGCAAGGTTGGCTCGACCTCACCAAAGGCCGCAAGGGCGGCCTCATGCTAGGAGGGCGAGGCTTGCCCTCTCCCAGCCAATAGCGATTTTGTGCCCTTGCAGGCACAACCTCATTGAATTTGGCGAGGGCTCGAGCCTCGCCCATGGCTAGTGAGGGCGAGCTTCACCTGCCTAGCGCAAGGCCGTGGCCTCTAGTGGCCGGCGAGGTTCGCCTTTGGCTGGCCACTGAGCTATGGCGAATAATTAAGGTATTAGTACTAACCATCTTCATATAAATAGACAAGATATAGTATTTTAAGAGAGCACGTGGTTGGTTCGCAAGGATGCCCACTTCACTGATCGAGCCTCACGCGACGACTGAATCCACTCATTTTCATTGATTTTTCCAATTCTTTCCTTTTTGATCGATGTGCATCTGCAAATAGAAATTGCAACAAATTCAGTTCTGGATGGTCATCTTCGTGGGCATCCCCAGTATCGGCATTTACTCCTTTCATATTAACAGAGCGATTCGGTTCAAAAGTTATTGGAGTGAAAATGAAATGCGATAGTGTTCAGGTTATGTTTTGCAGTATTGTTGCACCAATTTTTCGCTTTGTTCTCACATATTTTTGTCGATAACAAGAAACGCAACTCACATAAAAAAGCAGATAACTTCGCGTCACGTCATGTCTACTTTGTCCACCACAGGCTGTTGAAAGTATGACTTGTTCTAAGCAAAGTTGACTGATTTACCCTTACAGGCAAATTCGTTGTACCGAAAAAGATTAACGGTGATAATGGAAGTACCAAAATGCAAGTTCAGATTTGGGGGAGGGGATGCAACCTTTTGAAATTCGAGGTCTGACATGCACCAATAATGCATGAAACCTTATAGTATCATCATAATTTATCTAATTTGAAGTGATTTTTCTCATTGTTAAGCACTGTTGTTGCATATGATCATTTGCAATATTTCCCTCTTCCTTGGTTGGAGAATTTTCGCCAATCATTTATGTGATTGGTGCATAAATTATGAATATCATCCATATGCAAACTTGACTAATGTCCATGTATATAACCACCAATTAGAGGCATAATATTTTTAGCCAAAAATAAAATAAAAAATAGAGGCATAGCATTGATTAAGGGAAACATGGCCTAACAAGTAGTGTCTATAATCTACGTTTTTTTGGTTCATGGAGAGGGAGCCTCTAAAGACTTGAAGAAAGGAAGTAAGAACATGAGTGTCCTGTAACTAATTTTTTTTTTTAATTCTTTATTAGAGTATACAAGTTGATAAAAAGCAAATTGTCGTCGTGCTTGCACAGAAAAAAGGGAGCATAACTCTTTCTAGCTTGGAATTAAGTTTATATAATCAAATATGTCTTAAGTATAGATCTAAAGTAAATACAGTTAATCTATATTATTAGATGAACGTAAAGTGGCCTTAAAGCACTTTCAATAGATGATAGACTTCCGACACTCTACACGAGTGACATCTACCATAATTTTATTTTGAAAAGTTTTCCTTTTATTGTTTTACCTTAATTGAACTAACATTTTTCCTTTTAGTTCAAGGGGCGCATAATTACTCCTAAAAATTGTGAAAATCTCTTACTGTCATGATGATCAAGACTTCTAGTATCATTTTTTCATGTGATATATTTCACGTCTTTTTCCCATGCAAAGTGCGGGTTAATAGGCAAATTTAAAATAATGATTATTGACACCTAAATTTTTTCAATCCAACTAGTTGTTTATTGTATAAAAATTAGGGACTGAACTTTATTCTTTAAACAAAAATATTAATTGCATTTTTTTTTAATTATTGCATTCGCATTGGATTGGTAATGGTGAATGGACTCGAATGAATGTTTTTAAGTTTAATAGATATGAAGATATTCTATTCTTGAATGCGATATTTCTTTATTTCAAACAAGAAATAAATATCTTCATCAAATATTTGGAGGAAAAATCATAATCGGAACAAGACCAAAAGAAATATTGTGGCAATATTCGTTCAAAAGCATAAAAGGAAAATTGACCAATGAAAAGGAACAAAAAGAAATAATGATATGGTGGTTGATGTCTCATATATTCCTGCAACATATCGAAAAATAAGGATTGAAAAAGTAAAAGGAATGTGTGTTAAGGCATAGGCGGTCAGCAAGGAGCGTATATAGCGTGATATATTCGTTGTTTGAAAACAAGAAAGTTGCAGATTTCGAGCACACACTCAAAAAGGAAAGAAAAACAAAAGCGAAGAAAGTGAAGAAAAGGATAAAAATTATATAATATTTTATCACACTTTCTTTCCTCCGTGGGGGGCTTCGCACTTGCATATCTGCAAAAAGTTGAATTGCAAAAAGTTGTTCACGTGAGAGAATAAGCGCCCCTATCAGCAAATTTCAACCAAAATATTCTGGAAAAACTAGATTGATAAATTATATAAAGATTTAGAATTAAATTAGCAAATCGTCAAAATGTTTAGGATTACATGGGCACAATTGAAATATTTATAATTCAATTGACTGTTGTTCAATTAGTCAATGAATTTTTAGATAATTTTATATATAAATTAAAATGGTGCTCCAAAACACTTTTAACGACTCGATGACATGTGGCATTTTCCATGAGTGACATCTATGTCAACTTTGGAAAGTTGAATTGTGATAGCTTAAATTTTCAGAATTTGTTTTCGATTAAATAAATCGGACATTTTGTCAACGCGCCGATAGTACTATTCTCTAAGCTGATCACTCAAGAGATAATTAGACTATCTGGGAAAGCAATTAAGAAATCTAAATGTAATAGACTTGAGAATTCGACCAAGAATCGACTGCTTGACCATGTTGATCAGCAAAGGTCATTACGACACTATCAGAATTGATCAGAGATCAGAGATAGGTCGATTTAACTGAGATATGTAATCAAAATGTAGGTGTTCCACCTAATAGCAAAATTCTCATTGACCGGCACTAAATTGATTTTCTTTTGTTTTTGGTACCATATGTCGGTAATTGAAACCTCGATATTTTCACGACAATCGAGAGTTGCCAATGTGTTAGAGATATACATTGTGACTCGAGATAAATCGATTACAGGACAACTGCACCAAAAATTCCTAAAAGTTACTTGGTAGACTAGGTCACGCTAAAAGTGCGCTGAAGTGAAATTAACCGTGAATTTAAACCCGAATTTAGAAATTGAAAATTCTGTCGTGTCACGATCTATTTTAGAAACGTCGACTCATCCTCCGAAGATTTTCTGGAGATTCCAAGAATTTTAAGGAAATTCGTTTCCGCCGTTTCGGAAAACGAGCGAAAATTCGGATGGGCCAAATTAAAGGAAATTTGGACTTCCAAGCCGAGTCTTTAAGTGTCAGGGACTTACAGAAAATTGTTCGGGATTTTTCTTCACCGAAATTGGAGTTAAAATTTAAGGAAATTCGGAGTTGGATTTTGAGGAAGCAAAATTAGCTTCAATTTAGTTAATTGATGGGAAATTATTATTGGAAAGTATTAGGGGGACATATAGGATATGATTGAAGACCTTTGGGAGACAAACATTAAATTAGATGGATTAGTTTCTTTGACTATTCTCTCTCTCTCTCCCCCAAAACTTCCATCGCACATTCCCCTCCGTCTTCCCTTCTTTGAACCTGACTCCCTCTCTGTTTTAGTTTTGTTTTCATTCTTTTCTCCTTCCTTGGCAAAACCACCGAGCTCCATCATCCACCGAGTTCCTCTCCATTTTGCCCCATGCGTCCGAGTCCTCTAGCATTTGGTCAACCCCACCCAGCACCGAAGACACCAGGAGCTTTGGTCTTCGCGTCTGCAGCTCGTGCTCGCACTTCTCTGTTAGGGCTAGTACGAACACTTAGAGGGGGATGAATAGGTATTTAAACGAAACCTTGGAAAATATATGTGGAATAAAATAAAGTTCAGGGAAGAAAATAAGAACATAGAATTTATAGTGGTTCGGCTTAGATCAAGCTTACGTCCACTCTCCCACGCTAACAGCCTTCTGTTGGATTCCACTATGTAATTAACAAGAGATTACAACTTTGAATGCAAACATTTAATAGTATATCACACTATCTTACTAAGTCACTCTTTTGGTATTTCTCTCTCAATCAAACACGTTTAAGCTCACAAGAAACAAGTGTATGATTGAAGGTCGCTCAGACTTTAGAATTATAAATTCTACGCTCCGTCTCTTACTTGCTCATCAGTCCTTGATCTTCTTAAATACTCATCCACTTCCAAACTAGCCATTGGACAGTATCTTGAGGATTGTCTTCCAATATACCCATTGGACAGATCTGTATGTAGAAGATTTGGTAGCCGTTGAGTGATAGAAGTAGAATCCCAAATTGATTTTGATCGCCCATACAAACAAAATATTGGTTTCCATAAGTAGAGCTTATTCGTATAAAAATTTCTTCTCTTCAAGATCCAATTGTCAATCAATTAGATTGAATCAATCAAATCAATCTTGATGTAGAATCCAAACCAAATCACTAGCTGTTATATGTTTGGGTTTGAGTTACATTCGGTCTTATTCTAGATGTAAAGTCTGAGAGTAATAGACTTTACATTCTGAGTCTGAGTGTGATAAACTTTAAGGTTTGGACACAATCTGAATAAGTTCAGCTTCAACATAGAGTCCATCTTCTGGTTCTTCCAAGCATAGACTTTTACAATATCATTTACATGTTCAATATCAAACACATTTATTTATTTTGTTCTATTATCATTTTTGATGATGCATGTCTATTACTCAAATCCATCAAACACAATATATAGAAAAATAATCGTAGCTCAATATTTGCAATAAATAATATTTATTTTGTCATCATAATCAAAAACATCAATAGAAATATTATCACATAGAGAATATAAAACGATAAAATAAATCGAAAAAATATGCAATATAGCTCACTTCGATCATATATATCTCCCCATAATAAAATAATATTTTTGTTAATGACAAAATGTAATAAAAGACGCACTAACCGGATTTTGTAGAACTTGGTAAGTTCTAACACATTTACGTTTTCCTTCCTTCCATAATATCAAGATCACGATCAATTCAAAAAGATTTTTCCATAATTGATCAAACCTCCCCCTCAATTTGTTGCCTTTTTGAGATGATCACGATTCTTTCCTTTCTCTTAGATTCCCTTTCTCCCCTTGTCATCATGATAATATTTGCGAATAGCACTACTTGTGGCTTGTGCACGTTGAGCAGAATATTTTTCCATTATTTCATCGTAGCAACAATATCCACAACGATCATTTGCATTTTGAAATTCGAAGCAAAAATTTATTTTCTTCAATCAAGCTCTTCTTGAATTCAACCTGCATAAACTTAACGAACTTTTTTGCACAAATAAGCTTTCGTATGACATATTAGGGATTTCATTAACAATTTGCAAAAACTTTGCACAAGGAAGAGAATCTTTGAGCCTTCAGAAAATAGTATAGAGTCTCAACAATTTTTTAATCGAGCTTTCCAAAATCCATATGAAAGATTATTTTTCCACCTGCAAATTCTTGTATAATAGATAACAATATTTGCAAAAATATCACGTAACACCTTCATCTGATTTACGGATCAAACTTGCTAGATATAAGACATCTTCTAAGAATATAACAAGAGTATCCATAAATATGCAATAATATCTTTCAAGATCAAAGGGATTTTCTTGAGCATAAATTTCAAAAATATATTATTGATGCATTTCGCAAGAAGAAAGTAGATATTTCCATCACGTACCAAATCAAGTAAAAACTTGCAATGCCTTATATTTATGACAAAAGATATTTGCAATATATAATTCATAGGCAATCATCTAAAATCATGATAAATGTATGTAGAGATTTGCAAGGTAGGATAAACAAAATTCTCTTACCCAAGGCATAAGTTCCAAATATACCATTGATTAAAAAAGATCATTACCAATCTTCACAGGAGACACTTTTTCTGATTGTACCAAAATCTCATAGATTTGCGATCATTCTTCCCTTCTAAGATTTCTTGCAATCAATTCATTTCCTTTTTGGTATCCATCAATTTGGATCCTTTCTTGACGTTATAACAAAATATAAAATCTCCATAGATAATCAAATATTCTTTATAAACTCATCATAACAAAGTATTTAAGGAAAGAATATCTTCGCGCAATTAATATCACATAAAATAGATTTTCACTTTGCAAAATATGACGAAATTAGAGAGCATAAAATTAGACAAAATAATTTGCTTTATCTCTAAGAAAGATATCAAATCAATCACACATATTAGATCAAATCGCAACTCACAAATAACAAAAACAAATCATACGATTCTTTCTTCAATAAAACAAAATATGATCATTATAAAATCTCAATCAACCATGAATATATCGAATTTCAAGCATAATATGCCCAAATAAAAAAAATACATTCCTTACCAAATTCTCTTTCTTCTTTTCCTTTATTTCCTGCAAAAACAACTCATCTTTTCTTTGGTACCCATATTTTCTTGGGTCCATGAGAGTTAGTAGAGTATGTTGTTTTTACCTAATCTTTCTTAATAGGTCTCCAGACTTTAGGACATTCTTTCTCAAAGTGTTCAGAATCTCCACAATTTGAACACTTAAGGGCATTTCGACCAACAGGTTTTGTAAATATCATTTGAAAATGCTTTTTGTACGCAAGTCTAGGAGGTCTTTGTCTAAGTCTCTCCTTGACTTTAGGAAAATCTATTAGAGAATCACTTTCCTTATTGAAATCAAGTCTCAACTTATTATAGTAAGGTACTTGTATGGAAAGGATATGCTCTAATGTTTTTGAACCATTTGAAAATCTCGTCGAAATACTTGAAAATTCCCTTTTTAAAGAATCATTTTCTTTGACAAGTAAATCTCGACTTTCTTTTGTTTGTAGAAAATCTTTTTGCAAATTTCAAAATTTTCTTTTTGAGAAAGATCCTGTTGCCTAAGCCATGAATTCTCATATTTTAGTTCGGGGATCCTTTTAAGAGAAGATTCAAGATTTAAACAGAGCCGATTTATATCCTTTGAAACTTTGATAGGAATTTTTGAATGGCTTACCTCGATTTCCTCATCGGATTCTAAGTCTGTGTCTAAGTTAGACTCTGATTCTGAGTTTGTGTCTAAGTCTGAACGTGCCATCAAGCATATATTTCCTTGCTTGTCATCTTCTTTCATTGTTCTTTTTTGGCCATTTTGCTTGTATTGTCTTCTTCCACTGAAGTTCCTTCCTTCTCTACTTAGCTTTTTGAATTTCTTGATCATAAAAGCAAGTTCTTCATCGTCCATGTCATTTTCTGAGTCTATATCATCATAATCAGCGTTAGATATTGAAGCGATGGACTTATTACCTTCGGGATCTTCATCAATGATTTGTTCCACTTCATAGGATTGAAGAGTGCCAATCAATTCATCAACGGAGAGTGGCATAATTCTCTGAGTTTCCCAGATTGAGATCTGAACATGGTACCAATCTTTTGAGAGACCTTGTAAAAGTTTGTTGACCTTCATTTGGGAAGAAATTGGATGACCTTGACACGTCAAACCATTTACAATTTCTGTAAAACGGCTAAACATATCTCCAATCGATTCTCCTAGCTTCATCTTGAAGGATCCATCTTGGCCAAGTAGAAAGTTTACTTTTGTCTCTTTTACACAATCAATCCCTTCATAAGTAACATGAAGTCTATCTCAGACTTCCTTAACTGTTTCACATGAAGAAATTCTATTATATTCAACAAGAGACAAAGCGCAATATAAAAAATAAATAGCTTTTGCATCAAGAGATTCTCTTTTGGACAACTCCGTCTGAGACATAGGAGCAGAGAGTTTAGTTTCTTTGTCTTTGCCATTCTTATTTGATGTAGACGCAGCAGTGGGATTGATTTCTTTTTCCACAACATCCCATGGCAAGGAATCTCTGGATCTTAGGAATGCTTTCATTTTGTTTTTCCAAACACTATATTCCTTTCCATCAAAATATGGTGGCATGTTGTTGCTTTTGTTAGAGAAAACTTCTTTATTGTTTTGAAGGTGACAAAACCTTTCCAAGTCTATATCGGAAGATCTGAAGACTTTATCGTCAAAGTCTGAAGACAGACAAACCACCGAATTTTAATCTCAAAGTCTATCCTCACTGATAGTTCCAGACTAAAGTATGAAGATTTATCCAAACACAGGATTATTATCCAGATGAAGATTATCTTCAAAGTTTCATTTCATATGTTTATTGGAAAATCTTATAGCTGGATTTCACAAATACTTGATTGATTATTCTTATTGGAAACTACGCCAATATGAAGATCTTTGAAAGGTGAGCTAAACTTGGAAGGTTCTACTTATGGAAACTCAAGATCCTGATTTGTATGGGTGAGCAGGATTGACGGGCTTTCAACACAAATTATCTAACGACTCGAGATCACCTTAATTGATTTTTGACAACGAGTAGATTGGAAGAATTCCTTTGGAAAGTGCCAACGGTCGAGAAGGCATGAAGGAGTATTTAAGGATTGACTCTTTGGTTGTTCGATACGATGCTTGAGAGAGAATTCCAAAGTCTGAAGCTTTCTAGTCTTTTGCCTTTTCATTCATCGAGCTGAACATTGTATACAAAAGAGAGAAACTCTTAGTGAGATTGTGTGAGAGTTAGATAAAGACTCATCACTATGATAGTTGAGATCACGAGCTGTAACATTTCTTTTGATCCTTAGTGGAATCTAGCCAATAAGCTGTCAGTGAGGAGAGTGGATGTAGGCTTGGTCTAAGCCGAACCACTATAAACTCTAAGTTCATTTTCTCTTATCCTTGAACTCCTTACATTTATTTACTGATCGTTTATTTACTTAAAGTTGAAATAGGATTTATGTCTAACATCTTCTAAAATCAAAATACTTTCATTAAGTCCTATGAAAATTTTTATTTATACCTATTCACCCCCCTTTAGGTGTACTCACTAGCCCTTTCAATTGGTATCAGAGCTTGTGTGCTTATTTGTTGAAGTGTTTTACTTCTTAAGCTAAAGATCTATGGCTAGTATTTTGGCTCCAGGACTGGTTGAAGGTCAAAGCAACACTAGACCTCCTTACTTTGATGGGAAGGAATACAACATATGGAAGAACAAAATAAAAGCATTCCCTGGATTGGATGTGGTAGAAAAATGAATTATTCCCACAAATACATCGACTTCAGAAAAAGGAAAGGAAGTGGCAGATGCTAGCGAGATGACACAAGCAGACATAACTAAAAGACAAGCTCTTGATGCTAAAGTTATTTACTCTTTATATTGTGCCTTATCTCCTCCTGAGTATAACATAATTTCATCCTGTGAAACAGCAAAAGAAGTCTAGGACAGGTTGCATGTTACTTATGAAAGAACTGATTGAGTTAAAGAAATAAAGATCAACATTCTACTCGAACAGTATGAAGCTTTCAAAGTGAAGCCAGGAGAATCTATCACTGATATGTTCAGTCGTTTTATAGAGATTGTAAACGGTCTTGCATATCATGGACAGCCAATCTCAGGGCAGATGAAAGTCAACAAGTTGCTGCGAGGACTTTCTAAAGACCGAAATCACATTAAGACTTCCATTAGAGAAACACAGAGGATCATACCTCTATGAGTGGATGAACTAGTGGTTACACTTCAATCTTATGAAGTGGAACAAATCAATGAGGAAGAAGACCCTAAAGGTAAGAAGTCAATTGCTTTAAAGTCTAATGATGATTCTGATGATACAGATTCAGAAGATTACCTGGACTATGAAGAACTAGCACACATGATTAAGAAGTTCATAAAGTAAAACAGAGAAGGAAGAAAGTATAATTGGAGGAAGCAGGGTACTCAAAGATCTCAGAATAAATCAACTGAAGACAATGAGTTCAACAAAGATGTGATTTGTTTTGAATGCAAGAAGAAATGACACATCAGGCATAACTGTCCTCTATTGAAGAAAAAGAAAGAAAATACAGAGAAATGCAAAAATGCTCTCAAAGCAGAGACTTGGAGTGACACTGAATGTGAAGAGAGTGATGAAGAATATGCCAACATTTGTTTAATGGCAAATTCAGAATTAGACTCAGACTCTGAAACAGATTTAGACTCAGACTCAGACAAGGAAATCGAGGTAAATAATTTTAAAATTCTTGCTAAAGTTTCAAAATATATTGATGAACTCTGTCTTAGCCTCAAGGTGTCTCTTAAAAGAATTTGCAAACTAAAAAAAGGAAAATTCCAAACTGAAGCAACTGGAAATTTCTTGAAAAGAAAAATTTGAAAATCTAAACAAAAACTTTGATGTTTTGAAAGAAAATGCATATTCTCTTTCGAAGGGAAACATCTTTTTGAAAGAAGATATTTTAAATATCTCAAAGAAGTTTTCAAATGGATCTAAAAAGCTAGATAAAATTCTTTTAATTAAAGATCTTATTTCAACAAATCAGGTCTAAGAATGACACCATAAACTATTCCTTTAATTGACTTTCCAAAAGTAAAAGATAGAATCAAATAAAGACTTACAAAAACCTTTTTCAAAAATCATTTTCAAATTTTTTTTTGTAAAATCTATTGGCTAAAGTGCTCTCAAGTGTTCAGAGTGTAACAGTTCAGAACATTTTGAGAAGGATTGTCCTAAAGTTTGGAGACCTGTTAAGAGAGATTGGGCAAAGATTGTTTTTGGAATTAACTCCCCTGGACCCAAGAAAATATGGGTACCAAAGAAAACTTGAAATCTTCTTATAATTGCAGGTCACTATCAAGAAAAAGATCAAATGGTACTTGGATAGTGGTTGTTCAAGACATATGACAGGAGATTCATATTGCTTTATAAAGCTTACTCAAATAAATGGTGGAAAATTTTCTTTTGGTGGAAATAGCAAAGGAAGAATCATTGGATGTGGAACTGTGAAGATTGGAAGTCTCACAATCAATAACGTCTCCTTGGTGGAAGGCTTGAACTATAAACTACTCAGCATAAGTCAATTATGTGACATTGGATTCAAAATCAACTGTCAAGAAAACATTTCATCAGGAACTAATAAAGATTTATCTTAATCTTTTATTGGACGAAGACATGGAAACATCTATCTACTGGATATAAACCAGAAAGCTCTCAGTGTCTAATTTCTATTCAAGATGAAGAAAATCTTTTGCATCGAAAGCTCGGTCATGTCAATATGAAGCAGATAGCCAAAATTTTCTCCAATAAGCTTGTTTCTGGACTGCTCAACTTGAGTTATCAAAAGTCCGAATTATGCACACCATGTGTTTTGGGAAAACAGGTTAGAAGTTCTTTTAAGTCTATAAATTAGGTTTCTACTAATCGTGTTTTGTAGCTTATGCATATTGATCTTTTTGGATCAACTAGAAGATAAAGTATTGGTGGAAAGAAATACTGCTTAGTAATCATGGATGATTACTCTCGCTTTACATGGGTATTCTTCTTGGCAAGTAACTCTGAAGCATTTTCTCATTTTTCAAAGTTTGCTAAGAAAGTTCAGAATGAGAAATGATATACTATTACAAGCATGCGAAAAAACCATGGAGGTGAGTTTAAAAATCAAGACTTTACAAATTTTTGTGATGAATTTGGTTTGCAGCATGTTTTCTCATTGCCATATACTTCAGAGCAAAATGGAGTTATGGAAAGAAATAATAAATCGTTACAAGAAATGTCTAGAACTCTTTTAATTGAAAGCAATATTTTTTTTTTTCGTTTTTGAGCTGAAGCAGTTTCTACAGCTTGTTATATCATTACCTGAATATTTTTTAGGCCTATTTTAGAGAAAACTCATTATGAAATGTTTAAAGGAAAGAAGCCAAATGTTTCTTATTTTCACGTATTTGGTTACGAATGTTTTATTTTGAAAAATGCAAATGATTGAACTGGTAAGTTTGAAGGAAAGTCAGATGAAGGTATTTTTCTTGGCTACTCAACATCAAGCAAAGTATACAGAGTATTCAACAAAAAGATTCAGTCTGTTGAAGAGTCTATGAATGTCAAGTTTTAAGACTCTACACAGAATCAAGTGGTAAAGACTCAACTAGAAGAAACTGAACCTGCTCGAGATGTTACAAAGTCTACTTCCCCCGCAGAAGTTCAGACTCCTTAAATTCAACAACAAGAAGAACCAAAAGATTCAACTGAAGCAGATGATGAGTAGACTCACAAATCAACCAGCAATTGGAAGCATAAGCCTAGTCATCCCAAAGAACTCATCATTGGCAACATTAATGAAGGAATTCGTACTAGATCCAAAAGGCGAGAAGAGTCTAGTGCTTTGGCACTTATTTCTGAAATTGAACCCAAAAGTATAGAAGAAGCCTTGGCTGATGAAAGCTGGATTGAAGCTATGTAAGAAGAACTTAGATAGTTCAACATCAACGATATTTGGGAATTAATTCCCAAACCAAAAGGTAAATCTATTATTGGAGCTAAATGGGTTTTCAGGAACAAAGTGAACGAGAAAGGAAAAGTGATTAGGAACAAAGCAAGACTTGTGGCCAAATGATATACACAAGAAGAAGGGATAGACTATAACGAGACCTACACACTAGTAGCAAGGTTAGAAGCAATTAGATTACTTCTTGCTTTTGCTTGCTTTAAAAGTTTCATGTTATTCCAAATGGATGTAAAGAGCGCATTCCTAATAATCTATCCGAGAAGAAGTCTATGTAGAACAACCACCTGGTTTTGAAGATCCAAGAAAGCCAAATTCAGTCTACAGATTGAAAAGGGCTCTGTACAGATTGAAGCAAGCACCTCGAGCCTGATATGAAAGGTTAAGTAATTTTTTTAACTCAAAATGGATTTGCTAAAGGAAAAGTAGATACTACCTTGTTCATTAAAAAGGAAGGTAAAGATTTTCTACTTGTTCAAAGTTATGTTGATGATATTATTTTTGGTTCACCTAATGAAAGTCTATGCAAGAAGTTTTCTAGATGCATGCTGGATGAATTACAAGTAAAATAGTCAAAGGAAGGTATTTTTATTCACCAAGAGAAGTATGCAAAAGATCTCATCAAGAAGTTTAGATTGGAAAACTGCAAAAAGGCAGAGACACCTATGTCAAGTTCTTCAAAGCTGGATAAAGATGAAGAAGGAAAGACTTTGGATCAAAAGCTATACAGAAACATAATTGGATCACTTCTTTACCTTACTGCATCTACACCTGACATTTTGTTTAGTGCTTGTATCTATGCTAGATTCCAATCAAATCCCAAAGAATCTCATCTTAATGCAGCAAAGCGAATCATCAAATATGTTGCAACTACTCCAAAGCTAGGTCTATGGTATCTCAAAGAATAAGACTTTACTCTCCTTGGATATTTAGATGCAGATCTGGCAGGATGCAAAGTGGATAGAAAAAGTACTTCTGGTACATGCCAACTGCTTGCCAACAAACTTGTATCTTGGTTTTCAAGAAAACAGAGTATCATAGCTCTTTCAACAGTTGAAGCGGAATATGTGGCAGTTGGGAGTTGTTGTTCACAAATCTTATGGATGAGGCAACAGCTAAGAGACTTTGGAATTGAAGAATCATGCACTGAAATCAAATGCAATAACACAAGCACCATCAATCTCACAAAGAATCCAATCCTTCATTTAAGAGCAAAGCATATAGAAATACGTCATCATTTTATTAGAGATCATGTTCAGAATGGAGAAGTTTTGATTCAATTCATTGACTCGAAGAATCAACTGGCGGACATATTTACAAAGCCATTGGATAAAAGCTTATTTAAGTCTATTCGTGCAAGACTAGACATTCTATCTTTTATCGGGTAAAGTCTTTGGATAAATTTTTGAAAAGGAGATGTTAGTTTTAGAAGTTATCTTAATTGACAATTGTTTATTTTCAAAAAGGAAGTTATTATTTTGAAAAAGGCAATTATGTTAAGGACTTTCTAATTGCAACGCTTCGTATACCTACGTAAGTAAATTTTTTCTATTTTAATGTGAAGTTATTTTTGATAAAATTTTGACAAGGTATGTTATCCCTTAATTGCTTTTTGTCTATTTTTAGATTCTCCTCAACATCGACAATAACAGCAACAGCTAAGACAATATTCTCAACCGCGCCAACAAGCAACACAAGATCCTCCTCCACAACAAGAACAAGAAGAAGTTATTGAAGACGTTGAACCTATAAGGACTCAAACCCCAATTTATCTTCAGACTGTATTCAAACTTGAAGAGGGGTGGTTCTGCTATGAACTTGATCGATGAGTTCTTAAAAGCACACGGTTATAGAAATGAGACCTTTTTCTTAAACACTATGGAAGGACTAGGCATTGTGCCTTAGGGTTTGGCACAATGGTCATTTGAAAATTTTCCTAGTGATCGGAGATTCGGTCAGCCAAAGGAGAAGGACGATGATGAAGGAATTTTTTTTTTTTTTTAATTTTCAGCCTAGGATGGGCGTTGCTGCTAAGGTTGGTGGAGAAGGGACAAACTTATTTCATTCTAAGGACCACAAAAAGTATTACTTGAGTTTGCTAAAAAGAGGGGTTATGCACCCCAAGAGCGTGGATTTTGATTTTCTTGACTCCCTGAAGGTTAATTTGAGGGAGAAGTTTCATTTGCTTCAACTTGAACGTTTTTGCACCGAGACGACTATTGCTTATCCCAAACTTGCTGCCTATTTTTATTTAAATATGTTATTTATAGATGCGAATAAATTTAGTTTTTATGTGAGGGACAAAGAGTTCGTAGTTGATGTAGACACTTTGGCTGATTTAATTGGTGTGGAAAGAGGGAGATTCCAACCAATTGGTGTGTCTCATGCCCATGCTACCTTGTCCATTGTAAATGACAGAATGGTTGAAGGCGAGATTTCTTATTCAAGAATGAATGCCTATAACATTCTTCTTCATAAGGTGGTGATTAATTGCATCAGGCCAATGTTTACCTCAAAGACAGACGTTTCTCGTTCCAAAGCTAAGCTCATGTACGCAATCATCTCTGGCCGTAAGTTCTCTCTACCCCACACGATTCTTATGCACATGTATAGAACTGTGGTGAAAGACAAGGGACAACTTCCCTACTCGGCACTTATCTCACAACTCTTCAAGCACTTCAAGATCAAACTTCTTGCTCCTCTTTGTGCTAGAACCATTGATCCAATGGTTATTGGTCTCAAAATGGTTTCTAAGATGAGGTTGAAGGAGCTGAGAAAGGAGCTGGAGCACTTTAAGGAAAAGTCTCTTGTAAAGGCAAAGCAAGACTCTGCTACAAAGAAACGGAAAGACAAGAAGCCTATGACAGAACTCGTAAAGAAAATGAGATCTCTTATCTTAGAAGACAAAGAAGAAGATGATGATGATCTCACTATCTTAGCTCTTGCCCTACGGAATCTACATAGTTATGTAAGCCCTATAAAGATCAGAGAACGAGAAGGAACAGAGAGAAGAGAAGAAGAAAGAGAAGAAGAAAGAAGAAAAGAAGAAGAAGGAGGAGGAGAAAGAGAAGAACAAGAAGGAAGAAGAAGTGAAGAAGGAAGGAGTCGCGATGACTCTTTTGAACCAACACTGGTTGCATCCGATGATTCGGAGAAGACAAGGAGTGAGAAGACTGGAGAAGAACATCACTACAGTGTTGAAGCAGAACTTAAGAATAACATATCTCTCCACCTAAAGGCATGAAGACAGGGGGAGATGCTAAAAATCGAGGTACTTCTTCACCCATCTTTACTAGTGATGTTAGTAGATCTCCACCAGACCTAGAAGAGGTCTATGCTTCTCAATTTCCTGAAACAGACTACGAGGCATACACTCCTACTCATGGCGATAGAACAACTGATGTTCCCCCTCATTTTCAAACTCCTGCATCTAATTTGACTGGTCCCAGCTCTGCTATAGATCACTCTGTAGATTTTTAGCAAGTGATGGAACTTCTTTTAGAATTAAAGGGACAACAATATGCCTTTGAGTTTGAAATGAAGCACATGATGACTATCTTCAAGGCATCCACAAACTCACTTCAAGAACAGATTCACGCCCTCAAACAAGAACAAGCAAAGGGTGTGGATATTCAGTAGTTAAGGAGTCTTTGCAAAAGCTTGAAGACACTGTCAAGTCCATGGGGGATTTCCAGCTCGTTCGTACCCCCAAGTAGCCCTAATTCAAACCAACTCTTTTCAATCGTTTTTGTCTCCACTTTTTGCTGATGACAAAAAGGGGGAGAGTTTGAGTGCAGATTTGCTTTTTGATTTGATTATGGTTTTATTGACTTTGGACTTTAATCTCTGTGGGCTTTTTTTATTATGGTTTGGTTTGAAATTTGACTTTGGATATTGTTAATCTTTTGATGCTTGCAAGTGCAGTGGTTTGGACTAACATGTGTTATGTGGTTGCAGAATCAAAGTTTTCAAAGTCCTAATCAATTTTTATGAGATATTATATCTCGCATAAGTACTGTTTTGAAGGTCAAGAAGTTTTCCAAATCTGCAGGAAAGTTTTGTCACCATAAAAAATGAGGAGTTGTTAGAGAAAGCTCCTTTATTGTTTTGAAGTTGACAAAACCGTTCCAAGTCTATATTGAAAGATCCGAAGACTTTAACGTCAAAGTCTGAAGACCGACAGACCACCAGATTTTAATCTCAAAATCTATCCTCACTGACAGTTCCAAACTGAAGTATGAAGATTTATCCAAACGAAGGATTATTATCCAGATGAAGATTATCTTCCAAGTTTCATTTCGTATGGTTATTGGAAGATCTTATAGCTGGATTTCACAAATACTTGATTGATTATTCTCATTGGAAACTACTCTGATATTAAGATCTTTGAAAGGCAAGCTAAACTTGGAAGGTTCTATTTATGGAAACTCAAGATCCTGATTTGTATAGTCGAGCAAGATTGATGGGCTTTCAACACAAATTATCTAACGACTCGAGATCATCTTGATTGATTCTGTCCAATAGGTAGATTGGAAGAATTCTTTTGGAAAGTGCCAATGGTCGATAAGGCATGAAGGAGTATTTAAGGATTGACTCTTTGGTTGTTCGATACGGTGATTGAGATAGAATTCCAAAGTCTGAAGCTTTCTAGTCTCTTGTCTTTTCATTCATTGAGCTGAACATTGTATACAAAAGAGAGAAACTCTTAGTTAGATTGTGTGAGAGTTAGATAAAGACTCATCACTATGATAGTTGAGATCACGAGTTGTAATATTTCTTTTGATCCTTAGTGGAATCCAGCCAATAAGCTGTTAGTGAGGAGAATGGACGTAGGCTTGGTCTAAGCCAAACCACTATAAACTCTAAGTTCATTTTCTCTTATCCCTGAACTCCTTACATTTATTTAATGATTGTCTATTTACTTAAAGTTGAAATACGATTTATGTCTAACATCTTCTAAAATCAAAATACTTTCACTAAGTCCAGTGAAAATTTTTATTTACACCTATTCAGCCTCCTCTACTAGCTCTTTTAGCTTTGCCCTTCCACAAGTCCTAGTGCCAAGATACTAGCCATAGAAGATCTTTAGCTCAAAAGTAAAAACACTTTCATAAAACGAGCACTTGGCTCTAATACCAATTGTTAAGGCTAGTAGGAACACCTAGAGGAGGGTGAATAGGTGTTTAAACAAAACATTGAAAAATATATGCAAAATAACATAAAGTTTAGGGAAGAGAATAAGAATATAGAATTTATAGTGGTTCAACTTAGATCAAGCCTACGTCTACTCTCCCACGCTAACAGCCTTTTGCTGGATTCCACTATACAATCAACAAGAGATTACAACCTTAAGTGCAAACATTTAGTAGTAGATCTCAATAAGTCACTCTTTTGGTATTTCTCTTACGATCACAAATGTTTAAGCTCACAAGAGACAAGTGTATGATCGAAGGTCGCTTAGACTTTGGAATTATAAATTCTACGCTCCGTCTCTTACTTGCTCATTGGTCATTGGTCTTCTTAAATACTCCTCCACTTCCAAACTAGCGGTTGGACAGTATCTTAAGGATCATCTTCCAATCTGCCCATTGGACAGATCTGTATCTAGAAGATTTGGTAGCCATTGAGTGATAGAAGTAGAATCCCAAATTGATTCTGATCACCCATATAAACAGAATCTTGGTTTCCATAAGTAGAGCTTCTTCGTATAGAAAGTTATTGTCTTCAAGATCCAATTGTCAATCAATTAGATTGAATCAATCAAATCAATCTTGATGTAGAATCCAAACCAGATCACTAGTCGTTATATGTTTGGGCTTGAGTTATGTTCTGTCTCATTCTGGATGTAAAGTCTGAGAGCAATAGACTTTACAATCTGAGTCTGAGTGCGATAGACTTTAAGGTCTAGACACAATTTGAATAAGTTTAGCTTCAACATAAAGGCCGTCTTTTAGTTCTTCCAAGCATAGACTTTGACAATATCCTTTACATGTTCTATCATCTGCATAGTCTATTACTCAACCATCAAACACATTAGTAGCATTTGATTTATTTTGTCATCTTCAAAACATCATAAGGGATTTCCCTAACATTCTCCACGTTCTTCTTCAATTTGGTTGCTCTGCGTTGGCCCATCTATCCCCACCGAGTCAACAAACGATCGAGCTCTCCACCATTGTTGACTCCTCCTGCTAGCTCGCCCCTGCTCCACCCATGTTTGTCCTCTTTGGTTTCTTCAATTCCAGCAGGTCTTCAATGCCAATGAAGCTCACCCATAGCTCAGCCAGTAATCCAGCGAACTCTCCTCCTTCACATGTCTTCATCGAGCTAGCCGCAGCCCATCTTCAACGTTGGAGTTCAGCCCACGTAAATTTTTTAGGCCCAGCAGTTTCTTTTGTTGCTCAGCCCAACAGTTAAGGATTATTTTCCGGGCTCGTATCGGTATTTAGTTTAGTGGTTTTGGCCTAGGTTGGTAGTTTTAGAATTTAATTTGAATTATTTAATTAATTTTAGAAATTAGTTAATTATTAATTATTTTTCTAGAAATTAGGTCGGGAGTGGTGGCCGGGTTGGTAATTTTAGAATTTAATTTGAATTATTTAATTAATTTTAGAAATTAGTTAATTATTAATTATTTTTCTAGAAATTTCGTATTGATTGCAATGGTGTGGTTAATTTTTACAATTGAGTGTTAAATTGTGAAAATTGAGTTCTGGTTGGAAATTGGGTCAATTATTCCAAAATTGGTGAATTTTGATATTTATTCAGAAAATCCCGGGTGTTGGGTTTTAAACGCCGGAAATGGTTTTATATACTATATAAACTAGTGGGATTTTGAAAAGAATGTTATGAATTTTCCTGTTCCAATCTGACCGTGTACCCACACATGACTATTTTCACCGGCTATTTTTAATACAAAGAAAATAGGTCGGGATCACTATTTTAATTGAAAAAATTGAGTGCAATGCACGGTGTCCTAAGCCGAGACTGATTGGTCGTGTGTTGGTTAAGAGAACCCGTCCCTGAACTGTGTCGGATGGACGTTACCCCATATGGGATACCCATTTAATGGGATTTGGGTTGCAGTAGAGGCTAGACCTATACTTCTTTGGGAAAGTCGTCTTTGAGAGACATAACCGTGCTCAATGGGGTGAGACGATGCTTGGCTACGCTAGTCAACCGCCGAACTTCTAGTAGGCCGTACCTTAGAGTGGGCGAATGTGGCACCCCGAAACACCTAAGGTCGCCACAGGTACCTATCGCTCCACCTAATGAACACTGGTTACATCTCTTAGTAGAAGCACCGTAGTCCATAGGTATATTTTTTTTTCAAACGGTTGCAGTGCAACTTATTAGCGGAAGCATAAACAAGTCTCACAATTCCTCCCTCCAATAACCATAATGCAATGCACACTAGCTACGTACCATATGAAAAGATGAAGCCGAGCCACTTTTATTTACATATTTTCATGAAGGATTTCTCGGGTCGGTACAACCAAAAAGAAAAGCCAAGGCTTTTAGCTAAACTTGGCCATAGCTCAAAAAGTGAGGTCTTGACCCCTATATCGATCACGTGTCATCCTCCATCTACAAGTTTTGGCTATCCCAAAAAGTCAGCTCCCACTCTTCACGCGGGCCATCACACCCATCCTGGCGCATTGGGCGGTGGTGGCAGCAACATCCCTCGTATCACTCCTCCATGGCGGACGTGGAACGACAAGAACTCCTGGACGACCGGGCCTCCAGCCAGGCCCACATCATACATCACCAGTATGCAAACCCGAATAAAAGTTAGACCAGGGATGGTAACACAATCGATCTCTGAACACTCGACCTCCATGTCAGATGGAAGGCCATAAAAGGTACCCCGCATGACCAGAGGGAGCGGCATCTTTCTAATTTGAAATGTTGGTCCCCGAAGGGGTGAGTATAGCCACTCAGCAGGTAAAAGATCCATTAAACCACTCAATGCATCACACAATACAATCATAACACCATAGCATAGTACATATCAATTCATGCATCTAAGCATAACTTACCCCGCAGCCATGCATATGTTATCATACCATATGTGCTTACACCATCATGCACTCATCATCAAGTATTCATGCTTATCCATACCTCATGTGCACATACCACAATGCACTCATGCACATCATATCATACAACCATGCATACATGTCACCATACCATGCATGATTCAATTTCCACTTTTATCTTTCAATTGGGCCACTACATTTTTCTTTCCCGAGATCAGTGATTGCATCCCACATTTTATCACTCGCACCCTAGCCTTGCATTGTGAGAAACCTCCGGCACACACCACCGGGCATCCGGCATGCCCACATTCCGGGCATCTCGTATCCCAACTGGCATCAGGAGGCATTCCTCGGGCACAAACCTCCAAGGCTTCCGGCACCCAACCATTCTGGGCATCTCGAAACTCCCGAGGACATCTGGGCATGTATCGTAATACAACTGGGCATCTAGCACCCCCCATTCCGGGCATCCTGACACTCCCAGGGCATTGTCGGCTCACTTCCAACAGTCTCCTCATTCATCATAATTCATATTTACCAATTTATGTCTCACAATCAACATGGCACATGATGTAATGGCAACAAAGTCAAACTTAGCTTTTGATACTATATGCAATGCCAAATATCATCACATGTGCGGCAAGATTTAATCACTTACAACAATAAATTTTATGGGGCTCATGCAAAACATAATAGTCAATGCATTGTAGCCTTTGAAATCCTCACAATCCAGCTTGCACAGTTTTATAAAATATTTCCATTAAATACACAAATGACCTTTAAATATTATGAAATTCGAACATGTGATAGTCAAGACATAAAGGCAGACATTTCGTGAAGAACACTGCACCAAAAGACCCTCATATCATGCGGTACAGACTGAGCATCACAGCACCAATATCATAACCACTTAACTTGCACAATTTTTGAAACATTTTCAGCTACATAGGCAAATGAACTTCAAAAATTATGAAATTTAAATATGTTCTAGGGAAGACATAAAGAGAGATACTTCATGAATAATGCTTTGCTGAAAGAACTTCATACAAAATGATATGGCCCACGCATTGAAACTGACCCTAAGTCCAAACGCGTCAGATTACATGGTTTTCGAAATATTTCCGATTAAATACCCTAATGAACTTTAAAAATTATGAAATCTGACGATGTGGTAGTCAAGACGCTAAGGTATATTTTTCATGAAGGAATCAAAGCTAGATTCGTCCTAGATAATTAAATGTAGGCGGTTAAAACTTCTGTTCTTAGTACCAAAATCTCCAGATTCAACACCCTCCAAAAAACCACGATTTCACATACCTATCCTTGTTGGTTTTCTCTAAATTTTTGATATGTTAAACCTCAGGATGTCCTTTACATCTTTTTTTTTTTAAGAAATCGGAGTGAAATTTCAACAAAAAGATAGCCTTACAGTCCATGCATTCATCAAAGGTAGTTACCGAAATTTCAAGATCCAGTCTCTACGAAAAATAAAGATTTCACCCACTTATACTTGTTCATTTTGTCCCAATTTGATATGTTATATTTCAAGAAGTCCTTAACAACTTTCATTTATAAGTCAAAGCCAAAATCCAACCCAAACATCACATGCAAGCCACTAGAACATTCAAGGTCAAGCTGTTTTCTCAAGAACAGTTTACTAGTTTTTGAATACCACTCTAAAACGTCCGTTTTTCACACCCTAAACAATCCGAAATTTATCATCACTCACTCATACACTCTAAGCAAAACATGCAAGAGTAGATTAAGGATCCCAACTTGCCTCTAAACCAAGCAAACAACGAGCACACGGCGACTGGACATGGCGGCGACGGACGACGGATGCACGGCCTCTCCTCCTTTCCTCTTCTCCTCTTCCTTTCTCCCTTTCATTCTTCTCTTTCTCTCCTCTCTTTCTCTCTTTGGATGAACCCCTCTCTCTCCCTCTCTTTCTCACTTAAGCCGGTCATCATTTCCCCTAATTTTTCTTCCCCTCAATGATGAGCAATCATTGGATGCGCATGGGGAACACTTGGCAGCTAGGAGGGACAAGTGGCCTTCTTCATGCAAGATGGGCCTCCATTTTTCGGCTGGGCTTGGGCCAGCCATGGGCCAACGGCTACTTCATCTCCTTGGGCTTCGTGGGCCGGCCGAAGATGGGGTGAGGTAATGGGCTGGTTTGGGCTTTTAATTGTCCAACCGATCCTCATCCTATTAATTTACCTAATCCTTAATTATAAATATATATATATATATATAGACACACACACACACACCTAATTGAGATTTATTTTTCACCAAAACTTTGTGACCCAACTTAATAAATTCCAATCCATAATTCACATGGCCAAAATAGAATTCTCCTATCAAATAATTATTCACCAAAAGCTTGGCCAAAGTCTTAATGTAAGACATGAATTAGAGCACCCCTAAAGATTGGTAAGAAATTCTAGGATGCCACAATTCTCCCCTCCGTAGACAATTTCGTCCTCGAAATTAGACAGTCACTCATGAATTGTGTCTTAGTCTCAAAACTTTTCTCAAAAGGATTTCCGAACTCAAAAGAGAAAATTCTACACTAAAGCAACAGGAAAATGCTTGGAAAGAAAAGGTCAAAAGTCTAGACAAAAGTATTACTACTTTGAAAGAAAATGCAAATAATCTTTCAAAAGAAAATGCATTCTTGAAAAATGACATCTCAAATATTTCTAAAAGATTTTCTATAGGATATGAGAAACTTGAAAAAATTCTTTCAGCACAAAGACCTTACTTCAACAAAATAGGTTTAGGAATGACTGCTGAAACCATTCTTCTAATTGATTTTCCTAAAGTAAATGAAAGAATTAAGCAAAGACCTACAAGAGATGCTTACAAAAATCATTTCCAAAAAGTTTTTGTAAAATTAGTAGGTCGCAGTGCTCTTAGATGTTCTAAGTGCAATAGCTCAAACCATTTTGAGAAAGAATGTCCTATGATTTGGAAACCTGTTAAGAAGGTATGGGCAAAGACCGTATATTCCACTAACACCAATGGACCCAAGAAAATATGGGTACCAAAGAAAGCTTGAGTCTCTTTTCTAAATGCAGGTCACTATCAAGAAAAAGATTAAATGGTACTTTGATAGTGGATGCTCAAGGCATATGATAGGAGATTCAAATTACTTCATAAAGCTTGTTCAAGTTAATAGTGGAAAAGTTTCATTTGTAGGAAACAACAAAAGGAAGAATTGTGGGATATGGAACTGTAAAGATTGGAAGCCTCACGATCAGTAATGTTTCCTTAGTAGAAGGACTCAATTACAATTTGCTAAGTATCGGTCAGCTGTGCGACACCAGTTTCAAAATAAATTTTCAAGAGGGAATATGTTCAGGAACCAGTAAAGACTCCTCTCAATCTTTCACAGGTCAAAGACATGGAAATATCTACCTCTTGGATGTCAAACCAGATGAAACCCAATGTCTAATCTCAATTCAAGAAGAAGTAAACTTATGACACAGAAAACTTGGGCACATCAACATGAAGCAAATAGCCAAAATTTCAGCAAAGAAACTTGTTTGTGGTCTACCCAATCTGTCATACCAAAAGTCTGATCTATGCACACCATGTGTGCTGGGAAAACAAGTAAGAAACTCATTCAAACCAATAAATCAAATTTCCATTACTCGTGTACTGCAGCTCTTGCATATGGGTCTCTTTGGACCAACTAGAACTCAGAGCATTGGAGGTAAGAAATATTGTTTAGTAATTGTGGATAATTATTCACGATTCACTTGGGTATATTTCCTGGCAAGTAAGTCTGAAACTTTTTCTTATTTTACAAAATTTGCTAAAAATGTCCAAAATGAGAAAGGGTATGTTATTTCGAGTATACGAACAGACCATTGAGGTGAATTTGAAAATCAAGACTTTACAAAATTATGTGATAAATCTGGTTTTCAGCACGTGTTCTCTTCTTCATATACTCTAGAGCAAAATAGAGTCATGGAAAGAAAGAATAGATCGCTTCAAGAAATGGTTAGAACTCTTTTAATTAAAAGTAACATCTCTTCACGTTTTTGGGCTAAAGCATTTTCTACAGCATGTTATATTATTAATAGAGTCTTTCTAAGGTCTATTTTGGAGAAAACTCTCAACAAGTTATTCAAAGGAAAGAAGCCCATTGTTTCGTATTTTCATGTATTTGGATGTAAATGTTTTATATTGAAAAATGCAAATGATCGAGTTGGTAAGTTTGAAGAAAAATCAAACAAAGGTATTTTTCTTGGATATTTTATCACAAGCAAAGCCTATAGAGTTTACAACAAGAAGACTCAATCTGTGGAGGAATCAATGAACGTCAAATTTCAAGACTTTATGCAAAATCAATCGATTCACACTTATATTGAAGAATCTGAACTTGCTCCAGACTCTACAAAGTCTAAATCTCCAGAAGCAGTTCAATCTTCAGAAGACGAGCAACAAATGATCAATGAAGATTCAAATGATCTGATAAATCAACCAGCAACTGGAAGCATAAGTCTAGTCATCCCAAAGATCTCATTATTGGTGATATTAATGAAGGAATTCACAGAATATCCAAAAGGCACGAAGAGTCTAATGCCGTGGCTCTTATTCCTGAAATAGAACCCAAGAGCATAGAAGAAGCTTTAACTGATGAAAGCTGGATTGAAGCTATGCAAGAAGAACTCAGGCAATTCAGCATTAATGATGTCTAAGAATTGACTCCTAAACTGAAAGATAAGTCTATCATTGGAGCTAAATGGGTTTTTAGGAACAAGATGAACGAGAAAGGAAAGGTCGTAAGAAACAAAGCAAGACTCGTGGCCAAGGGATATACGCAAGAAGAATGGATAGACTATGATGAGACTTATACACCAGTAGCAAGGTTAGAAGCAATTAGATTATTACTTGCTTTTGCTTGTCATAAGAATTTCAAGTTATTCCAAATGGACGTCAAAAGTGTTTTCCTAAATGAATTTATCCAAGAGGAAGTCTATGTGGAACAACCACCCGGTTTTGAAGACCCCAGAAAACCAGACTCTGTATTCAGACTGAAAAAGGCTTTATATGGTTTAAAGCAAGCGCCTCGAGCTTGGTACGACAGACTAAGTAAGTTTTTAATTCAGAACGGCTTTGTCAAAGGTAAAGTAGATACTACATTGTTTATCAAAAGAGAAAGCAAAAATTTTCTACTCGTTCAAATTTATGTTGATGTTATTATTTTTGGATCTTCTAATGAAAATCTGTGCAAGAAATTTTCTAAGTCTATGTAGGATGAGTTTGAAATGAGCATTATGGGTGAGCTAACCTTCTTTCTCGGGCTTCAAGTGAAACAACTGAAGGAATGAATCTTTGTTCATCAAGAAAAATATGCTAAAGAACTTGTCAAAAAATTTGGACTAGAAAATTGCAAAAAGACTGATATACCAATGTCAAGTTCTTTGAAGCTAGACAAGGATGAAGAAGGAAAGAAAGTTGACCATAAGCTATACAGGAGTATCATTGGTTCACTTCTTTATCTAACTGCTTCTAGACTGACATTTTGTTTAGTGTTTGTATTTGTGCCAAATTTCAATCAGACCCTAAAGAATCTCATTTAAGTGTTGCAAAGCGTGTCATCAAATACATTGCCTCAACTTCAAATTTGGGTCTTTAGTATCCTAAAGAAGGAGATTTTACTCTTCTTGGATACTTAGGCGTAGACCTAGCCGAATACAAAGTTGATAGAAGGAGCACCTCGGGCACCTGTCAACTACTTGGAAGCAGGAAAGTATTTTGGTTTTCAAGGAAGCAAAGTACAGTAGCTCTTTTTACAGCAGAAGCAGAGTATGTAGCTCTTGGAAGTTGTTCACAAATTCTGTGGATAAAACAACAGTTAAGAGACTTTGGAATTGAAGATTCATGTACTGAAATCAAATGTGACAACACCAGTGTAATCAATCTCACCAAGAATCCGATTCTTCACTCAAGAGCAAAACATATAGAGATTTGACATCATTTCATTAGAGATCATGTTCAAAATAGAGAAGTTTCAATTCAGTTTATTGACTCAAAGAATCAAATGGCGGATATATTTACAAAGCCTTTGGAGAAAAATCAATTTGAAGTTATTCGTTCCAGACTAAATATCTTAAAGTTTGAAGAAGTTTAGACTCAAGACTGAAAGTCTAAAGGAACTCAGACTTAGACAATCAAGATCTACGATTGTAAGTTATTTCTATTTTAGAAACTTATCTCTCGGATCAAATCTTGAGAAGGTACGATCATCTATCCAAAATTAATTGGTGTTATTTTCCCAATTTTTCGTGATTAGTGCAATCCTTCCTTTTCGAAAAAAGAAGTTATTTTTAAAAATGACAATTATCTAGTTTTTGAAAAGGTAGTTATTTTTTAAAGGCATTTTTATATTTCCTTTTTCACGACTCTCCGTATGCCTCACTTCGACTGCCTTATATACTGCCGGTTCTTCTTTGTTTTACTCTCCAAAACCCTAAGAGAAGCAACGATCTTCCATTTCTGTCTTCTTCTCTTGTTTTATCCTCGAAAAAGTTTTCATCTTTCTTGGGAAACAAGCTTGGAATCTCTCAAAGACTATAAAAGATGTCGTCTCAAAGAAAGTCTTCGAGGATCACGAACAGGGGACCACAGCAAATGCGTGAGGGGCCTACGCACTTTGATCTCACCAAGGAAGAAAAATCTCCTAGACAACAGCAGAGCCCACAACATTCTCAGCAGCGTCCATCTCCTCCATCTAGACCTCAAAATGTTGCACATCAAGAAGATGAAGAAATCATCAAAGACGCGGAATCCGTAAGAACTCTTAAGCCCGCTTTTACCTATAAGCTTTATCGTGCTTTGAAGAGGAGTGGTACTCCGTTGAACTACATTGATGAATTTATTAAAGACAAAGGGTATATAAATGAAACTTTCTTTTTACGCACAATGGAACGATTGGAATTGCCCCTACTAGGTCGGCGAAAGAGGCATTGGCAAATATCCCAAGGGCTGAGTCAACCAGATGGGAATGACGATGATAGGATGTACAGTAAGTTTAAACCTAGAATGGGTGTTGTAGCAAAAATCTGAAGCAAAATAATGGATTTATTTCGATCGGAGGAACACAAGCAATTGTACTCTAAGTTGCTTAAGTGTGGCGTGATAAACCCTAGAAGGGTGGACATTGATTTCCTTGATTATGTGAATGTCAATCTGCGGGAAAAATTTAGTCTTCTTCAACTCGAACAGTTTTGTTCTGAAACAACATAGGCTCATGTTGAACTTACTGCTTATTTCTATTCGAATCTCAGTTTATTGGATGCGAATAGGTTCTCTTTTAGTGTTCGAGATCAGGACTATGTGGTTAACATGAATACATTGGCTAATGTGATTGAGCTTGAAAGAGGGAGATATCAACCTATCAATGTGTCTATTGCTCGTGCAACGTTGGAGCTTGTTAAGGATAGAAGGACGGAAGGAAAGATTTCCTATTTGAGGATGAATGCTTCTAACATTTTGCTTCACAAGATTGTGATTAACTGCCTTAGACCAAAAATCTACTTCAAAAACCGACGTTTCAAACTCGAAGGCAAAGCTGATGTATGCCATCAATGCTGGGAAAAAGTTCTCTCTTCCACACACTATTATGTTCCACATGTATAGAGCAGTGGTGAAGGACAATGGTCAACTTCCTTACCCCAGCTCTTGTGACCAAGTTATTTAGACATTTGAACGTTCAGCCTCCCCAGATTTTTTGTGTTTGAACATGTGATCAAATGGTGGTGGGACTGAAAATGGTCTCTAAAATGTGTTTGAAGGAACTCAACAAGGCATTGGAACAATTCAAGGAGAAAACCCCAGTCAAGACTCATCCAATCTCTTCGACTGCAAAGAGGAAAGGGAAGGAGCTCATGGTTGCTTCATGCAAGAAAAGAAAAGCTCTCATCAGTGAGGATGAAGAGGATGAGGATGATATCACCATTTCTGCGATGACATTGAAGAACTTGAGTCGTTCTGTTCCAGAGTTGACGGAGAGACAGGAAAAATACACGAATGAGACAGAACAGAGGACTGGAGAAAGAGAAGATTTGGAGAAAGATGCAGAGGAGGAAAGAATTGAGGAAGAAGAAGAAGAGGATAGAGGAGATCAAGCGGAAGCAGAGCATGATGAACACTTTTCTCCACCTAAAGGCATGGAAACAAGGGAAGATCCTGAGAAAAGAGGAACGTCCTCATTCCTTGCCATCAGTAAAGGAATAAGTCGTTCTCCAGCAGATCTAGAGGAAATATATGCCTCTCAATTTCCTGAGGAGGGACATGATATTTCATTACCCAATGCTGATTTGCCATCATCTGCCTATACTCCGTTTGATCGTGCAGAAGCTAGTACTCAGACTGATAATTTAGCAGACTTTCACAGAATACTTGATGTTCTCTTAGAGATGCGGGGTCAAATATATTCTCTGGGATGCGAAGTACAAAACTTGCAAAATGCAAGTCAAACCTCTTCAGTTTCTTTGCATGATCAAATTCATGCCCTTGCTCTTCAAGTTCAAGCAAATGCCAAGGGTGAAGATGTGGCACAACTGAAGGAGGATTTGAAAAAGCTGGAAGGGATTGTCCAGTCAATGGGAGATTTCCAGCTTGTTCGTGTTCATAAGCAATCTTAATTCCATTCTTTTTTCATCTCTACCTTTTTAATGATGACAAAAAGGGGGAGAGATGTAGTGCAGATTTGATTTTTGAACTTTGAACTCACTTTTTGAACTTTTGTGTCGATTATGTTTGATTGACTTGACTTTTATGTTTGGCTGTTTGGATTTGAACTGGATTTGGATTTGATTGTTTGAACATTTGTCTATCTTAAGTACTATTGATATCTCATGGTTTTGTTCATTTACAAGACTAACCTACTTTTTGTGGATGCAGTCTAGTGTTATTTTTACTAAGCCATTTATCTTTGTGAGATATCCATATTTGCTTGAGTAATGTTTTGTAGGTCAAAGTTATCCAAATCTGTAGGAAATTTTTGTCACCATCAAAAAGGGGGAGATTGTTGGAGAAAACTTCCTTGAGTATTTTGAAGCTAACAAAACGTTTCCATCAATCTAGTCTAAAGACTTGCAGAATCTTCCATCAAAGTTTGAAGACTCTAAACTGCCAGACTCAAGACTCAAAGTCTATCCTCATTAACAGTTTCTAGACCGTTGAAGAAGGCTTATCCAGAATTAGACGTTTCGTTAATGATTTGACTTTATCGGCTGGAAAAGATCTCTTGGTTGGATATAGCATGCCGGAATCCATTATTCAAATCAAGATTGATTAAGGGATTTTGAATCCGTTGATTAGCGAAGTATACTTGGAAGGTTCTACTTACGGAAACCTAGACTCTGATTGTATGGGCGAGCATGATTGATAGGCTATCGTCATGGTCCTTAAATAGCTCGAAGATCTTCCTAATTGATTTTGTCCAACGGGTATATTGGAAGAATTCATTTGGTAAGTGCCAACAGGTGTGATGGCATAAAGGAGTATATAAGGAAGACGTTCCAGTTGTTCGAGTGGGGGCACGATAAAAGAATTTCAAAGTCTGAAACTCCTTGTTCTTTGTTAATTAAATTGTTGAGCGAAATCTTGTACGCAAAAGAGAGTCTATATCTTTGAGAGACCTTAAGGAAGTGTAGTAGAGTCTTTACACTGTGGAATCAAGGAAGAGCTTTTCTGTAACAACTCTTTTGTTCATAGTGAAATCCAGCCGGTGGGCTGTCAATGCGGAAGAATGGACATAAGCTTGGATTAAGCCAAACCACTATAATCTCTGTGTTCATATTCTCTTCTCTACGCTCTTTTACTTTGGTCGTAACTCATTTTTTTTTTTTTACAAGAGATGAATTTCCTTTTCATAATCTGTTGTTGATTAGTGCTGCACACTTATCTCGTAAAATTGTTTTTACACCTATTCACCCCCCTCTAGGTGCTCATACTAGTTTTCACAGTAATTACTCCTATGTGCCTCCGACATAATTTCCTTCTTTACTTCTTCGTTGTTGGGAACACAGAGTCGTCCCTGGCATCTTACCACTCCATCTCTAGAGACTTGAAATTCTGGTCTTTTTCCTAAAGACACTGCATCTCTCACTTTCATAATTTCCGGGTTAGATTCTTGCAAGATCTTAACTTTTTGAATAATTTCAGGTTCAATCCTTAAAACACTAAGCATACTGGTAAGACAATCCACTTTTAATTTAAAACTCCGAGTCCGTTACGGACTTTAACAAGCTCCATTCTACCATTCTTAAACTGGCCATTTCCATAGCTGACTTACGACTAAGAGCATCCGCTACCTTATTCGATTTCCCTGGATGGTATCGTATCTCACAATCATAATCCTTTAACAACTCCATCCACCTCCTTTGTCTCATGTTCAACTCCTTTTGTGAGAACAGATACTTCAAGCTCTTATGATCCGTATAAATCTCAAACTTTTCCCCATATAAATAATGCCTCCATATCTTCAAAGCGAACACTATAGCTACTAATTCTAAATCATGTGTGGGGTAATTCAATTCATGGGGTTTTAATTTTCTAGATGCATAGGCTATGACCTTGCCATGCTGCATCAATACACATCCCAGTCCTTTGTGAGATGCATTACTATACACTGTAAAACCATCAGATCCAGACGGTATAGTCAGGATTGGAGCTGAAGTCAATTTTCTTTTAAGCTCCTGGAAACTCCTTTTGCATTCCCCATTCCATTCAAACTTCACGTTCTTTCGAGTCAATTTTCTTTTAAGCTCCTAGAAACTCCTTTCGCATTCCCCATTCCATACAAACTTCACGTTCTTTCGAGTCAATTTTATTAAAGGACCTGCCAATCGTGAAAATCCTTCAATAAACCTTCTATAGTAACTAGCCAGTCCTAAGAAACTTCGTATTTCAGTAGGCATTGCCGGTCTTGGCCAATTTATTACCATTTCAACTTCCGCTGGGTCCACTGCAATTCCTTTTCCTGATACCACATGCCCTAAAAATATTATCTGGTCCAACCAGAATTTACACTTGCTAAATTTGGCATACAGCTTATGATCTCTCAAGGTTTGCAAAACTATCCTCAAGTGTTGTTCATGCTCTTTAGGCCCTCTTGAATATATCAGGATGTCATCAATAAAAACAATGACAAACTGGTCTAAATAAGGCTTAAATACCCTATTCATTAGATCCATAAATGCAACCGGTGCATTTGTCAATCCAAATGGCATGACCAGGAACTCGTAATGTCCATAACGAGTCCTAAATGCAGTCTTAGGAATGTCCTCTTTCTTAATTCTTAGCTGATGGTATCCCAACCTTAAGTCAATCTTAAAGAAGACCGAACTTCCTTGGAGTTGGTCAAATAGGTCATCAATTCTAGGCAAATGATATTTATTTTTAATGGTTACTTGATTCAATTGCCTATAGTCAATGCACAAGAGAATTGACCCATCTTTCTTTTTCACAAACAAAACTGGTGCACCCCAAGGTGAAGCACTTGGTCTAATGAATCATTTGTCAAGCAACTCCTGTAGTTGCACCTTCAATTCCTTCAATTCGACTAAAGCCATCCTATATGGGGCTTTCGATATAGGTCCTCTTCTAGGCATTAACTCAATTTCAAACTCAATTTTTCGCTTTGGCGGTAATCTAGGCAACTCCTCAAGAAATACATCTTGAAATTCATTAACCACTCGAATTTTATCAAGTTTAGGTTCTTCCCTAGTATAATCTTTAACCATGGCTAGGTACCCTTGACATCCTTTGTCAAGTAACGCACAGGTTTCTACGTCTGAAATAAGTGCTATGGATAGATTGGTTTGACGTCCCAAAAATTCACAACTAGACTAATCGGGTAAAATAATTTGGATCACTTTTCTATAACAATCCATACTTATGAAGCCAATCCATTCCTATGATAACATCAAAATCATACATAGCCATTACGACCAAGTCTATTTCCATATCCTTTCCTCCCATTGTTATCTTACAATTCCCACACACCAGCGTAGACAATACCATATTCTTTCAAGGTGTAGAAACACAAAGAGGCGTCTCAAGAGATGTAGTTTCAATCTTATTCAACTGTTTATATCTTTCAGACATAAATGAATGTGTAGCACCCGTATCAAAAAATGCACACGCCTTCTTGCCATTTATGAAAATCGTACCTGAGATAACATTTTTGGAAGCTTTCGCTTCCTCTTGAGTGATTGCATACACCCTTCCTTGTGCCGGTGGCCTCTAAGGATTCCTTGGTAAGTTTGGTCTAACAGCACTCTGTTGTCCCTGTCGCACCACGCCAACACTCATTTGCGACCTTTCTTGTGGGCAACTTCTCCTAAGGTGGCCCACTTGTCCACAACAAAAACATCTCAGTCGTCCATTGCAAGGTCCTGGGTCATGTCGCTCATCACACGTTTGACAAACATCAGGCTGATATGGTGCTTTCCCTATATTTAGGCCATCTTTTGCTCTCCCAAAATTTCCAAAATTGCACTTTTTCTTCACATTCCAAGTCTAACTTTGACCAGGGTAGGGTCTCTTACCCCTTCTCACATCACTAAAGCTCAACTGTCTCTTAAACTCTGATCGCTATCTCACCGGCTCTTGCTCCACCAACTGTGCCCTTTCATAAATCTCATGAGAATCCCTTATATTCAAAGGCACCAGTTGTTTCCTAATATCAGTTCCCAACCCTTTCAGAGACCTCTTAGCTTTCTCTTCTTGATCCTCGATTAGCCTAGGAGCATATCTAGATAGTTCACAAAATCATGCCTCATATTGGTCCACTGTCAGCTCCTTTTGTTCTAACTGAACAAATTCTGAAATTTTCTTGTCCTTAGCATAGTCAGAAAAATGCTTCCTATTGAAAGCTCTCACAAACTCTTCCCAGTTAACATTAGTACCTAGTGGAAAGATTGTACCCATTGAAGCTCTCCACCAAAACTTTGCATTTCCCTCTAGTTGGTACTTTGCCAAAGTTATTTTCTCAGCATCATTGCAGTCCAACAACTAGAAAATTCGTTCCATCCCATCAATCCAATGCTCCGCCTCCTCAGGACTTCCCATTCCACTGAACTAGGTGGTTTCAACTTCAAAAATTGCTCCACCAGTCCTAGAGTACGGCGTTCTGCTCTGGGTTGTTACTGCGCTTGTATTTCCATCAGATTTCTTATATTGGCCAATGCCTACAGGATATCTTCCATTCGGGGTTCAGCCCTTAATGTAGAGGCTTTAGCCCTTGACGGATGATGACTTCCATATTGTACCACGATTTTCCTGTAGTTTCCAAGCATTTGCCTCAGGAAATATCTGTGACTCAATGTCTTCATTAAAAACAACAACAACTAAGGAAAATTAGTAACATAACCATGTTACTAGTACCTCAAAGCAACTCATAATAACTATTGGGGATCTACGAGTGAATACCCATCACCCATTATTCAAAGTTACCCAACGATTCAAGTTAATATCCTATGGTGTGCATTGTCATCATGTTCCTCAATTTCCAAATGAGACTCCTTATCACTCCAATCTATAACCATTACTTTGATACCAAAAGGAGGGCTGTGGCACCCCGAAACACCTAACGTCGCCACAGGTACCTATCGCTCCACCTAATGAACACTAGTTACATCTCTTAGCAGAAGCACTGTAGTCCGTAGACATTTTTTTTTTGAAAACGGTCCCAGCGCTACTTATTAGCGGAAGCATAAACAAGTCTCACCATTCCTCCCTCCAATAACCATAATGCAATGAACACCAACTACGCACCATATGAAAAGATGAAGCCGGGCCACTTTTATTTACATATTTTCATGATGGATTTCTCGAGTCTGTACAACCAAAAAGAAAAGCCAAGACTTTTAGCTAAACTTGGCCATAGCTCAAAAAGTGAGGTCTCGACCCCTATATTGATCACGTGTCATCCTCCATCTACAAGTGTCGGCTATCCTAAAAAGTCAGCTCCCACTCCTCACGTAGGCCATCACACCCATCCTTGTGCATTGGGCGGTGGCGGCGGCAACATCCTTCGTATCACTCCGCCATGGCGGACGTGAACCGACAAGAACTCCTAGATGACCGAGCCCCCAGCCAAGCCCACATCATACATCATCAGCACGCGAACCCGAATAAAAGTCAGACCAGGGATGGTAACACAATCGATCTCTGAACACTCGACCTCCACGTCAAATGGAAGGCCATAAAAGGTACCCCGTGTGACCAGAGGGATCGGCATCTTTCTAATCTGAAATATTGGTCCCCGAAGGGGTGAGTACAGCCACTCAGCAGGTAAAAGATCCATTAAACCACTCAATGCATCACACAATACAATCATAACACCATAGCATAGTATGTATCAATTCATGCATCCAAGCATAACTTACCTCGCAGTCATGCATATGTTATCATACCATATGTGCTTACACCATCATGCACTCATTATCAAGTATTCATGCTTATCCATACCTCATGTGCACATACCACAATGCACTCATACACATCATATCATACAGCCATGCATACATGTCACCATACCACACATGATTCAATTTCCACTTTTATCTTTCAATTGGGTCACTACATTTTTCTTTCCCAGGATCAGTGATTGCATCCCACATTTTATCACTTGCACCCCAACCTGGCATCGCGAGAAACCTCCGGCACACACCACCGAGCATCTGGCACCCCTACATTATGGGCATCTCGTATCCCAACTAGCATCACGAGGCATTCCCCGGGCACAAACCTCCGAGGCTTCCGGCACCCAACCATTCCAGGCATCTTGAAATTCCCGAGGACATCCGGGCATGTATCGCAATACAACTGGGCATCCGGCACCCCCCATTCTAGGCATCTTGACACTCCCAGGGCATTGTCGGCTCACTTCCAACAGTCTCCTCATTCATCATAATTCATATTCACTAATTTATGTCTCACAATCAACATGGCACATGATGTAATGGCAACAAAGTCAAACTTAGCTTTTGATGCTATATGCAATGCCGAATATCATCACATGTGCATAAAGATTTAATCACTTACAACAATACAGTTTATGGGGCTCACGTAAAACAGAATAGTCAATGCATTGCAGCCTTTGAAGTCCTCACAATCCAGCTTGCACAGTTTTAGAAAATATTTCCATTAAATACCCAATGACCTTTAAAAATTATGAAATTCGAACATGTCATAGTCAAGACATTTCATGAAGAACAATGCACCAAAAAACCCTCATGAAGAACACTTTGCCGAAAGAACTTCATACAAAATGATATGGCCCACGCATTGAAACTGATTAAGTCCAAACGCGTCAGATTACACGGTTTGATAAATATTTCCAATTAAATACCCTAATGACCTTCAAAAATTATGAAATCCGACGATGTGGTAGTCAAGACCCTAAGGTAGATTTTTCATGAAGGAATCAAAGTTATATTCGTCCTATATAATTAAATATAGGCGGTTAAAACTTATGTTCCTAGTACCGAAATCTCCAGATTCAACACCCTCCGAAAAATCACGATTTCACCTACCTATCCTTGTTGGTTTTCTCTAAATTTTTGATATGTGAAACCTCAGGATATCCTTTACATATTTTTTTAAGAAATTGGAGTGAAATTTCAAGAAAAAGATAGCCTTAAAGTCCATGCATTCATCAAAGGTAGTTACCGAAATTTCGAGATCCAGTCTCTCCGAAAAATAAAGATTTCACCCACCTATACTTGTTTGTTTTGTCCTAAATTTGAATATGTTATATTTCAAGAAGTCCTTAACAACTTTTATTTAGAATTCAAAGCCAAAATCCAACTTGAACGTTCAAGGTCGAGCTGTTTTCTCAAGAACAGTTTACTAGTTTTTGAATACCACTCTAAAACGTCCTTTTTTCACACCCTAAACAATCCGAAATTTATCATCACTCACTCATACACTCTAGGCTTAACATGCAAGAGTAGATTAAGGATCCCAACTTGCCTCTAAACCAAGCACACGACGACTGGACACGGTGGCGACGGACTACGGACGCACGGCCTCTCCTCCTTTCCTCTTCTCTTCTTCCTTTCTCCCTTTCTTTCTTCTCTTTCTCTCCTCTCTTTCTCTCTTCGGACGAACCCCTCTCTCTCCCTCTCTTTCTCGCTTAAGCTGGCCATCATTTCCCCTAATTTTTCTTCCCCTCAATGATGAGCAATGATTGGATGTGCATAGGGAACCCTTGGCAGCTAAGAGGGACAAATGGCCTTCTTCATGCGAGATGGGCCTCCATTTTTTGGCTGGGCTTGGGCCAGCCATGGGCCAACGGCTACTTCCTCTCCTTGGGCTTTGTGGGCCGGCCGAAGATGGGGTGAGGTAATGGGCTGGTTTGGGCTTTAAATTGTCTAGCCCATCCTCATCCTATTAATTTACCTAATCCTTAGTTATAAATAAATAAATAAATATATATATATATATATATATATACATATACACACACGCCTAATTGAGATTTATTTTTGACCAAAACTTCGTGACACAACTTAATAAATTCCAATCCATAATTCACATGGCCAAAATAGAATTCTCCTATCAAATAATTATTCACCAAAACCTTGGCCAAAGTCTTAATGTAAGACATGGATTAGAGCACCCCTAAAGATTGGTAAGAAATTCTAGGATGCGACAGCGAAATTATCAATTGGGATGCAAGTTAAGTGAAACAGATGCACTGGATTATGGGACAAAATTGTGTGACATGGTATGCGATGTGTTATAACGATTTGGCCCTAAAATTTAGACCCCTGTGATTTATTTTGAGTAACGCGTTTCAACTATAGTGTGTATCGATTCGATACATAATGTATACGAACTGTGCTAACCTGCAGGGTGGATATGAGACGAGATAAGTCTTTTGTGCTAATTGTATGATTGTATGGTTAGGGTGCCTCTGGGCGTATTTCCCTAATAATCGGGGTTTAGAGCGTGAACTCGGTGAGATTTATATCTCACCCCGTCGTGGGCTCAATTTTCAGGATTGTTGAGTGGAGGACCTGGAGCTGAGAGGGGATGATCTGAAGTGTAGGTCAGTTAGGACCATTTCTTTTTGGAAAGCCAGTCCTTGTAGCCTTTTGGTCATAAGACCTTGTACATGACTCTATGTGAATATAAAAGCATGTTTGTTTTAAATATGTTGTCCTACTTTTCTATCTCGAGATGATTACTGTTAGGGGATTTATTTCCGCTTCTGCATGTGCAATAAAACAAAAAAGGGTCGGCGACTCATCATGGGAAATCACAAAATATTATCGACCAGAGAGGGATGGGCACGCGCTCGGGATTCAGGGCGTGACATCACCGTTTAGTGGTATCAGAGCCAGGTTTGTGTTTGGAGTGATAAGGTGAGATGGGTTCTTGGGATAGTTAGTAGGAATGACCTCTATCTTCATGTTGATGCATGTGTTTGGTAGCTGTTTGGTAAATTGGTTGTGAAATCACTCAGTTTCTAATTTTTTATGGAATTGGAAATTGATTTTGTAGAGAGTCCACAGCATGAGTGATAAGGAGCCGATGACTCCTAGCCAGAGGACCTTATCCTCACTAACTTGGGTGTGGACGCCGATAAGGGCCAGTACCCGAGGTGGCCAAGGTAGAGTGCAGGCTGAGGCCAGCGTGAGTGGAGCAACACCACCTCCAGTTGGTGCTAGGGTAGTAGCCCCTGGTGATATGAGAGTGGACGGGATCATGTAGGCACTCGAAGTTATGGGAGCGTGGATGGAGTAGCAAGCTCATAACCAAGCTGCCGCTGCCACTGCTTCAGCCACCTCTACAGTCGCCGCTACCGCAACTACCACTACTGCCGCCAATGCCATTACTGATGCTACTGCTGCTTCCGTAGCTATTGCTGCAGCCGCCGCCACACCTACCGCCGCACCTACCGTCGCACCTGCTGGCGTACCTGCTGAGGTTCCACCTAGGAACTTGGCCGCTGGAAGGCTAATGCACAAACTAGTAGAACAGTTTTTAAAGTTGAACCTGCCAAGGTTCACAGGTACAGGAGATCCCGAGATTGCAGCCCTCTGGATCCAAGAGTTGGAGAATGCCTTCGCACTGTTGATGTGCACCAAGGTAGAGAAAGTCATCCTTG